>JAQISU010000229.1:1250000-1412500 GCA_029339505.1 Unio delphinus | reverse complement strand
TAGAGCGCAGAAGATCACAGAAAACGAAACCACGATCTTGATCATCTGCAGGGTAAATGAAGATGAAGTTTTTAGTTGCAACATGCGTAACTAAACAATAAATTATATCACGAATACTTAATCATAAACAGCATCTGGAATTCCCTTCTATTCATTGTCCTTCACATATGTGTCAGGTGGTGGTGGAAATGTTTGATCTCCATACTCCTTAGGGTTTTCGGTTATCGTTATCTCAGAGATGACCGACCACGGTGTTATTTCCCGGAACGAGTAAACATTTAAATAAAATAAAAAATAAATGGATAGAATATGAGAGATCTATAGAATAGAATAACACAAAACCACGTATGAAAAATATAACAATTTGATCAATTATATAAACAAAACGTGTTCGAATACAACATTTGAATGATCCGCTTTCTCTTAGAAATAGTTATATATCTATCCGAAATTCAATAAGGGCAAATTTCATATAGTCGAGTGACTGATCGAACTAGAATTACCTGCATGTATTAGATACTCCACATGAAAGCACATATCGAAGTTGGCAGAAATAATACTATCCAATCCAAACGGAATGTTTATCTAAGGGCGAATTTGTGAGGTCAAGTTTTCCTGAATCCCGAAGCTGAAAAACCGTACACAAACAAGAGCAAGGTCACTTGTCACTTGAAATTTTACCGAAGTTTTATCATGTGCACGTTCATTGGGTATTATGCACAATTTGAGTAAACAGACGCATCGACTTTTCCTCAGTATCAAACTCCTTTAATGATATGCAGTTTATAGTGATGTCTAGTACTTGGGCATCATGCTGCTTACATTTAGCATGCATCAATAATAATGGTCACGTGACACACTGACCGTGTCAGAATGCACTATGAAAATATTCTACAGAAATTATTCTACTAACTTTTGCACCATTACAACATATAGCCACTGTATTGAGAACAACTATAAATAAACGACACAAGTGTATTATCCAATCACCGTCATATACAAATTGTACCGATGTTACTAAATATATATTTGATAAAATGCTTTTATTACAAATTATATTATATTTTTCAAAAGAAACAGCTTTTCATTTACCTTTTAAGCATTGGCGGCATAATTTACTCAAGATACTCGCAGCAAACACAACTTGAGATCCTACAAAATGACGCCGTTTTTTGGGAATAACATTTGATGTATTGGAAAGCTACTAATTTACTTTCTTTCATCAACCCTTAAATCGTGGAGGTAGATGATGAAACAAAATTTTGTATTTCCAGCATATAAATATTTACTATAGATAACGTTAAGGCCATTGACTGAAACAGTGTCCTCGGAAAAGCACACGTATACCTTTAGTAACACAATACCGCGCAAATGCCATAAACATATGCACATTCTCCAAAGACACTAACACATTGACTCTTATACATGGCACGAAACTAGTGAAGTAACTCTTCGACATTTTGATCAATTTCTTACAAAGTTTTCTAGTTCACATATTTCGCATAGTGTTTTGTACTCTCCCTCTGTACGTAATGTTCACTTATTTTGCGTAGTACATTCTACCCTCTCTCTGTATGCCATGTTGCCATATTTTGCGTAGTACTTTATGTCCCCTCTTTCTATGCCACGTTCGCTTATTTCAAACACATAGCTCTAAGTCATTATTAGTAGTAAACGTGCGCACAACTTTCATTCTAACTTATTTATATTTGAGATGTTATTACAAACGGAAATTGACATATAAAACATGATGTAATGAAAACGGCTATGTTAAATAGATTTATAGGGTGAGATTTTTATCTTGTGATGTGCATGTTCAAAATAAATGTAAGCGACACAATCCAAATTAAAATTTAAAAAAAGAAAAATTTATGCCTAGACTCATTTTGCATGATACGCCTGTAAGAACTGTTACATAAGCAAATCTTCTAAATAAGTAGCAATAAATATTAAAGACGACAGAAGTATGACTAGACTGTGATTAGTTTACTTGCTAAACGTGGGGGGGGGGGAATAAAATGTTATGGATCAATTAGTGACGTGCGATTTTATCAAATATGCAAATTGTAAAAGATTGGAGAAAAAAGTTACAAGAAAAGTCTGGATAGAAAATTATCACGTAGAAATGAACTATGCGAGCACAATAAAACCCTTCCGCACACCTAGAATCAGTTCACAAAAGTAACACAATGCATCCAAAAATTACTTTAATTCAGATGTTAGATTAATTGATACGCTACATGTCACAAACCCTATGCTACATGTCATAGACCCTATGCTACATGTCATAGACCCTATGCTACATGTCATAGACCCTATGCTACATGTCATAGACCCTATGCTACATGTCATAGACCCTATGCTACATGTTATAGTCCCTATGCTACATGTCATAGTCCCTATGCTACATGTTATAGTCCCTATGTTATAGTCCCTATGCAGAGATGCTTTTATTAAACATTCACCGTGAAAAGGAGCTTAAATAATATATCAGAAGAATGAATGTTAAATTGTTAAATACCCAAGCTTAAATCATATGTCAGATAAAGCAAGGTAAATTGCTTAATACCCAGGAAAGACGAATTGCCCATGCGTGATAGTTAGAAACCAGTATCTTTATCTTTATTTTAACTAATCTTATCATTATTTTAAGAATTTATTGCGAACATCATATGAATATTTAAATACAATTCATAACTTTAGCCATCATAATAACTTACAACAGTACATACTAACGCTTTTAATTGAATTAGCCCAACATCCCGGAATACGTACAGTCTCCATTCTAAATAGTGCCTAGCTAGATAAAAACTAACAACGGTTAATTATCACGCTTTTGACTGAAATAAGCCACCTTACTGGAAACATTAGTTTCCCTTCTGATTAGTGCTTAGTGAGGTCATAACTAACAATCCGTTGCATATTGGGCTTTCCTGTTGTAAGTTCATGTTAAGTTTGTTAAAAATGTATTCAAAAATGTAACTGTGACTGCGGTAAGTGCGACTTAGTCTAACTGCATCACAAAAAGCTAAAATGACCCCCAATCTTATATTCTTCTGCACATAGCTAACATATGAGCTATTTGTCTGCCAAGCTTGGTGACTTTCAAATGAGATTCATGTAAACGTAAATGTAAAATGTATTCTCAACATGGAAATTTTGTTATTTTACATTTTATTAAAGATAGCTTTTACTGTTAACTTTCGTCGGAGCTCCTTATACACTTTAAAATGACTTATACATTTGCAGTTTTTTATCAGAATCCTAAATTCATTTTGCTAGACTGAGTGTAAATAAAGTTATAACATATTTGCATAGGTTTACCATTCTTCCCCGTAGACTGAAATAACGAAACAGTTGTTTCGGACGAGCTATTGACTATGTTAATGGTGAATAACTGATTCGTTCACAGATACATCATATTTCCCTCAGACGTTAGGTTGTTGATTTTGTTTTAGCAATTCAATCTAGTAAATCGTTCTATGATATAAGTCTTACATATCTATATAGCTCAGGAAATACTCTTAAATTAGAGACAGACACAATTGTGACAGCCATGCATAGAATTATTTAAATTATACATAATCCATTGACATTTTTTTTTAAAAATGAAACAAAAAGGAACAGCATAAATCTATATAGCAACAAGAAGTCTAGATACGTATGCACATAACCCACATTAATAAAACAAACCTTTCCAATTTCCAAAAATTCTGACTGAAACTTACCCAGACTAAACAAACATCCCACAAGTATTTATTACTGAAAAATTGTAACAAATGAAGACGATGCAGTTACATATGTTAAAAAGCAGTTCTTTATCTTGATTGCATAGCAGCTCACTTACCTTAAAACGTTCCCCTTGTATAGAGTAGAAAAAACTCAGCTCTTCTCTACCTATTCGGTACAGACAATGTTGACGGTAATTTACAAAGAGATTCGAAATCTCTCTCTATATATATGTACTTACCTTCCGTAATGGGCAGAGACGTACTTGATCCTAACAAATCAGATAGTTTGTTTACCATCATACTGTAATACAATACTAGACTATAATGGCGTGCTGATGTACGCAAAAGAACTTTTTCAAAGCCCTCAAACGCATTATATAAAATGCAAGATTTCCGACTTTGTGCAAAAATGTGTTAGACTCTAATCGCTAAATTGTAATGTCTTTCCTTGTTATTCTTTATTCCAATAATATATTTTGTATTAGTCCATGCAATATGACTTGATTTATTCAAAGAATTTTTACATCTTACCTATCCATCTTATGGCGGTTTTGTTACACCCTTTCGTATTAATATAAAACACAGCATGCAAAATGTGTGGATTATCTCCAGAGCTCTTCAGGAGGAAATATAACTGCAGAAAGAAACCATAGTAGCAGACAAACATGGTTTCTGGTCTTGTTGGCAGATAGGTACAGCCTTACAATATTTTAGATGACTAATTGTGATGTTGTCGAAGGATAATAGTTTCTCTTTGTAACTATCGTTCAGTGTGATTCAGATTATATACGCTGACATAAAGTCCAAACAATAATTGCTGATAACGTTTACTGTACGGTCATATTCAGATTCAAGGTTCTCTACAAAAAATAACATTGCTATGTTTGCATCGTTAACTACTACCATATTTGGTTCGAATAAATGGGCGTCTCAAATGGGAAACGTTAATTCCAGAAATTATTGAATTAAGTATTAATTGGAAAGGACAAGTTTATCTCAAGCAGTCCTATTTTGATGCCGATGACATAAAATAATTTTAGTGATATTGTGAAAAGCCTCCATTAAAGCTAGCATTGCTTTTAAGGTGTTGGTATAAAGCAATTATGATGTGTCAGTAGTGTTGGGATATCAAATTGTGATCCACATATAGCGCATTAATACACAAGATTGTTTCAACGGTAGGCAATGGCTCCTTTACTCTAGGTCAGTGATGAATTTCCACTGGTTAATCAGTATCGATAACAGAAAACGAGAAACAATATAAAAAATTCCCATTTTCTAAATGAATTAAACATGTTATGCAATTACGTTGAAATTCCTTCTGATCTCTCTCTCTCTCTCTCTCTCTCTCTCTCTCTCTCTCTCTCTCTCAATATATATATATATATATATATATATATATATATATATATATATATATATATATATCTTGTGCGTAAGAGGCAAAATTCTTGCAAATTTGTTAAGTGAGAGAGTAACAGAAGATGGGCTTGATGAAACCCTTGAAACTGAACTTTACACCAATTAACCTTGGTCATCATACGATATGTGAACACCTTCTTTCGGATTTATCTACAGTGTTTACAATACCAATGATACAAAGTTGAAATAGCTTGTCGAGAATATAAGTTACATTTCTTGGTCAGGAGGCACACATATGCTGTAAAATATGTAATACTTTTTACTGTTGTTTCATTTTTTCACTTAAACACAAAGGTTAGCAAGTTTCAGAAAACAGATTTTAAATATTGATGTAATAAAAGGTTGTTCCTTCTTTCTTTTTCTCTGACGTGTTAATTGGTCAATCAGCAGACTAAACGATCAAACGAGAAACACACGGATGGGTAATGAATACAATAACCTTATGTCAAGTCTTCCAATCCCTACCCACGAGGTGGTCCCGAGTGGCCGAGTGGTCTAAGCTCTCCGTTATGGATCACTCTATCTTATCTCTGTCTGCATGGGTTCGAGTCTAAGATTCGGCCAATGTGGGTATGTGAGAAAGCTTGCCAGTAGGTTAAAAAAAGGTTCAATTTATAAATTTGCATAGAAGATTGTGAATGGCGAAAAAAAGTACAGAACTATTTCGTGGCAGAAACACACGACAGGGATGTGAACAGTTCACTAACATTTACAGTAAATAAATGCATCTATTTAACTAAACTCTGAGGGAAATACTACTATGTGTATTTGTATTTGATATTGTAATAAGCCAAGGGGGCAATTTACCTTGCCAACTCAAACCTGGCGTGAATCCTGCAAGATGTCACCTATTTATCCTGATTTACAAGGACTTTTCGACAACAGTCTTCGTCAAAAAGTTCTTGGGAATCAGAAGCAAACAACTGACTTCTGGCGGATTTCATATCAGGGTCAAATTATTTTGCTAAAGACACCTCTTATGCTTATTAGATGAAACAATTGCTGGTGGTAACGGTGCGATTTTAAGAGAGAGAGAAAGAGAGAGAGAGAGAGAGAGAGAGAGAGAGAGAGAGAGAGAGAGAGAGAGAGAGAGAGAGAGAGAGAATGTGTAATTTGTCCAAAAATGTTTAATCGCTATAAAGGAATATACAGACCAATGTATGAAGGAGGAGGGGGCGGCGATCGCTATTACATTTCTTCTGACGGTTCTTATCTGGTTAATTAACGGATAAAGCACACATTCATTAACTGTGCATACAGTGGATTCCATGGTCAAAATATTCCGATCAATTTAGTTTAAATAACGTTTGTTTTCATGGCAAATCGGTCTATTTTTTATTCTGAGAACTACCACATACAGAAAACTAACATACTATATCAGTGAAACACTTAATTGCGAATTCAAGCTCCCAATAATCCTTATCTTTTTACAAACTGGCAATACCTAGAAATAATATTCCAGTCGTAACCGGGCATGTCAATCAAATATACAAATTGCAAACAAATGAAACGTATTTTTCTTAAAGAAAGAAATATGTCAGACGTCTCACAATTAGCTTTGAGTGACCGAATTAAAACCTTGAAATGTGCTCTATCATTGTTTTATCTTTATAATTGTAAAAAACTTTAACCTGATACATTTTTCTTCCAGTTGCATAATAATAGTCCGTATTAAATGTAATCAAACCAAATTAAGCATAGCTATCATATAACTATTTAAATATATCCCAAATGTAGCCACCATCCATATTTCTTGTATTACTCCAAATATTTACCGAGAGAATTTAACCAAAGCCGTTATGGCGGCTAACAGTCCCGTATTTGCCCATGATTTACAAGGATTACTCGACAACAATCGTTGTCTACTAACAATTTCATCATGTCCCGACTTTAAATAACTTTTCTCCAATCCATGCACGACAACAAATAGCACAACTACATATTTGCACCACACAACTGCACGGTCTCCCTAATCACATTAACATAACGTATATCTCGCTGTGAAAATATGCAACTCAAACATAAAATACAGAGAACTATGTTTCCTAGTATACACCAGATCAGTCAAATAATGGTTTTAAACAACATTCGGCCTGTAACTCTACAAAATATTTACAATCATAACAATACTTAAAGCGATCTCCAAATAATGAACAAATAATGAACAGTCCCTTCTCAATCATTCCATTGTACAATTTACCAGTCCCTATGCCCAAATACTGCACATGAAGTCACACAACTAATCAACATAACAAGATTGTAAAAAGGACTATTTGGTACATGCACACTTATGCGGTTCTGATTGAACTCACTACGCAATTAAACTATGCCATCATGAGATTTCATCAACACTGCAATATGTGACATTTGCCCCTATCAACTGTCTAATTATTCAGGCTAAGGACAATTTCCCAACACCGACTACCTATAATCAATCAAGTATATAAGAAAATACTTAAAATATATAGATATATACAAATGGCATTTACTCCAAATTTTTTAATCATTTTATTACAAAGATACAGAGTATTCGATCTTCCAGTGAGTCTTACATCCTGTTTTGAAAGGTAAACATGTGTATTTGTATGTGATATACCGGTAATAAAATATTTGTATCGCATATACGCGATCTCTCTCTCTCTCTCTCTCTCTCTCTCTCTCTCTCTGTATATATATATATATATATATATATATATATATATATATATATATATATATATATATATATATATATATATATCGACACAGACAAATACATCAACTATTTGTTTCACTTTGTAATTTTGGAGCTTGAAATCTCAGCAAGACTTAGGAAAGTCACAATCTCTAACATGATTCTTGAATGCATTTGGAGTGTTCTTAAACAAAAATTGGAAAGCAAAATAAAACAAATCTACTTTTCTTGACTACATAGTTTCGGTTTTTTCAATAACGACAATAACCCCCTCCCCGAACACTTTCTCTTATATGTTCTTGAAATTGGAAACATATTGTTTAATACATATCACATTCAAGTGAAACAGCAGATTCGTTGCAATCAAGTTCATCAAACTCATTGCGAACGATTCAAAGTCTCTTAAAACCTAAGCAAAATAGGCAGGTGTTTTTGTTGACCGTTTTGACAAAAATGAGCAACACATTGTAGACAAAAGGCGTATTCGGTAAAAAAGAAAATTTTAAGTTTTGACTGATTGATTTGTTTAACAAATGAATCACGTCGCTTTTGCTCTTGCATTCGTCATTCATTGGTCCCTGCTAGTCTATGTAATAGATGAATGCAATGTATTGTAATCTTTTCATCAGCCATAAGAAAATGTAACAACGTTACAGTGAAGTACAGATATTTAAAATAATCTAGTCGGTTCGTCGTCAACAACAGTTAACCCTCCAAATATTTCTTTGGAATTTCTATTTGGGGTAGGTAGACTATTGTGTTGAAAAATTTGGATATTTGATATTTTAAACTTTGAATACATTCATTGTGCTAACAAATTTGCGAGATATGATTTGTTATGAGATTCAGTTCTACCAGTGTCGGGCTATATTGTGTAATTTCTAAAGAAGAGCACATACGAAAACGTCTAAAATATAAATATAAAAGATGCATACATTTTTGCCAGGATTTTAGATTTTCCAATGAAAGAAAGAAACACACAAATCAGCCGTAACACTATCAGCTGTGATTACATGTCCTCGTATTATTAACCTTAGTTAGTATTTATCTTCCAGAGCAAGTAAATTATCGTTCCCTCGAGTTCTTACCTTCCATTGTGTTCCATCCAAATTAAGAAATGAGTGTTATATTGCTAGTGAGGACATTATAATGAAAACTATTAGATACGGGTCTCTACTTCGGACATGAGTTACATTAATGACGGAGAAAAAGAAATCAAAATCTCCAACTTTAAATTTATATGCATGTATGCATGTATGTTTTATGCGCGCGCGCGTATGTGTGTGTGTGCGTTTGTATTTGGTGTGTGAACAGTCTCCATTTCATTATTTATAGTAAACGGAAAACAATTTGATTCTTAAAAAATACATAGTTTCTATGTTGAATGACAACAAGTCTTAATTTAAAGTCTCGACTTACATGAGTGCTTTTATTTCGTCAATCATGCTGTGATTTGCAATACATATTTCGTAACCTGGCTGTGTATTAGGGCAATCTTAAAAAGAGACATTGTACATTCGTTTTGTCAGATGGCATATCTCATAATCTCATTCTCTGTGACAACACCTTTTACTCTACGCTCTGTCATTGAAACAAAAGCAAGTTCAGCTTCAACCATTTAGCGGTATGTAACCATTGTCTATTTTCCATGTCTTTTGTTTCAGCGTTTGTCATTCAGGCAGTATGAAGTCATTGTCGATCGCCCATGACTCTTCATTTCAGCTTCAGCCATTTTAACTGTATGTATCCATTGTTGAGCTATTATGACTCCTGCTGTCAGCTTCAGCCATTTTAACTGTTTGTAACCATTGTCCAATTTTCACGACTCTTTGTTTGTGCTCAAGCCATTTAAACTAAAACTAACTATTGTGGATTTTCCATGATCCTTTGTTTGAACTTTATTCATTTGAACTATTGTCGATTTTCCGTAGCAAATTTGTGTCAGTTTATCCCATTTAAGAGTTTCCTAACCATTTTAAATCATCCATGACTCTTTGTGTCAACCTTAGCCATCTAATCTTTATGTAACCATTGTCGATTTTGAAGGACTGTCTGTGTCAAATCGAGCCATTTTATGAGTAGGTAACATTTGTCAACATTCCATGACTCTTTGTATCAGCTTTATCCATTTAAACTGCATGTAACCATTGTCGATTAACTATGAATCGCTATGTTAGCTTTAGGCATTTAAATGTATGTAACCATTGTCGATTTTGTATTACTCCTTGTGTCAGTTATTTCTATTTAAACTATTAGTAGGGTAAAATGTTGATTCTAGCGCAGTATGGAAACTTTATATTGCGCTAACCGATAGAACTATTATTATTATTATTATTATCTGGACCTTCTATGTCGATGTCAACAAAAAAAACAGCGTTTATAAACCCTCAAAACGCTATTTTACGTGTTTGTGGTATTCTTTCATACAACTTGAATTTATAATTTTAGATCTCTGTTTGCTCTAAATCCAGTTTCAGATTGCGCTAGCTTTCATGTTTATAATGACCGATAGCGAAGGTATTAATACCATCGACGCAATACCGTTCATCATTAATATTGACCAACCCAGCTTTACAGATCCGTTCGGTTGTGATCTTATGTTTGTTTGATCGAATAGCTGTCATTATTGCAGTATGATTATTTTCTGTTCCTGTTACAACAGCTCGATATAAATCATGTGAAAAAATTCTTTTTCACAACAGGTTTCTTGACGCCTATCGCTTTCATCATATTTTTAGCTTTGTTTAACGAAAGTACAGAATACATTTTAGGTCTCATTCCTATAAATTCTATGATGGACTCAAAACAAAGCTCATCTTTGAATTTTCCGATGACCTTTTTGATTGTATTATCATTGTATTCACTTTTTACATCTAATAGATCGAATATTGCACGATGTTTATAGATATCCTTGTAAAGATCTCCGTTACAATTCTCGCCTGGGATATCATACAGCAATGAGTCTGTATCAGAGAAACATAGTCTGGTATCTGGCCAGTTTTTCTTAACGAAACCATAATGAAAATCATACATAAGATGCTTTTATATATATCTAGCACAGATGCACCAATATATATCGGTTTGTCAAGAAGGATATCACATTTATGTTTCTTCACGAATACAAGATCGTCTTTGATTGGTACCCTTCCAGCGAAAATATTTGATGCAAAAAACTTAGAAAATCTCTTGGTCTTCTCATTGACTAACTCGATATTACATCTATTTCTAACATTTTCGATAGTTTTACCGAATACTGCGTTGTTCATCAACTTGAAAAAGTCTTTTTCAAAATAATTGGTTGCTTTTGTTCTCATTTCAGTGTTATACATGATATATTCAGCTAAGCAACGTGATTGATGGATCTTTACCGCCTTATGTATTTTTGTGATCAAAAGACCAGCTTGCATCATAATAAGGTTTTTAAAAATTATCAAGAAAACAATAATGATAGAGCGCCATTCAAAGTTTAATTTTGACCTTAACGACGTTTTTTGCGAAGGCAGATCTATGTCTTTCTTTTAGAAAAAGAAAATGTTTCATTTGGTTGCAACTTGCATATTTGATGGACATGCCCGGTTATGACTGAAATATTATATCCAGGAGATAGACTGGTGGTTAAAAAATATATGGTTTAGAGGAAGCGTTAATTCGCCGTTAAGTGTAGCGGTAAAACTAGCGTATTCGTCTTCTACGCGTGGTAGTTTGCAGCAGAGCAAAAACGACCAATTTTTCTCCTTAGCCAACTAATGTTATATGAACTAAATTGATCAGAATAATTTGACCATGAAATCCTCTACATGTGAGGTTAATTAATTTGCTCTTTAATCCTTAGTTAATCAGATAAAAATCGTCTGAAAAAATGCATTAACTATGGACCCACCAAAATCATGAACCAGATTTCCATTAAAATTGTATAAATACATACTTAACCCAGACCAGCTTTCTTTTTTTTTATTAAACTCTCATAATTACGATTGGTCTGCATATTTATGAATATCGATCACTATCAATCAAGCAGCAGCAGGGAGGGCGAACCTCAAATTTGCCTGAAAAGCGTCGAATCGAAAAAAGCGTCGACAACCAACGCACAAAACCAAAGAAAAGCGTCGAATCGTAAAAAAGCGTCGACAACAAACGCTTCCTCGTCTACGCCAGCGTCGTTTTCATTCGCCGTCCCTGCCGCTATGGGTTAATAATTTTTTTACGAGTTCAACGGAATATTTGATCCAGTCCGATACGATATCGTGTCCGAGGATCATGTACATTTATTGTTGCGAATCCGTACGGGGTTGACTGAGCATTACTAAAGAAATTTTTAAATTGATTGAAGTCCATATCGGAACACCATGTCTGCCAAATATTTCTAAGAGTATGAGTATCAACTCCGTTGAATACAGCAAGAATATTGCAGTTATCTCTGATGACTTTTGGAACCTGAGTGTAGCGTTGAGTGACATATATCACGTCAGTGTTTTTATGCCTGCCTCTGGAAAAGATCCTAGCAGGATTTTTTTGTTTATCTAACATTACATCATCGTATACGACTAAATTGTTAATATCTCCATCAATATCATCAATGCTCGGTGCTTCATCGATATCGGTTATAAACTCAATAATACCCTCGCCGGATTTTTCTACCGCGCTGTCGTTAAAATCTTTTAGCACTTCATAACATCGTTGATCATCTACGCTAGGGGCAATTAAATACAACTTATCCCACTTCATCCATCTCATTATTAAATTGAGCAACAATTGCGTTTTACCGGATCCAGATGGCCCGATTATAATCATCCGGATAGAGTTTGGTAGCGCTGCATGATGTTTAACCGGTTGTCTTGTTTTAGTCGCTGAAAAATCAATTATATCCATATCTCTATACATAAATTATGGATCTATATTGTGTGAAGTGTAAAACGCGTACTGGCACAGATGACTTGACGACGATTACAACTAGAAATAACCGATCAGCGCTTTCTGGTAAATGCGTGCAATGTGGTACAAAAAAATTTAGATTTATTTCTACAAAATCCGATTTAAAAAAAAAACGAGGAGGTGATATCGCAGCCAAATTGGCAAAACTCCATGGAACCCCATGGGCAAAGTACACCGGAGAAAAGCACCTTCCAGGATATAGCTACTGTGGCCCCGGAACACGATTAGATATCAGACTTGATGATCAAAATCAACCCAGATCCGGCGAGTATCCGATAAACGCCATTGATAAGGCCTGTCACCTTCATGATGTTGCTTATAAAAGCAGCAATCTGCAAAACAGGCATCTTGCGGATGTGAAATTAATTCATGCGTTAAATGCTATTCCTGATAAATCTTTCAAAGAAAAATTGTCTTCCTTTTTGATAAAATCGGCTATGAAAGGTAAATTGATGTTAGGTGCCGGTAATTAATAATATGGAATCAATTTATTATTCCCCAAGAGGATACTGGAGGGGTAAATCAGCAATCAATAAACTCGCTAGCGCTGCAAAAGTGAAAAAGGCCACTGCGGCTCATTGGTTATCCAAACAGGCACTAAGGCAAATTTATCTACCACCGCCTAAACAGATTAATTACTCGCATTTTGATGTGACCGCTCCTAATGAAGTTCATCAGGCTGATATATTATTTCTGCCACATGATGGTGGTTACAAATACGCGCTAACCGTAGTTGACGTTGCGAGTCGATACAAAGAAGCAGAACTGCTGAAGACAAAATAGGCCACTGAAGTCGCTTCTGCATTTGAGAGGATTTATCGACGAGGTCCTCTGCGTTGGCCAAATCTGTTACAAGTTGATCCTGGCAAGGAATTTCAAGGCGCTGTTTTATCAGCGATGAAAGATCACAATGTCACCATCAGACGGGGGCATACTGCGTTACATCGCGATCAGGCAATTGTTGAACGGTTTAATCGGACGATTGCTGAGCGGTTATTTGGATATCAATACGCAAAAGAATTCATCCAAGAAAAAAGATCCCGTGAATGGGTCAAAAGGTTACCAGCTGTGATTATCGCACTGAATAACGAGATTACTAGAACAATCAACATGAAACCTGTCAACGCGATTAAAAAGAAGTATATACCTAAAATGGGGATTCAAGGGATTTCACAAAAAGATTTCAAAGAACCAATTCTTGGTAGTAATGTCACTGTTAGGTATTTATACGAACCAGGAGAGCTGGAAGGTGGCACAAAAAGGGCTACTGATCCTATTTGGAGTGTCACTGCACACAAGATATCCGGCATAACACGATCAACTGGTAGACCAGCAATCTATACACTGGATTCAACTGCCCCTCAGCGAGGATTTACTCGACAACAACTACAGGTAATTCCCGAGGATACTCAATTACCACCGCGTGGTCTTAACTAGCACCCCCCCCTCCCCCCCAGAGGCATTGTGCTGGCACCCCGGCGTCTATTACACTCAAGACAGGTCAACATCACATTGTTTCTGACATGACCGAGATTGTTATTTTTTCTGTCTACGGTAAATTGGCGAGGATCTTTCTCCGAATACTGCCAACGCATTATACAATTGCAACTCGCGCAGTGATTATTCTGTTGTTGCTTCAGCGTAATTATTAATTCAGCATCAATATCAAATTCTCTATTATTTTTTTTATCCTGTTGTTTATAACCAGAGAGTTTTTTTCTGATTATATCCTTGATGTTGTCGGCGCTGATTGAAGTGTCATTATCATCACCAATGATTTCATCATCGCCACCAATGATTTCATCATCGAAGACAATTCTTCGAAGCTGATTTATTTTTCGTACTCTGGATACTGCGAGATAGACTAAATTCGACCATTCGATGCGATTATCTACCATCCAAACAATTGTATCCGATATAGTCAATCCCTGTGAAGAGTGTATCGTCGCTGCGTATCCTAGCGTCCATGGGGATTTATTAGCACGCAATGCATCTTCAACGACGCTGATATCAGCCAGCAAAATATCATTTAACACTAAATTCTGCTTTTGTTGTTGTCCAGGAATGTCAACTTCGATATTCTGTTTTCGTGTATCCGATGGCCTATAACACAACGGTACTGGAAGTATTGCAAATGTTTCTTTATGCAATTCAAATAACTTCATCTGAAGTGTGTCTCTGACTATTTTTCTACTTGCTACTATCAAATCATTTGGTTTCCACGCTTCCCAGAAATCATTCATTGGGGTTTCTGAAATCACTTCACGCGCTATTTCACACTGGATTCTATCCGGTTGTAGTCTAATTAGCGCTTTAAACTCGCGTAATCGTTCATCAAGTGATCTATGGTCGGTATCAATTTCTTCATAGTAGTCTACAAAACCCTTTAACCACTCATGTGGGGATGCACCGACAAATGGTGGTGGTTGGCCGTGATCACCGCACATGACGACGTTTGTGTTTTTATTTAACAACCACTCGAGGAATGTTTGTAGTACATCTAATGACACTGTGCATATTTCATCCCAAATCATGATTTCAGGAATGAATTTATCGCCCATTCGATCAGGAGTCCATTTGTCACCCTTCCATCGAAAAAAACTGTGATAAGTACAGGCATTTACCCCTCGCTGTATCATCTCTCTGGCGAGTCTGTGAGTCGGTGTTAGCACAATCATGTTGGACTTCCCACGAAATAATTCAATTGCAAAACTGTCTTATATCTACATATTGGATCAGATACTGGTGGTGCATTAGAAAATTCTGATTGAATTTCAATTTGGTTACATGAAAGATATTTATCATCCATGGTAACATCTGCCGATTCACAATACTCATGTAGTTTTTCCTTTTTAAATCGCCAACGTCCCCACGCTTCCTCGGGATCTGTGAATTTAGCTACATCTGATTTGTATTTCTCGTGGATATAAATAGAATCAGTGGCTACTCTAACTGCGTTATTAGGAAATCTATTTATCATCGAAAATAAATTGATAGAAGCATAAGCTAGCATAGAACTTCTCAGATGTGTGTACTGGGAATTATATCCATCACAGTAGGTAACAACCGTACCCAATTTCTCACCATTGGATTGAAAAGCATCCTTACGGGATACAAGTTTTCCCTGTTTCGTTAAATCCGTTACAATAAAATCGTATTCAGCGACGTCTATGATCAACCTCAAAGAGTATTTTGCGTTGTCGTATTTTCCACCCTGGGTAAATTTACCGATTATTCTTCGTCCAAAATCTTTTGCTTGTTCTTTTTTAATTTCAAATAACTTCTTAGACCAATTCATGATTTTTTCTTCATTGAAATCAGGGAATTGTTTTCGCTGTTCGCTAATTATACGATCTAGATCGGGTTGTGGTAGCCAAACTTCTTTCTGAGCTCGATAGCATATAATAGCTTCGTAAACAATCAACGATATTAGCATACCACAATCAATCATATATCGTAGTAACACTATTGGCATCCAGGCCTTTTCGGATATATGTCTACCAAGCCAAAGATAACTACACGGATGTAACCCTGTAGCGAATTCGAATGATATCACACGAGCGAATCCGGTTAAATCAAAATCAGGCAATGGACCATTAATCGCAACACGAGTCATTTCATGCGTGGGGTGTCCAAATCGTTTAAAGTACTCAGCGCATTCTCCATACCCGAGAAAACTTCCGGGATAACACGCGGATATATCAATTTAAATCATACCATCACGTGAGTATTTCGTATTCCACAGTCCTCCATGACTAAATTCGACGCAACTCAATTTAACATCTTCGAGAAAATCACTTCGTGATGGACGCCATGAGTTTTTTCTCTTGCGAAGTGAGCTACCACTGATGGAATAGTAAAACTATCCGTGAGTAGTTTTTCATGAAAAATCTCCGGTGAAAAATCACTAGCGATTTTTCTCATTCTGTTATCTAATTCTTCAACGCGATATAATTCACCATTAGGTCTTACAAATTGATCAAATACTATTTCGGGATCTTCATCACTTCTAAGTAACCATACTGACACAGGATCCTCTTTACACAACGCATGAGTAGCATTGAATAATTTCTCATTATAAAAAACATCCCCGACGAATTCCTCGGGGATATATTTCACGGTTCGTTCTCGTGGAAATATTGTTACTGCAGGTGTCCACGCGTGTTCGTTATGATCAATAATTTGTATTGGCGCTCCTTGTAATTTATATTTCGGTTCGTGTAATACTTCCCCGGTTATTGTCGTTACTGATATTGGGAATTTTAATAATGTTTCTAATTTAGCTATATCAGAAATCTTTGCACCGTGCTGTTTCACTGTCAGTTCCCATTCGGTTACTTTCCTACGTCGCAGATCAGTTAGTTTATTTCCTCGGGATGCATTTGTGAAGTGTTCCATTACCCGTGTTGCCACACAATTCAGTGAACTAGAATATTTCATAGGAGCTAGTTTTGCGATATCGGGTTTATCATTTAACGGATATATCCCATAAACGATTGCTGTTACAGGATAAGATCTCTCGTAGTATGGTTTGTCGATTCCAGTTAGAATTCCTGGTTTGGAATCTCTACTCAGCGTGATTGTTTTTTTATCCTTGAGGATTGGTTCAAATTTATCCTTGATAATCCATTTGCCTTCGACTTCGATAATGAATTTTATTCTGAAAAACTACTTCTGTTGCAATTTACTCTTGGATTTCCAGCCAAGATGTGAAATCACCTCAGCTGCTCTTTCATCGTTCATAGTAGCATCGATGTTGGGTACATTGACATCCTCGTGTATAATTCGAAATGTCGACCAACAGTATGCTGCACCGTCTTGGTAGAATTCATTAAAACACTCCTTGATTTTACTTAGTATAGTTCTGTCACCGATTAGACGTTTTGGTGTATCAGAGACTCTATCGAGATTGAATTTAGTATTTCTCCAGGGCTTAATTTTCGATAATCTCTTGAACTCCTCCATACTATAATTAAAACAAGCATTTAAATGAAGGATTTATGTATAATGAATCACTGCAAGTGGCTCATGATTGGATCAACAACCCCGTGTAACAAATCATGCTGACGCAAATTCTGTGGGTATCATATGCAAAATTTTCGTCGTGGAAGCCTTGGTCCGTTACCTTGCATACGATGTGGGGTTGGGGTTAGGGGAAAATCTCAGTTGTGTTTGAATTGCGGTGGTAAGCGATACAGGGAGTTGAAGCGTTATTATGATAAAAGAATCCAAAATGGAAAATCAATCAAAAATTCTGACCCTGAAAAAGTCCCTGACGCTGACTCTGTCAAGGACAAAGTCAGTGTCCCTGACAAAGTCAGCAATAAAATCATAAGAAATCCTCAAGACTACATCGAAAGATTTTCCAGTGATGTAATCATTAGACCAAACAATGAATTAAACAAATAGTATTAGTATACGAATGAACCAAGAATTCAAACCATTCAAATCTTTGAATACAACAACTAACGAAGAAAAAATATTTTCATCTATGAATGAAGCCGGAAGGCATTTCGATATTTGTATACCCTCAGTACGATATGTTGCAGAGGGAATAACCAAGACGGCGATTTCAAAAAAGACCGAACAAAAAATTCGATTTATTTATGTCCCCGGTGATAAAATCACCGGTGATATCATCGGCGCGTCATAATTTTCATTTAGAAATATGTAATCACCATAGAATATGAATTCTAAAAATATGAATAGCATTATATCCGAGATTTCAAAATCGAAAAGTCGGGATATCAAACTATCAGATGGTTTAAATTCTGATCAAATCATGTCTGATTTTCAGGATATAGAATACGGAGTTAGCACTAACAAGTATATGCTGCCAAAGAAATACGCGCTCATCAAGAGAATTCAGAATTCTATTCGAAACTCTCTTACATTTTCCAGCGACGTAAGTGTGTTTGTTCCGTTGTATACTATCGTAGAACGAATACGAATACGAAAAGAATTAGGTAACGAATACGAATTGAAAAAGGAGGTTAGTTCTAAAGTTAGAAACCTACGGGCGTTAATTCAAGAAAATGAACAATTTTGACCGTGACCGACCCTCAAAGAGATTTTGTCGTTTTTTGATTGTGACCGACCCTCAAAGAGATTTTCATTTTTTTTTTAGCATTTTTTGATTGTCAATGTCAAAATCATTGTGACCGACCCTCAAAGAGATTTTCATTTTTTTTAGCATTTTTTGATTGTCAATGTCAAAATCAGTGAATAAAAAATAAAAAATAAAAAATAAAAAAAAAAATATTTCACAGCAATAAAAAATATATTTCACACTGCATAAAATTAAAATCAAATCCTAACAGCTTTGAAAGTTCTTTTAAGAACTTTTCCCTATGGGAAATCCCATGCAAAATCGACTACTTTACCCGACGAGGTTTTTTATCGAAAATCAAGGAAACTGACCAAAAATCAATGAAAACAGGCAAAAAATGATGAAAAATGACTAAAAAACCATCAAAATGAATCCTAACAGCTTTGAAAGTTCTTTTAAGAACTTTTCCCTATGGGAAATCCCATGCAAAATCGACTACTTTACCCGACGAAAACTGATCAAAATGGTATAAAAAAACAGTAAAAACTAGGCAAATCAGTCAAAAAAATAGGCAAATCAGTCAAAAAAACAGGCAAAATCACTGAATAAAAAATAAAAATATTTCACACTGAATAAAAAATAAAAATATTTCACAGCAATAAAAACTATTTCACACAATAAAAAATAAAAATATTTCACACTGAATAAAAATAAAAACTATTTCACACTGAATAAAAAAAAAAAATATTTCACACTGAATAAAAAATTGGACCGTTAATGGATGGTTCCGATTAGTTAATCATCGATGGGAAAAATTGTTTTACAATTGAAAAATTGTTTCTGATTTCAAATAATGGTCAATGAAGCATTAACAACTAGATTAGCCCGAGAGCGGCTAGCAGCAATTAAAAAGTTTATACCGGTTTGAGACAGACTTCGTGAAAAACTTCAACAACGACAACAAGCGCAGACTGACTTTTCTGTGTCAAGTGAACAACTGTTCGCCCCGGTAACTAAGGCGACCAGCGATGTGAAAACAGCAACTGAACGAGCAATATTTGGAGATATTCCTGAGGAAGGCAAGCGACGAGAAGTGCCTGTTCTTGGTGTGCTTGAAAAGATAGCAGCGGAAACTGAAAAGACATCAGCGTTGTTACAAAAAAACCCACCTGGTCCGAAAAAGACCAATGATAAAATAGTAGATGAATTACGCGCGCGATTTAACGAAGAAGGGTTAGCAACAATTGATAAGACTGACCCTACAGAGTTTCCTGCACTTGTTGTTACGACGTATGAAAACAGAAAAAAATTGTTAAAACCAGAACAGCACAAGTATGTAAGAGGTATACAACATTGGGCTGATATATTCTACAAAATCAAAACTGAAAAAAGTCAAATTAAGACAGATAGTTCATCATACATTGAATATATCAATGCGGTGGGTAACGTGTATAAACAATATGAAGAACAAAAATCACAAAGAAAACCACAAAGACTGCAGCGACGGCGACAACAAACTGCAAAAAAATATCTTTTTCACCTAAACAACAACAACAACTACCACCTGATGATGATGATGATGATGATAGTTATTTACAAGAAACGGATTTAGAAAAACTGGAGGAAGCACCTGATTATAGCGGAAGCGGATTGCAAGATTCCAGTGGAATTGGAAACGCTAGCGTTGGAAACTCAAAGAGTTTCTGTCCTGGTAGTGTTCTCAGTGATATATCACGATTAGAAGTTCTTGTAGGAGGGTTCCGAGCTGGAAATAACTCACCGGAAATAATTAATGAAGCAGCTGATATCTGCAGGCGGTTATTTGCCGGCGGTATCATGGATATCAAAACATATCGAGATTTCATTAGCGAGTTAGTGGAAAGTGGGTATCACAGCGACTGAATTCACAATTGAAAACACTATTGTTTTTACAATAATGATCATACACTACAACCATGACAAACCAAGCCCCGTATATGTAGTTAATTCACGGTTTCCAGTTTATAGAGCATACTACGGAGATGGCCTCGGCAATACCATTGCAGGGTTTTTTGCGAGAATGGCTCCAAAAGTGATGCCGTTAGCTAAACAATTATCAATGAAAGCCATTGATGTTATTTGTGATAAGGGTATTAGCAAAATCGGAGATCTTGCCGGAAAAGCGTTTTCAGCGGCAAAAAATAAAATAACAGCGCTAGTGAAATCACGGATGAAATCCAAAGGATTTTCAAAACCGTTACCGTCTACAGCGGAAATGCCTGCATGTGTTAGTAAAAAAATAAATAACGCAGTAGACGAAAAATTAGCGTCATTGGTGACTCCCTTGATAAATCAAGGGGACCAAAATAACATGATAGCAAACATGATTGCGTGGAGTGGCTTTAAAAAATCACGACGATGAAAATCCTACGGTGAAAATCGTTTACGATTTTACGATGTAGACTCTGATAAATAGAATAAAATGTTCAAAAGGTCACCTGATCCAGCATTTGATATGGATGCCCCTGTTCTCAAGAATAATTCTGTACGCGATTTTCAATTTTATTCTTATCACGCAGTACAACCAGATCTCCGATCGCGAATTGAACTTCAAGTTCATGATACCAGTAAATATTTTCTACCGTGTGAGGCATTTATTGAAGTAGAAGGAGAACTTGTAACAAATGTTGCAGCTGATACCCCATATGACAATAACGCAAATGTCCGAGTTGGTTTTGTTAATAACGGTATTATGGCGTTATTTGAAAGCGCTAGATATCTCATTGATGGAAAAGAAATTGAATCCATTGACCGTAAAGTTGATGTGGCTACAACAATCATAGGGTTAGCGAGATATTCTGATGATTATACAAGATCGGCTAGTCCGTCTATGATGTTTGCAAAGGATACCTCTGATAACGCTGACCACCTTCAATTCATTAAAGTGTTAACAGCATAAGGTACTGCAGAAGCAGATCAACAACAAGCAGCTAATCCAGAACGTCGAACTAGACCCGGAGCTGCGTTTGATATTCTCGGAGGCGTTAATGGTAATCTCAATTTAGGATTTGCAACACGCGTAGCAACGTTGCATGGACAGCGTCGACGATTTTCATGTGCGATTCCACTGCATCATATTTTCGGATTCTGTAGAAACGTCCGAAAAGTTATTTATGGAGCCAAACACACAGTAGCGCTTGTACGAAAGGGTACTGATGATGATGCAATCTGGCATAATGCTGGGGTTGCTCCCGGTAAAGTCATTTTAACAAAACTATCATTGTGGATGCCAGTGTTAACTCCATCAGTCACCGAAGAACAGACAGTGTTGATGGTACATTCACATGGCACCTGGCATCAAAACAAGGTGTTTCAGCTCCACGTCATATATTCGTAGCGTTACAGAATAATGCGCGAGTTGGTAATCAAGAACGAAGCCATATGATATTTGATCAGTTAGGTGTTAATGAAGTCTCGCTGAGAATAAACGGACAGCAGGAACCATCCGAGGATATACAACTTGTTTACGGTCAAAATCATATTGCACGTGTCTATCATAACCTGTTGTCATTTATGGCACGTGATCAAAATGTGGATACTGGTTTGCAAATATCACAATTAGATTTTAAAAACCTCTATCCGATTTATTACTTTTCATTGGAACATCTTGATTTAACAAGACAATCTGTCGTTGATATACACTTTAGAGCTCGTGTAACCCGTCTGACTGGTCCACCAGTTGGTGGGATACCCCCTATCCTCATCCCGAATTATAGAGCGGTTGCTGTCATTCTCAGCGATAAATCAATGTTACTCGAAGGTGTTGGGGGAAGAATGAGAGTGGTAGATGCACCAGTGGAAAATCATATAAAGGTTTTTAAAAATTGTCAAGATAAAAATAACGATTCGGCGCCATTCAAAGATTAATTTTAGTCATACGACGTTTAATTTGAGACGTTAATATATTTCTTTCTTTTCGAAAAAGAAAATGTTTCAGTTGGTTCCAGCCTGCATATTTAATGGACATGCCCGGTTAATACTGAAATATTATAACCAGGAGATAGATTGGTGGTATATAAGATATGGTTTAGAGGACGCTTGAATCCGCCATTAAGTGTGGTAGTAAAAAAGTGTATTCATCTTCTACTTGTCGCAGCAGAGCAAAAACTGCCGATTTTCCCAAGCCAATTCAATGTCATATGAACTCAATTGATCAGAATAATTTGACCATGAAATCTTCTGTATGCGAGGTTTATAAATTTGATCTTTATTCCTTAAATAATCAGATAAAAACCATCTGAAACAATGCATTAACCATGGACCCATCCGAATTCTGAATTATACTTCCATTAAAATTGTATAAATACAGACTTAACCCTGACCAGCCTTCATTCTGCTCTGTTTTTATTAAAATCCCATAATTACGGTTTTTGACAGACCTGCTTTGTTCTCAGCTAGCTTTAAACATTTATACACTGGTCTGCATATTCATGAATAGCGATCACCATCAAGCAAACATTTTTTGACAAATTACATGGCTAAACTTGACCAAGAGAGTCATGGTAAATCGACAATGTTGACTTTCAGTTTATATGGTTAAATCTTACACAAAGAGTGAGTTTACATGTCTAAAGGTGACACAAAGAGGTCAGGCTATATACTGCCTAATTGGCTAAAGCTGAAACAAAGAGTCATGGAAGATAGATTGAAAAGAGTTACATACAGTTTAAAATACTCCTATTCATAATGAGTCTGCAAGACCTTATTCTAGAACATGTCTTGCTTCCTGGATTGATACAGCTTTAGAATGAATACTTCTTTCATAGCACGCTTCTCGTTACAGATCACTGTTGCGAAATAAGTACAGCTTTAATAAATCATAAATTAAAAGTGATGTATGTATGTGATATAAATAAAATATTTGTATCGCATGTACGTTGAATCTTTCATATATATATATATATATATATATATATATATATAGATATATAGATATATAGATGTATATATATATATATATATATATATATATATATATATATATATATATATATATATATATATATATATATATATATATATATATACCATTATTTGTATAATGGTTTCATTACAAGGACATTCGGCAAGCTTGGTTTCCTGTTATTTATACAGCTCGTAATATATCAATGTCACAGGGTACGTATACATATATTAAGAGAGAGAGAGAGAGAGAGAGAGAGAGAGAGAGAGAGAGAGAGAGAGAGAGAGAGAGAGAGAGAGTTGTAGTAGTTGTTGTTGGGTTTAACGCCATTTTTGAACACAAGATAGGCTATACATGGCGGCCAGAATGAATGGTGGAGGAAGGACCCGGGAAAATCCCAGAAAGAAGCACCAACCAACGAGAAGCTGTTGGCAAGCTTTTTCATATGCCCACACTGGCCGAATCCGAGACTCGAACCCACGCAGACAGATGTTATATAGCTAGCAGTGATCCGTAACGTGGAGTGCTTTATATTACTCGACCACTGAGAGAGAGAGAGAGAGAGAGAGAGAGAGAGAGAGAGAGAGAGAGAGAGAGAGAGAGAGAGAGAGAGAGAGAGAGAGAGAGAGATGACCCCAGGATGGAGATTTTCAATTCTTCATCCAGTCGTTAATGTCAGATGTGGCTTTAGGTGTACGCGGGGCCTAGAGCCGACAACAACCGCGCGGAGGCCAGAGAATATATTTTAACAAACTCATAAGGACGACCTTAGGCCTGAAGCGCTGGGAAGCGGGGCCAAGGGCTGTGGCCCCACTTGCCACCCCCAAACGCCGTTCATGTTTAATGTAACTCATGTACGAAGTAGAGACCCGTAAATAATAACTCTTATTGTAATGTCCTATCCTACACAATCTAACACTCATTTCCTAATTTGGATAGAAGACATTGGAAGGTAAGGACATTAGGGAACGATAATGTATTCGCTCCGGAAGATAAATACTAAATTCCCGGGTTGGTAATAAGAGGACATGGAATCTCTGCTGAAAATGTTACGGCTGATTTTTATGTTTCTTTTTCTGTTTGGAAAATCTAAAACCCTGGCAAAAATGTATGCATCTTTAATGTTTATATTTCAGACGTTTTCGTATGTGCTCTTCTATAGAAATTATACAATATAGACCGACAGCTGGTAGAACTGAATCTCATAACAAATCATATCTCTCAAATTTGTTAGCACAATGAATGTATTCAAAGTTTAAAATATCAAATATCCAAATATTTTAACACAATAGTCTACCTACCCCAAACAGAAATTCCAAAGACAGCTGGTAGAACTGACATATATACAATATTTGTATCGCATATACGCAATTTCTCTCGCAATCTGTTTGATGAACTTGATTGCAAAGAATCTGCTGTTTCACGTGAACGTTTTATGTATTATACAATATGTTTCCAATTTCAAGAACTTATTAGAGAGTGTGTTCGTGGGTTTATTGTAGCATTTTTATTTTGCTTTCCATTGTTTGGTTAAGACACACTAAATTCAACCAAGAAGCACGTTACAGATTGTAACTGTCCTAAGTCTTGCTGATATTTCAAGCTCAAAAATTACAAAATGAAATAAATATGAGATACTAACTACTGGTGATGTGTGTTTATTTTTGTGTCTGCACACACACACACACACACACACACACACATATATATATATATATATATATATATATATATATATATATATATATATATATATATATATATATATATATATATGTTTAGAGAGAAATTGCGTAGATGCGATACAAATATTGTATATATGTCACATACAAATACACATGTTTACCTTTCGAATGCATGTAAGACTGTCTGGAAGAGCGAGTAAGCTGTATCTTTGTATTGATATGATTAAAAAATTTGGATTAAATGCCATTTATATATAACTCTTTAATTTAAGGACTTTTTAAATTACTTGATTGATTATAGGAAGTCGGTGTTGGGAAAAGGTCCTCAGCCTGAATAATTTGACAGCTGCTGAGGTTAAACGTCACATAGTGCAGTGCTGATGAAATAGCATGATGGCATAGTTTAATTTCGTAATGATTTCCATCAGAACCGCATAAGTTGAACTTGATTGCAAAGAATCTGCTGTTTCACGTGAATGTTTTATATATATATATATATTAAACAATATAATTCCAGTTGCAGGGACTTTTTAGAGAGTGTGTTCGTGGGTTTATTGTCGTTATTGAAATAAACAAAACTATATCAAGAAAAGTAGTTTGTTTTTATTTTGCTCTCTATTTATGGGGTTAATAACACACCATATTCATCCAAGAATCACTTTAGAGATGGTAACTGTCTTGTTGAGATTTCAAGCTCCAAAATTAGAAAGTGAAACTAAAACTAGCGATGATGTGTGTTTATATATATATATATATATATATATATATATATATATATATATATATATATATATATAGCGAGTACGCTGTGTCTTCGCATTAAAACATTTGGAGTAAATGCCATTGGTACATAGCTGTATATTTTATGGATATCTTAAATTACTTGATTGATTATAGGAAGTCGGTGTTAGGAAATAGTCCTTAGCCTGAATAATTAGACAGTTGATAGTGGTAAATGTCACAAAGTGCAGTGTGGATGAAATATCATGATGGCATTTTTTAATTTCGTAGTGAGTGTCAATCAGAATCGCATAAGTGTGCATGTAGCCAAGTAGTCCTTTTTAAAATCTTGTTATGTTGATTGGTTGTGTGACTTCATGTTCAGTATTTGGGCATAGGGACTGGTAAATTGTACAATGGAATGATTGAGAAGGGACTGTTCATTATTTGGAGACCGCTTTAATTGTTGTTATGATGGTAAATATGGTGTAGAGTTACACTCGAAATGTGGCTTAAAATCATGATTTTACTGACCTGGTGTAGAGTAGGAAATATTGTTCCTGTATTTGGTGTTTGAGTTGTATATTTTCACAGCGAGAAATACGTTATAGAAATTTGATTATGGAAACCGTGCGGTTGTGAGGTTGGCATGTAATTGTGAAGTTGTGGTGCAAATGTGAAGTTGTGATATTTGTGGTCATGCATTGATTGGAGAAAAATTATTGAAGGTCGGGACATGATTAATATTTTGGTAGACTACGATTGTTGTAAGTAATCTTGGGAAATCATGGGCAAATAGGGGATTTTCAGCAGGATGCACGGTTTGGGTTGAATTTTCTAGGTAAATATTTGGAGTAATACAAGAAATATGGATGATAGCTACATTTGGGTTATGTTTAAATAGTTATATAACAGATATGTTTTATTGGGCTTGATTAGATTTAATACGGACTATTATACTGCAACTGGTAGAGAAACGCATCAGATAAAATGTTTTAATTATTATAAAGACAAAGCAATGATAGAGCGCCCATCAAGGTTTAATTTAGATCTCGCAAGGCTAATTGTGCGAAGGCCGACGTATTTCTTTCTTTTGGTTGTATATTGGATGGAAATGCCCGGTTACGATTGAAATATTATTTCTAGGTATAACCTGTTGGTAAAAAAAAGGGATTATTGGGTGCTTGAATTCGCAATAAAGTGTCAGTGAAATAGTGCGTTCGTCTTTTGTATGTGGAAGTTCTCAGCATAGGAAAAATACCGATATTCCCATGAAAACTAACGTTATTTGAACTAAATTGATCGGAATAATTTGATCTTGGAATCCTCTGTGTGCAAAGTTAATGAATTTGTGCTTTATCTGTTAATTAACCAGATAAGAACCATCTGGAATAAACTGTATTAGCCATCGACCCCCGCCCCTCCTCCTCCGACTCTTTTTCCATTAAAATTCGATAAATACAGATTTGATAACGTTCACCTTGCCGCTCTATTTTTATTAAAATCCCATAATTACGGGTTTTCAAGAAATACTTCGTTGTCAGCAATCTAAAATCTTCATACATTGGTCTGTATATTCCTTTATAGCGATTAAACTTTTGTGGACAAATTACACTTTTCTCTCTCTCTCTCTCTCTCTCTCTCTCTCTCTCTCTCTCTCTCTCTCTCTCTCTCTCTCTCTCTCTCTTAAAATCGCACCGTTGCCACCAGCAATTGTTTCCTCTAAGAAGACCAAGGGGTTTCCTTTGCAGACTCATTTGACCCTGACATGAAATCTGCCGGAATTCAGTTGTTTGCTTCTGATTCCCAAGGACTTCTTCACGACGACTCTTGTCGAGAGGTCCTTGTAAATCAGGAGAAATAATGACTTCTAGCAGGATTCACGCCATGTTTGAGTTGGCAAGGTAAAATGGCCCCATTGGCGTATTAAAATATCAAATACAAATACACATAGTAGTATTTCCCTCAGAGTTTATTTGAATAGAGGCAACTGTTTATTGGCAGCGTTAGTGAACTGTTCACATCCCTGTCGAGTGTTTCCGCCACGAAATAGCTCTATACGTTTTTTCGCCATTCACAATCCTCTATGCAAATTGATAAACTTGTCCTTTTTCCGAGCTTATATTTTCATTCGTATTCAATAAATAAATATAAGACACCATTTAATGCTTAAATACGAAAGACTGTTTAAATCAAGAAATTTGAGCACTACAAACACAGCTGTTTAGCTTCTTGAACATTGAAAGCACAGCCATTCACATTCTGTCGAGTTAATTTAAAAGATCGGAAAATATCAAATAACGAATTGACGAACCAATAAGAGGTAATTAAAACATTTAAATATATTCACAGCTGATTTAGGTCATTAATGTGCTTTAACTAAATTTACTACAAACCATAATATCGTTTTAGACCTTGATCCATCTGTTCCTATTTTCCGTTGATCGATTTGTCTGCAAAATGTACCATCATTTATCGGCCCAGAGACACCGTGGCATGATAAAGGAGAAAATCCACTACGTCAGTTTATCCGTGGATTTTAGCCCGTATCTTGCTACGATAGAGAAAGATGGGGGAGGGGGAGAGAGACTTAACATAAGGTTATTGTATTTATTACCCATCCGTGTGTTTCTCGTTTGATCGATTAGTCTTCTGCCTGATCAACTAACACTTCAGAAAAAAAAGAAATAAGGTAACAACCTTCTGGTACATCAATATTTCAAACCTGTTTTTTGAAACTTGCTAAAGTTTATTTTTGAAGTGAGAAAATGCAACAACAGAAAAAACATTAAATAGTTTACAGCAGGTATGTGTGTGTAAACACTGTAGATGAATCCGAAGGAAGGTGTGCACATACCGTACGATAACAAAGGTTAATTGGTAGAGAGAGAGAGAGAGAGAGAGAGAGAGAGAGAGAGAGAGAGAGAGAGAGAGAGAGAGAGAGAGAGAGAGAGACCAGAAGGGATTGTAACGGAATTATGTATTATGTTTAATTCATTTAGAAAAGGGGAATTTTTAATATTGTTTCTCGTTTTCTTTTATCGTTACTAATTAACCAGTGAAAATTCATCACTGACCTAGAGAATAGAAGCCATTGCCTACTGTTGAAACAATCTTAATATTTTGTATTAATGCGTTATATGTGGATCACAATTTGAAATACCAACACTACTGACAAATCATAATTGCTTTGTACCAACACCTTAAAAGACATGCTAGCTTGAACGCAGGCTTTTCACAATATCACTGAAAAAATATATCTTATCGACATCATAATAGAACTGCTTGAGAAAAAACTCGTCTTTTCCAATTAATAGTTAATTAAATAATTTCTGGAATTAACGTTTCCCATTTGAGACGCACATTTATTCTAACAACATATGGTAGTAGTTAAGGATGCAAACATATTAATGTCATTTTTAGTACAGAACCTTGAGTCTAAAAACGTTATCATCAATTTCCGAATTTGTTTTTAATGACTTCATACCAAAGTATATAATCTGAATAAATTGAATGATAGTTACAAAAAAAACCTATTATTCTTCGACAACATTGCAATTAGACATTTAAAATATAGTAAGGCTGTACCTTTCTGCAAACCAGACCAGAAAACATGTTTCTGCTGTCACTATGATTTCCTTTTACAGTTATATTTCCTCCTATAGAGCTCTGAAGATAAGCCACAAATTGTACATGCTGTGTTTAATATTAGTACAAAGAGTGTGACAAAGCTGGCATTAAAATGGATACGTCAGATGTAAAAATGCTTTGTATAAATCAAGCCACATTGCATGGACTAATACAAAATATATTACAGGAATAAAGCAGAACAAGGAAAGACATTAAAATTTAGCGATTAGAGTCTAACACATTTTTGCAGAAAGTCAGAAATCTTGCATGTTATATAATGCGTTTGAGGGCTTTAAAAAAGTTATTTAGCGTACATCAGCACGCCATTATAGTCTAGTATTGTATTACAGTATGATGGTAAACAAACTATCTGATTTGTTAGGATCAAGTACGTCTCTTCCCATTACGGAAGTTTGATATATATATATATATATATATATATATATATATATATATATATATATATATATATATATATATATATATATATATATATATATAGATATATATATATATATATATATATAAATATATATATATATATATATATATATATATATATATATATATATATATATATATATATATATATATCGAGTCTCTTTGTAAATTACTGTCAACATTGTCTGTACCGAAGATGTAGATAAGAGCTGAAATTACTGAGTTTATTTCTACTCTACATAATCTATAATCCAAATTCTGGATTACTAACATAAAAACGCACAAATGTAATGAAGAATATATATATATATATATATATATATATATATATATATATATATATATATATATATATATATATATGTATATAAATATAAAATATATATATACATATATATATATATATATATATATATATATATATATATATATATATATATATATATATACATACATATTATTCATAATTTAATTGCTCATTCAAGTCGTTCATTAGTAAACATTGTATTTATATCGTCGTCAAAAGTGTTCCGTTGTGTATCCGGAAATCCCACCCAGTTATAATGTTACATCGAGCAGCAGTATTTTGAACTTTTTGAAATTTCTGGATTAGACATTGATAGGAATCAGACATAAATAGAGTTACATGTGTTCTTGATAGTACAAATGAACACACAAGTATCTTAGTGGCATCACTTGAGAAATATTTGCGAATGGAACTGATGCGTCTCAGTTGAAGATATGCAGCCTTGCATATGTTCATGACATTTTGGTGCAATGTGAGAGTACTGTCTATAGTAACAGATAGGTTTTGTACTGATTTTGTGAATTTTGTGTTGATGTTGCTGATATTTATTTTATGAGGTAAGGAGTGTGAATGAGAAAGTATTTGTGTTGTGATCCGAATGGCCTCAGTTTTATCATCATTCATCTGCAACTTATTATATGTCATCAATGATTTCACATCAGAAATGCACCTTTCTACGGGGGCCCCGAATGGCCGAGTGGTCTAAAGCGCTTTTAGTTATGGATCGCTGCCATCTCACCTCTGTCTATGTGGGTCTGAGTCTTAGATTCGGCGAATGTAGTTATGTGCGAAAGCTTGCCAGTAGTTTCTCGTGGGTCGGTGGTTCTTTCCGGCGGTTTTCCCGGGTTCTTCCTCCACCAATATTACTGGCCACCATGAAAAGCCTATCGTGTGCTGAAAAATGTCGTTAAACCTTACGACAACAAATATCACCTCTCTACTCCTTGGATGGTAGCGTCAGCTTCAATTGTGTGGCAAGATTTGTATATTTGGGTGTCATCAACGTACAATTGGTGAGATACTGAATGATGATCTATGACACTTGAGAGTGGCTGGGTGTATAGAATAAAGTGAACATGTCAAAGAAAAGACCCATGTTGAACACCACAGCACAGATCAACATGGCTTGAGTGTATTCCATTTGCAGATACAATTTTTGTCCTGTTGACTAAGTAGGACTTGAACCAGTGCAGTATTTGAGTAAAGTTTAAATTGGTATAAAATGTGTCTTATTAAGGATAGACACATGCAATTTGAATACGGTATATATATATATATATATATATATATATATATATATATATATATATATATATATATATATATATATATATATATATATATATGTATATATATATATATATATATATTGACTTTGCAAATATAAGAATCAAATTAAAAGTTAAAAATTAATTTGAAATGTAAAGACAAACTTTAAAATAAAAAACAATAAAACTCCGCCCCGTAATGCACAAATATAATTTGTTTTTGAATCATACGAAATGGTATCAGCATTGATATATTCCTACGCCATAAACAAGCTCCATAGATGAATATTTGTCAAATATGCTCAGAGAAAATATGTTTGTGAGTCAAAATGAGACCTGAATTTAAACTAAAAGATGACAAAATTCTTTTTTATATTGATTTCAAACTATTTTAGGCGTCCATGGAGTCAATTTATGTGTTTATGATGAGGTGACTTCCCAAGTAAATATATATGCTTGTATAGCCTTAAATGATTGGTTATATACATAATTATAGGGCATTTAGTGAGACGACAGCGATTAAAATGTTATACTAGAACCTACTCAAGTTCTGTACTAAATCATTTGAAACAGCCTGAGAATGAAATACAGGTCAAAGAGATAAAATATACTTTCCCCACGTATATTTACTTTTGGATATAATAAATTCATTCCATTGCATTGCTCAATTTGGTTAAGATATTGATTGATGTAGTGTGGCATTGTAGTCTACATGATGTTAGGGAATTCTAATGATCTATCTTAATGTATGCATTATTAATTATTAATACTATTTGTTAGCTGACACTATAAAGATTACACTAGAAATATTTAAACAAATTATATGAATTTATCTTTGTACAGCTGATCTTAACATTGTTATATAACCCACATTAACAAATATCCATATAGTTTAGAATGTTTGGGATCCAAGGTTCGCAATCAGTACATCATATAGGCTGTCATTGAACCAATAGTGACCCTGTAATGCACGTTTCGGGCTGTGTGCACTGAAAACATCCCAAAATGTTTTTTTTTTATTTTTAATAAAAGTCATGAATATGCCTATGTATGGTAACATATTTCAATTTAGTGGTTTGACAGTGTACAGTATTGTAGTATCAGCTGATTTCTGATTCCATTGAATCATTTAGCTTAATAATTGGTAACTAACACTCTTAACAATACACATTTAGTTATACAACCAACTGCCTAAGTACCAGCCTGACACAAAAAATGAAACAATCAACACAGCACCTGTCAATGTTTCCTTCATGTGTACAGTTATATGCATGTGGAGAGACATATTGCGGTTTTCTGCCAAATTCTCTATGAGCTATGATGCTTCCCTGCCCATGGTGAAAATGTTATCAGTTTTATATACCTAACTACCATTTGTTTTAAATATAATTCATTAGTCAACTTTGCTGTCTAAAATGTGTCAAAAAGAGTTTTTGAAACTTGTATGAAAATGTTATTTTTCAATAAAATTTAGTTTTAAAATTAAAATGTTTATTTAAATTTACATTAAAATTTAATTGATCAATGTTTAAAATTTCAAACATATTTTCAGACAGGCCTTATGGTGTTTTACAATTAAATTTTTACTGCATTGAAAAATTGCGGTAATTAAGAAAGATATATTTAGTTTTAGTTTCTCAAGAGCTCTTGGGCGAAACATTGCACCCTGTCGAACACCAGCGCTAAACATTTGCTGACAGGTGTCACTTGTCTTTTTGCAAGGAAATTCAAAACGACTTCATATATCAAGTTGAAATAGGCGTGGCATTCAAATGTGAAAGTTTGAATAAAGTTGGCCATACAAATTGGGCCAGTCAAAAATCTCAGAAAATCGAGATGTCTCAGGGGTGGTGAAACTTTTGCTAATGTTATTCATGCATATGGCACATACTGATTCTTTTAACTGCCTTGTCACAGAAAACTATATAAAACAGCTCTTTGATGTCAAAAATGAAAAAAGAGGGGTTGCTGGCAGTGTTTGTTCAGTATAAAAGATACTAGTTGTATAAGGAATTAACCTGATTACTTCAGTCAAAATCTCCCATGCACGCTTTCTACAAAAATCATTAGTTACTTTCCATCTGTATATTCAGTGACAAATTATTCTCTTTGTTCTGCAATAGGTCACTGTCGCATGATAAAATGAAAATTCACCAGATAAACTGTCCTGTGAGAACTGAGTCCATAATCAAACTTGAATAAAATACAATGCCTCACACGCACTCCGTTTGTGCTGATAAATCAACAGCTAAAACGTTATTCTTAACAATTGAAAGCTAAACATTCCCCCTATAAAAAACTTCGTCTCTCACACAATGGCGTGTGGTTTAGACTAGGACATATATCAAATTGAAAATTGCTAAGTATATTATGATCTTATGCATATCTTCACCCTACTTTGTTGCATGCTTAAATACATCATGCTTATTTAGCTTATATTATGTTGTATATATATATATATATATATATATATATATATATATATATATATATATATATATATATATATATATATATGTATATATATATATATATATATGTTTCTAGCGTCATGTATTTGTGTATAACGAAGAAGAAAAAGAAACAAGAAAGAAATGAAACAAGTGAAGCACGTCAAAGGTAAAATAAGTTTCAATATTCGATAAGAGTTTTATTTGGCCTAATATATTTTAATACCGTTATATTGCATGCACATCAAATACATGGACAGTCTTGTTAATTATAATGAAAGCAAACAACAAAATAACACGAAGATAAAGAAAAAGAAAGAAAAGAAGAAGTTGGGGAATCTTAGTGGAAATAAGGAAAGTAAGATATCGCTGTCATTGTATCATTATAAGGAGCATTTTTGAGCATAGTCTCATAAAAATATGAACTCTGGATGAGATTCTACATTGATCGATGAAATTAACGTTCTTAGCATTCTCGTTGAAAAAAAATACAAAAACATATGTGTGTCAAAATGCTTTCTTGTTAAGTTTCACGCTGAGGATTTTACTTAGACTTTGTTTTGAAAATTTGTTTTCAAAAAACGTTTAGAAATTATTTTTAAACGAGTAATTGCTCTATGAATTGTTCTAACACTTTGTGAAAATATTCGTTTTAAGTTAGAATTCATATGTCTGGTTTCAATTTGTTAAATATGAATTCGAAAACAAAGGCACCGCAGTATTATCATGAATTGTTTTATTAGATTTGATTAATAATATTAATTTTCACAAACATTCTTGGTCAAAGCAGATATATAACTGAGAAGATTGCACGGGGAAAGCAAAGCGGAGTATCTTCTTTTGTTCGAGAGGACAATACAGCAGCGTTAGCAATGATGTCATCCATAGAGTACGAGCCAACATTTTCCATATTTCTTAGGCTTTACTGAAAGCACATATATATATATATATATATATATATATATATATATATATATATATATATATATATATATATATATATATATATATATATATACAAACTCTTTGTACATCCGGTCTGTCAAAAATATTTGAAATTATTTGATTTATTGAAGTTTCGCTCTTAGTATGTATACTCTATATCTATCTATCTATCTATCTATCTATCTATCTATCTATCTATCTATCTATCTATCTATCTATCTATCTATCTATCTATCTATCTATCTATCTATCTATCTATCATAATGAGTACTTTGTATAGCGCCTAATCTTTTAAAGCTCTAAGCGCTTTACCAGATATATAACGGTAATACTACAAAAACAAAAATCGAAATCAAATACCATGAAATTAGAAAACATACAAAATGCTGAAAATATTTAAGATAGGAAACATTTTTAGATTTTTAAGTTTGTTCCTGCATTCGAAAAAGGTGAGTGTTAAGAGCAGTGGAGTGCAGGCCTGAACAGACCTTTATTTAGAAACCTCCGTTTGCCGAAATAGAGGTTCATTTAAGACTCCAATTGTCACAGAATTAGGCGAAAATTGAATTTTTTTTTTCTTGAATTACAAGCTAATCTCACCATTTTTTGTTTCGTCGTACATGCGTTACCTGGGGTGAATAAGTGGTTTTCTCCAAGGTAAGCGGCTGGTAACGATTTGCATGTGCCTGACTTCGAATCACATGAAGTCCGGAACATTAGAATCACGGGGTGCACGGTAATTTTGCCGTGAATTGTGCTCACCTATTTGAGGATATATAAGCAGAATATTTCTGATAATAATTCCAATAAGTCCAAAAGTATCTTATCACAGGAAAGATAGCTCGTCATTCTATCTCCAGCCAAAGGGGTGATTGTTAAATTTATATTTAGTTTTATTGTGCATTTTATTCCGTTTATCATTTCATGTAATGATGCCTTTATTACAATGCAGATTTAAAACGTGGAATATTTGGAATTACTAGTCATTATTAGACTTTAAATGCAATAGCGTAACCTAAGGTATAGATTATTTTTAGAGACAACTATTATTAGTCTCGTTTCTTTATTGTAGCTGATAACGTCTCTGATATCGTAGCTGATATTGTAGCGGAGCATCTCTGATATTGTAGCGGAACGTCTCTGATATTGTAGCGGAGCATCTCTGAAATTGTTGCTGATTGTAGCTGAACGTCTCTGAACGTATCTGATTGAAGCTGAACGTCTCTGAACGTATCTGAATGGTAGCTGAATCTGATTAATTGTGCCATTTGATAGTGAGATTGAGGTATCTGACTGTCTGTCTGTCGGATTGTATGTCCGTCTACATCTGTCGTGATATGTAAATATCCGGAAATCTAGAAGTCTGAGTGTCGGAGCTGTCTAGAGGTGTAAACATCCGGGGTGGCATCTAGGTATTTGGGAACGTTAGTTCTAGTAGATGCTGTATGCTGTCTGTACGTATAACTGTGGTGGATCCGTGAAGGGCAAACGGCCGATAAAAGTATTGGTCAACTCTAGGTATTCGAGGAAACTGGGCGGCGATTCAACAGTTGTGAATCGTACGGTTATACAGGGTCGAGACACATGTGTGTGTTGCAATTGTAGTACAATTAAATACATTTTTATATTTACATAGTTACCTCAAAATCACAGTAGTATTTCAAGGGATTACATGAATCTCAATAAAAGTTAGCAACTTGATTAAATACATGTATATGTTCGTGCTAGTTGTCGCAATCCATACCTACGATAGTATAGTTTGATGTTTTGTATTTGTTATAGCAATTTATACTTGAGGTAATATAACTTTTGTAAAGGTTCCTTAGATCTGTGTATAGTCCAAGATATTCCTTTGTATCTGTGTTTTATTTTGTATTAATATTTAATTTATTCATGTATTGTGAATGGTTGTGAGTGTAATTGTGGGTTGAACGCATGAGTTATTGTGTTGATACATCATTATTTTTCATTAATAATTTATTTCATAAATTTATATTTTCTTTCACATATTGTGTTTGTGTTGTTCATTTAATCCACCATCCACTCGGTAACAATTCTGTTACACCAATATTTCGTCTGATTATGTAAAAAATAGCGGTTCATTTATGACTCCAATATTTCATCTGATTATGTAAAAAAAATAGCGGTTCCTACAATAGTCTCCGCAAGGACAAAGATCCTCGCTGAATAGTCTCCGCAAAGGTTTTGTTGCAATTAATTTAACCATAAATTTGATCTAATCCGATAGGATATCTTATTCGAGGATATGTGTATATTTTTTGTTACTAATCCGTGAGGGGTGGCTCAAGCGCCACTAAAGAAATTTTGAAATTAATTATAATTCATATCAGAACACCAAGTTTGCCAAATATTTCTAAGTGTTTTAGTGTCAACTCCGTTAAACACACATAACAAATTGCAAATGTCTCTGATCACCTTTGGAATCTGTGTGTAGCGTTGAGTTAGATATATCACGTCAATGTTTTTGTGACGCCCTCGGGAAAATATTCAAGTTGGATCTTTTTGTTTATCTAACATCACATCATCAACAAGATTGTTAACGTTTCCATCCAGGTCTTCTATGGATGACTCATCTTCAATATCAGTGATAAACACACAAACATTCTCGCCGGCAATTCCTGATGCGCTCTCATTATAATCTTTTATCACCTGATAGCAGTATTGATCGTCTGCGCTCTCATTATAATCTTTTATCACCTGATAGCAGTATCGATCGTCTGCGCTCGGGGCAATTAAATATAGTTTGTCCCATGTTAAATATTTCATTATCAACGTTAACAACAATTGTGTTTTACCACTCCCTGAAGATCCGATGATGATCATACGTATTGAATTAGATAATATAATATGGTGTTTTACTTGTTGTTTATTTTTAGCGTTGAGAAATCAATTACTTCCATTAGATATAACATAATAATATTATGGATATATATTGTGTGAAATATAGGAAGCGTACGCCTACACTTGACCCAACGACTGTTATTACAAAAAATAACAGAGAAGTGGTCACCGGCAAGTGTAAAATATGTGGTACAAAAATACCGATTTGTAAAAAACAATGCGGTGTAGATATCGCCGCCACGCTAGCCAAACTTCCGGGAACGCCTTGGGCAAACTATCCGGGTGAAAATCACCTTCCAGGATATAGTTATTGTGGACCGGGAACACCATTAGATATCAGACTCAACAAACAGGATAACCCCAACCCGGGAGAAGATCCGATAAATGCTATCGACGAAGCGTGTCGAATACATGATATAGCTTATCGGAGCGGTTATTTACATCAACGTCATCGCGCGGATATAAAGTTAATCCACGCGATAAATGCAATTTCAGATAAATCATTCAAGGAAAAATAGGCATCGCGGTTAATAAAATCTGCTATGAAAAGTAAATTATTGTTTGGAAGCTGAGCTTCTCGGGTTAGTATATAACATTGAACAAATTTATTATTCTCCGACAGGATACTTTATGGGTAAAACTGCCGTTGATAAACTTGCCAGCTCTGCTAAGGTTACTCGTGAAACAGCCGCTGATTGGTTGGCCAAACAAGCGATATGGTAAATTATCTACCTGGTCCAGCAAAGATTTAATATGCGTCATTTGATGTTGATACACCGAATGAAGTTCATCAGACGGATATATTATATTTAACGCACGATAAACAAAAATGTGTACGCGTTAACAGTAGTTGATGTAGCGAGTAAATACAAAGAAGCTGAACCGTTATCAACAAAATCATCGTGTGAGATCGCCTAAGCAATCAAAAGGATTTATCAAATAGGTCCTCTCCGTTCGCCAAATTTATTACAGGTTGATCCCGACAAGGAATTTCTCGGCGCAGTATCATCCTTAATGAAACAGCATAACACTGTGAGTCAACGTGGACACACCGCAATTCATCGTGTGATTGTTGAACGGATTAATAGAACACTCGCTGAGAAGCTATTTCATTATCAATAAGCGAAAGAATTTATTGATGTTGGAAGATCTCGGGAATGGGTTAAACGACTTCCTAAAGTAATCTCATAGATCAACAACGCAACAACTAGAGCTATATATATGAAACCCACCATCACGGTAACAAAAAATATATAAATAATAAACCAATATCGTATCCACGTTCCGATATTTTACCTAGTAGCGTCACAGTGAACTTGAAGGTGGCGTTAGAAGATCAACCGATCCAATATGGAGCATCACAACACATAAAATATATTCTACGGTATCATCCAAGCACAAACCAACAGTTATAAACTAGACCCAACCCCACCACAACGAAGTTTTACCAGAGAACAATTACAGGTTATTCCAGATGATACTCAATTACCACCACAAAATCTTAAATAACAATTCTACTAATTTGACTCATTCGCTGTACCCGTAACACAGCTAAATAAACTAAGTTTGACCACGATAAATACTTATCGACGATCCACATAATAGTATCCGAGATAGTTAATCCTTGAGACGAGTGGATTGTCATCGCGTAACCTAGCATCCACGGGGAATTATTTGCGTTTAACGCGTTTTCAACTTCAGATATATTAACATACACGATATCATTTGATACTAATTCTTGCTGTTGTTGCTCTCCATGAATATTCACGAGGATATTTTGTAATCGCGTATTTCCTGGTTTATAACATAACGGGGCAGGTTCTAACGGGAATTTCTCTCGTATTTTTTTTCTGCTAGCAACAAAAAGATCTGTTGGTTTCCACGATTCCCAAAACTCGTTAAGAGGTGTTTAGGAATCATCTCAAGCATCTTTAAACACTGTTCACGATCCGATTCTAATCTTATCGCGGATTTCAACGTGGTCAACTCCTCATCGAAGGAACGACGATCCGTTGTCATCGTTTTGTAATAATCAACAGTGTTTATCAACCAATGATGAGGTGTTTCTCCACCGATTGGTGGCGGTTGACCGTGATCGCCACACATAATCACCGCGGTGTTTTTCGTTAATAACCATCCGAGGAATTTCTGTAGATCAACTAGATCAGCAGGGGGAGGGGGGCGAATCCAACATTTGCCTGAGACATCATTTGCTCTAAATCTAACAAACATCTCGAGAGAATTAATTCGAATCCTTCTTTTTCAACCAAAAGAAAGATTACTTGCTCGAAACATAAATTTTTCGCAAATCATACTCCAACGCCGTTTTCATCGTTTAGTTAAAACAGGTCTCGTCGCGATGTTATCACACCCCCCTCCCTTGCTGCTTTGGGTTAACCGAATATTTGATCAAGTCCTTAGGACGAAAATCATTTATGAATTCACAAACAAACTAATCGCTAACACCTCATCTTGTAGATCAATCAAATTATTTGATTGGTCAGTGAGTCTGAAATTAATTCTCGTTAACGAATTATTATGGCATCGCATGTAGACAGGATTAATTGGGTTTTCAATAATTAGCAATCCTGGAGGAGCTGTTGGTGCAAACGAATAAAGAATATATTCTTGCTGAGCTTGATTTGATTGCTCTAGATTAATTTGATAGCTTCCTTCGATTGCGTCACATGTTAAATTGAGCGCAATCACCGCTGAAATATTTACATTGTGCGGGGCAATATGCCTACCGCCGCCATCTGGGTCATTATTATATTTGAAGAGGACAGTTGAATCTAGTGTTTGTAATACCTTGATATTGTTTCTAACAATATTTTTTCGTTCCTCAGCGTTGTATCCGGGAAACTTAAAATTACGCAGATCGGCTTCTGTGATTATTGTAATCGGTTAGGAATCGTTGTTTATTGTCGCTGTTGTCATTGGTTATTGTTTGAATAATTAGTTCATTGATATATTCCATGTCAGATACAAGCTGATTTAGTATTTCAACGTGCTTTTGTGGATTTGTTTGCCGTAGTTGTTCCAGTTGTGTTTTATGTAATTGATTAATTTCATTAAAATAACCAGTGATGTCAGTTAGCGTAAATGAAAAAGTAACAGATGAGTCGGCTGTTCTTTTAATGATAAAATCCCATTACAATGTGTTTTTGTTGGTAAATATAAATCTATCGGCGATTTTTCCTTTTTATATCAGATAAATTATCTCGATACATGGAATTGATTTCATGATATGATTGTACGTCTGTGGTTAAGTCGGTGGTGGATTTTTCAGGCCATCCTAACACTGTTCTTAACTATCTACAATGTATCCCTCTGTGCTTATTTCGATCGACGACGAGAGCGTCGGTTCATGAACTTTAATAGCTATTTTTGATTCTTTTCCCGTGATTGATTTTATTCTACGCTGAATTTCAGGATCGATTTGCTCGATTTGCTCAATTTGGTACGACCCAGTTGGTAACGAAACAGTACCATCGGGTTTATTCCACAAAAACCTTAACGAGTTATTGGGTTGCTGACCGCCACATGCAACCGATCTGATATTAGGCCAGCTATGATATACTCGTAATTTTGCCAGCGCGATCTAATATTAATATCTTTGAGAGTCATTGTAGATGTAGCCGGGACACCAAAGAAATTATTAACGACGTTGGCATTTTGAGTATGCTTGCCAATAAACTCGCTAATTTCTATTAGTTTATAAATATGCGCGTAAATATCGAGATAATTTGCCTTGATTTCATTTTCATTTGTCATCCTCCCCGCCTCCTTGTTAAAAAAGAATAAAGATAGAAAGTTTTTAATTTCAGCGGGAGTCATGCCAACCACAAGCGGGGTTCCAAAGAATTTATGTACGACATTTTTGCGAAAAGAATTATAACCTCGTATATACTCATCCAGATCGCGGCCGTGGGCGGCAATCGCGTCGGTGATCGTAGACACACGTGCGCCTGGTTTAAGTCGCCCGTCGCTGGAATACAACGCAATAGAGTTTTCAGCGGCATCGCGTTGTCGTATCAAAATGTCATCCGCGGATATATTACTGCTTTTCAATTTACCCTGGCGATCTCGAAATACAACTATTTCGTTCGGGTCAACACTTGCTAAATTTAACGTCTCAGCGATTTCATCTTCAATTACTTTTTTTACATCCTCGATAGAACCTGCAGATGTTTCCGCGGTGGGTTCCGACATTGACAGAGATCGTCCCCAAATATCAATCATTATTGTTAGCGCAACTTGTATTTTCAATTTATTGTTTTTCTAAAATTACCTTGTAATTTCCCACTCGTGTATTTATTTACAACCAGATGAGGTGGTTTCTGTGACGATGAAATCTCCGTGAGGACATTTAATACTTCACGGCCGCATATCGGCGGATCATTTAATTGTTGTTTTGGCAGCATGGAATAAAAAATTGGAAACTCTTTGAGTTTCATCGAAGAATTTATATACCGCATAAACTCGCTTGGCGGAGCTAACCCATATGAATCAAAATAGTCAATTCCACGTGGATCAATCGCGTATGCAACCCAGTGAGTTCCCGATCCGTTACTGTTATCAAGATTGATGATACCGGTTTCAGCGCGTTTAGGTTGTTTCGGTAATTGATCTCTCATAAAAACCCCTCTGAAGTTTCTTATCGCTAGTTTTTTAGCAGCATCAATTAAATCAAAATTGGACATAGGGAGAATTGGGCTTTAAACTAATAAACCGTTTCTGGTATTCGTAGACCCTTTCCGCTGTACCATGAATACGGGGTTCCTGGTAGGTACAACCCCTTTCCCTTTTTTATATCCTTTCCCAGTTGACTTTTTCAAAGCCATCCCTGCCGCGGTCCCAACGGCTCCCAACGCAGCCGCTTTCGCCACCGCTGGGGCAGCCGCTGCAATCAATGCTGGTATTGCGGCTAACAATGGAAATATACCACCTGATCTTATCATGTTGGCGACTGCAGCCTTTGAAAATACAATTTGAACCTCTCCCTTATTTTTCAGCGCATCATTGAAATGTTTTATTTGACGATCCGTCAGTGATATTTTATGTCTACCGCCGGACATCTGCGCTGGTTTCAACGTTATTGTTGTTCCACATTCCTTAGCGGAATTTGATCGCAATTTCTTGACCTGACCATCAGTCAGCTTGACACTAACAGCACTATATGTCATTTTATTGTAAAACTATTTATGCTTTCAATTGATCTAATTGGAAACTCTTCAAGTTTCATTTACATATTTTCCACTGGTGCATCAACGATTCTCATTCGTCCGCCAGCCCCTTCAAGTAGCATTGATTTGTCGCTGAGAATGACAGCAACCGCTCTATAATCAACACCACCAGGAGCTATACGAGCCCTAAAATGTATGTCAACGACGGATTGCCTTGTTAAATCAAGATGTTCCAGCTAAAAGTAATAAATCGCATAAAAATTCTTAAAATCAAGTTGCGATATTTGTAAACCAGTATCAACATTTTGATCACGACCCATATATTACAGCATCCGATGATACACACGTGCTATGTGGTTAGTGTCGTAATCAAGCTGTATATCCTCAGATGGTTCTTGTTGTCCGTTTATTCTCAGCGAAACCTCCTTGACTCCTAATCGATCAAATATCATATGACTGTGTTCTTGGGAGCCTAATCGATTCCGATTCTGCAGCGCTATAAATATATGACGTGGAGCCGAAACGCCTTGTTTCGATGCCAGGTGCCATGTAAATGTATCAGCAACATTATCCTCTTTGGTATCACTTGTTTTTGTTAGCCAACTTATCAATGATTTGCCACCTGTGTCCATAAATGAAAGTAGCCGCTCTTCCGTGGTAATTGATGGGGGTCATTACTAGCATCCACAATACTATTTTACTCAAAACAACTTTACCATCAGCGGCACCAGTACGCCAAATTGCATCATTGTCATTGCCTTTTCGCACTAACGCGATTGAATGTTTGGCTCCATAGATGACTTTTCTGACATTTCTGCAGAATCCAAATATGTGATGGAGTGGAATCGTACATGAAAAATATCCTGCTGTCCTTGCAATGCTCCTTTTCGTGTTGCGAATCCTAAATTGATATTACCATTAACGCCTCCGATAATATCAAACGCAGCTACTGGTCTAGCTCGACGTTCTGGATTAACTGCTTCTTGTTGATCGGCTTCTGCATTATCTCTTGCTGTTAACACTTTAATGTATTGAAGGTGGTCAGCGTTATCAGAGGTATCCTTTGCAAACATCATAGATGGACCAGCCGACCTTGTATAATCATCAGAATATCTTGCTAGCCCGATTATTGCTGTTGCAGCATCAACTTCACGGTCTATTGATTCAATTTTTTTTCCATCAATGAGATATCTTGCACTTTCAAATAGCGCCATGATGCCATTGTTGACGAAACCAACTCGGATATTTGGATCATTTGCATAGGGGGTATCAGCTGCAACATTTGTTACGAGTTTTCCCTCGATTTCAATAAATGCTTCACATGGCAAAAAGTATTTACTGGTATCTTGAACTTGAAGTTCAATTCGCGATCGTAGGTCGGGTTGTATTGCATGATAGGAATAGTATTGATAATCGCGGGCGGAATCGTCCTTGGGTACTGGGGCTTCTATATCGAAGGCCGGATCAGCTTGTCGTTTCAACATTATATTAACATACTAGTGTTTACAATTGTGAAACTCTGTAATCATCGTCGTTTTTGTTTTCGTTTCAAACCACTTCCTGCTATCGCGTTCATGATAGCGCTATCTGTTACCGGTGAAGCCGTCAATGGCGACGGAGTCACCGAAGCAGCCAACGACGCTAGTTTTTCTTCCACTGCGCTATTTATTGCTTTGCTGATTTTTGCAGGCATCACTGTAGTTGATGGCAGAACCGTTGGTTTCTTTCGCACCAATGATGCTATTTTATCTTTCGCGGCAGAAAATGCCTTTCCGGCAAGATTTCCAACAGCGCTGATTCCCTTATCACGAATAACATCAATGACCTTCATTGATAATTGTTTAGCTAACGGCGGCACTTTTGGGGCCATTCTTGTAAATAACCCCGCAATGTTACTGCCGAAACCATCTCCGTAATATGCTCTATAAACAGGCAATCGTGAGTTCACCACGTAGACGCTTACGTGTTTATCATGGTTGTAGTGTATGATCATCTTGTTATAAAACTAGTAGTTTTTCAATTAGTGATCAATCGCTAAAATCCATAGGATTTTCATCATAACCATTGGCGTCTCTGTGATTTTCAACTAATTCAGCAATGAGTTCTTGATATACATCAATGCCCATGATACCGCCGGCAAATAATCGTCTACAGATATCAGCTGCTTCATTAATTATCTCGACGGAATTGTTTCCGGCTCGCTTTCCACCCATAAGTACTTCTAACCGTGATATATCACTGAGGATGTTACCAGGACATGTCACGGTTGCGTTGAAATCTAAAGGATTTTCAATCGAATATCCGCTAGTAGTAACTTTTTTAGTTGTACTAGTTTCATCATACTCATCAACTCCCTTTTTAAATTCTTTATATTCCGATGCTTTTTTATCTATACGGCCAATACTCTCCTTATTCGTTTTATACAACCAGTTAACCCATTCATCTCGGTTTATTTTACTGTTTTTATACACGTCTTTTAAAAATCCCTTTCTGGAATGAAAGCTTTGGGCGGCAAAATTACCAAAAATCTTATAATGTTCGAGTTTTATTAATTGAAATCGTTTGATTTCTGCTATAGCTCCTTCGGTGAGTTTGTCTATAAAGGAAACACTTCTTGGGGTGACATCAACAGGTTGTGGTTCAGGCGCAGAATCATCAATATCAGCTAATCGTTCAATTTCTCGTTGAGTTTTTATATCACTGATAGCTGTTGTATCCCTGCGCGTGTTTGTTCGGTATCTTCTGCTATCTTTTCAAGCGTATCAAGCAGCGGCGCCTTCTTTGCTCGTTCTTTTTCGAGAATATCTCCGTATATCGCTGCTTCAGTTAACTTTTTCACATCTTTGGTCGCACTTGTTATCGGAGTAAACAGTTGTTCACTTGACACAGAAATGTCAGTTTGCATTTGTTGTCGCTGCTGCAGTTTTTCGCGAAGTCTGTCTCGTACCGGTATAAACTTTTTAATTGCTGCTAGCCGCTCTCGGGCACATTTAGTTGTAAGCGATCTACCTACCATATATTGTTTGTGAACTGAGTTTTCAAATGTAAAACTATCACAATTAAAAGCTGCGTTATTAAATAATGTACCATCAAGCTAACGTATCCATCTCCGACAGGGTTTAACTGTACGACGCTATCCGCGAATGTTTCAGAAATAACATTGCTGGGGGTTTCAAAATTGTAATATCTGAGAACGGCGATGAAGGATTTTTGTTAACGACGCGGCAACAACAACAACTACGTGAAAATGGAGGCGTCGCGGTGATTACTTGCTACCACAACCAGATCATCCAGTACGCACATAACTGCATGAACAAGCCCAAACTGCTGAGTATTCTTTCAGGAGAAAATCCTATGTGAGTGTTACAAGAAACGCTAAAAAAAAAAAATTTTTTACTGAAAATTTACTGAAAGTCTATTTTTTATAGTAACGCTCACGTGGTTAGGATACTAGTGTTTCCACGCTTAATATTTTTCTAAGATCACGAACCTTAGAAATAATTTCAGCTCGTTTTTGATACTCTTGGCCGAGCTTTTGACGTATTGCTTCAACGGTGCTAAATAGCGTTATAAATGCATTAATGTCGCTACCGTACAAACATGCATTGATGAACTTTTGAATTCCTTTCACGAGCCTGTACATCTTAGGTAAAACATAACGACCCTTACTAAACTGATACTCAATGTCTTCATATTCCGAGGCAATCCTGTCGCAGTCGAGATCTTCAGATAATACTATCCCTCAATTTTTCAAATTTGATATTTCAACAATTATAGAATTTACATCTTTGATACCCATTATTTATATAATACATTTTACCTCTAATTATTAAAAAAATAACACTCATTTGGCAATCTCGCTGGCACCCTATGACATCAGAGAGACCCAGAGGTTAATTTATTAACTTAATTAAGGACAGCACAACACGCATCTTGGAACTCCTTGGTTGCCTTCGCATCCAAATAAGCCAAAGGGGACCCGAAACATACATCTTCGGCGGGAGGCCTAACGTGGCAAACGCCATATTAGACCTCCCAGAAGATATGCTTGGGGGACATCACTACATGTACTTAATTAAGTTAATTAAGGACAGCACATACATGTCGCCCTATGATGTCAGAGAGACCCAGAGGTTACATATACGACAACACATCTTTGGAACTCCTTGGTTGCCTTCACATCCAAGTAAGCCCAAAGGAACCCGAAACATACATCTCCGGAAGGGAGGCCTAAGGTGACAAATGTCATCTTAGACCGCCCAGAAGATATGCATGGGGGACATCACTACATGTACTTAATTAAGTTAATTAAGGATGGATATTTACAATGAAACGATGATGTGAGACGGCACAATGCCATATATATCTCCACTCGAGTGTTGCGGCAGATTTTAGGCATAACATATACTTAATTAAGGATGGTATATATTCAACGAAACGATTTTTGTGGGACGGCACAATTCCATATATACTTAATTAAGGATGGTATATTCAATGAAACGATGATGGAAGTTGTGATGTAATGATGTGGGACGGCACAAAGACAGCACAAACATGAAACGACGGGGCGGATTTTCTATGGCCAATCCAACCAATCAAAAGCAACCCAATTAAATTAACCCGGTTGCATGATTGACAAAAGACAACCACACGCCCGGGTTAATGGCGTTGGTTAGTTTTGATCGGTCGGATTTGGCTTTCGAAAGCCCCAAGCTTATTAAGAGTCATAACATATAAAAGGTGACTAATACATCAGCGCTGATTCACGGGTGTGTTGTTTTATTTCCTTGAATTACTTATTAATGCTGTTTTACAACATTTAAATGAGACAAAATATTTAAATAAAACATTAAACAAAATAATACAGTTGTTAGATAACAGCGTGTATTTTCTCTGTTCTAATCCTCTAGACAAAATGCGTTACCGATTAGGTCACAAAGAGCTTATACAGAGTAATTTTAACTACGCCCACTTACTTCAATGAATGGAAAACACTAGTGTTTCATTCTCTTTCCGGCTGAGCGAACATATGTAACGCGTTGGATTATAAAGAACGTCTGTACTAAAAGTGTATTAATAGATGAATGTAAATGGTCTAAATAAATACAACTGTTTAAATGATGCAGTTTTAGCCAAGCGACAATAAAAAGTTTTAGAAACATGTTAAAAGTTGATAAATACAACTCTACCGAAACTCATGTATTATACTACATTACAGTCACGTGTGCGCGCCTATGTCAATTATAACTCTCTCTCTCTATAGGTGTAGTTGACGATACAAAATACCTTTGACGGTCATAATACAAGGGAACTTAGTGAGTAGAGTGTTATGAGTGGCGGCGGACTTATCCATAAAGGATTTATCTCCCTTGAATCGTTTCAGATGTATACAAATTTTATTTTATGGCCATTTTTCTTTGACAGAGTTAAATTTTGAATTCATTCTGCTACTCTTTGTACTGAAGGACTACAAATATCGAAATATTTACTGGCTTCATTTATTGACTGAAATATTTTCTCCTCGTTAGTTGATGTATCAAATGATTTGACGGATCTCTTTCCAACTGACTTACAGGTCCCTGTCCCGCCCCTTTTTGCATTCTGACTTTGTGAGACGGCTTGAAGATTCTCAAGACAATTATCAGTCTTGTTATTATTGATATGATCAATCACAAGGCTTCCTTTGATCAATCCGTTGTGACATTCGTATGGAATCGACGACAATAATATCTCTTCTTCCCAGCTGTAAACGTCAAGTATCCTCTATTATTTACCCTTCCAACCAGCTTCTTTAGTCTGCAATTTCTAACAACACCATCACGGGATGCTTCATAATTAACAAGCACTGGATGAGGTCTGAAGTCTTGGCTCATTTGTATAATAATACTATTTATCTAATTTATTATTTGCTTTAATTATAAGTCTATCAATGTAGTCTTGAGGGTTTTTGATGACTTTGTCATTGAACGGGTCATTGATTCGTTTGTCATAGTAGCGTTTAAGTTCTCTGTATCGTTTGCCGCCACATCTGAGACACAACTGCGACTTTCCCCTTACACCCACCCCACATCGGAGGTACAAAATGGGGCCAAAGGAACCGTTGCGAACACTTTGTAAATGATACCCACAGAATTCGCTTCTGCATGATTTGTTACACGGGGTTGTTGATCCAACCATTAGCCACTTGCAGTGATTCATTATACTATATTTTTCTATTTAAATACTTGTTTTAATTATATGAATGATGAATTCGAGAGATTATCAGTAATTAAGCCTTTCAAAAACGTTAAATTCAATCTCGATAGAACCCTCAAAGATGTGCCAAAACGGGCAATAACGGATAGAGCCCTGATAAATAAAATACGCGATTGTATTATTGAATTCAAGCACGACGGTGCATCTCATAGCTGGTCAACATTTCGAATTGATGGCGTTGTTGATGCCACCATGAACGACAGCAACGTAGCGTTGATGTTATCACAACTTGGCAACAAAAAGTGCATTTTAGAGTGAAATTCATTATCCGTGTAGAATCAGGCGGTTGGATTATACGAGACAAATTTGAACCGATTCTCAAAGACAAGAAAACAGTCGTGATTCTAAGCCGGGTTTGTTAACTGGAATTGACAAACCATACTATGAACGAGCATATCCTGAAACAGCAGTTGTGTATGGGATATATCCGTTAAATGAAAAACCTGATATAAGAAAACTTAAACCAATGAAACAGTCGTCGCCGGCGACCTCGTCGTCAGTGGCTTTGCCACTCAATTGTGTAGCAGCACGAATAACAGAACATTTTACAAATGCATCCGGAGGGAACAAACTTACTGATCTACGGCGTAGCAAAATATCTCTATGGGAGTTAACGATGAAAGACCGCGGAGCAACTATTAGCGATATAGCAAAATTAGAAACGTCGCTGAGATTTCCAATAACAGTTATGACGATAACCGGAGAAGTTTTATACGAATCAAAATATAACAAAAATGGAGCCCCAATTAAAATTACTGATCATAACGAACACGCATGGACGTCCGCGGTCACAATATTTCCACGAAACAGAACAATAAAGTATATACCCGACGAATTCTTACGAGAAGAAATCTCCAGGGATGGTTTTCTCGTTGAAGAGAAACTATTCGATGCTATTGCTCATTTGAGTAAAAACGACCCCGTGTCGGTGTGGTTACTTCGCAGCACTGAAAACGACACGGATACGTTTGATCAGTTTGTAAGACCAAACGGTGAATTATACCGCACTGAAGCATTTCACAACAAAATGAAAAAGCAGCTAGTGGGTTTTAACAGCGTGTGGCGAAGGCAACAACAGTGGCGAAGCCACCGATGAAATCATCAACGATGAAATCATCAACGATGAACAATTATTGACAAACTGTTTTACAATCCCGTCAGTTGCAGCTCATTTTGCAAGAATCAAAACGCATGGAAACCAACACGCGTAGAATTCTTGCCAGACATTGGGTGTAGTTGCTTAGAATTTAATCATGGCGGTTTATGGAATAACAAATACGACAGTGATAATATCATTTCAGTTGATATGGTTGCTTGTTATCCAGCGAGTTTTCTTGGTTATGGAGAGTGTACTGAGTGTTTTAAACGATTTGGACACCCCGTACATGAAATGACTCGTGTGGAAATTAATGGGCCGCTGCCTGATTTTGATTTAACTGGATTCGCTTGTGTAGTATCATTTGAGTTCTCAGCAGGACTTCATCGCTGTTGTTATGTTTGGATTGGTAGACACATGTCTGAAAAAAGTGGCTGCCAATAGCGTTATTACGATTCATGATTGATACAAAAATGTTAATTTCGCTGACGGTCAGTGAAGCAATTTTATCATATAGGAAACAAATCAATGTCTGGTTACCAACACCGGAACGTCTTGATAGTATAATTGAGGAATCCAGAAAACATATTGATGCCGGCTAAGAATATATCATTGAGTGGTCCAAACGGGTATTTAATCAACGAAACATCGAAGCAAAAGATCTCGGCAGAAGAATAATATTGTGTTGATCTTGTTCACGGCTGATTATGGGTAACAAAGAATACGACTTCGTAATCGCGGATGCAGTATCCAAAAACATACATGTGGATCGTAAAGATGCTTTTTTGTCCGATGGAACAAAATTGGGTACAGTTGTTACTTATAGCGACGGTTACAGATCCCCGTATACACATTTGAGGTCGTCGATGCTGGGTTATGCTTGTATTAATTTATTTTCAATGATAAATAGATTTCCTGACACTGCAGTTAGAGTTGCCGTTGATTCATTTTAAATTAACAGCAAGTACAGTTGCGCAGTTGCTGAATTCACTAATTCTGATGAAAGTTGGGGATCATGGAGAATTAAAAAAGAAATGCTGCGTGAGTATTCTGAATCAGCAGACGTTGAGATTAAAAGTAATTACTTACGCGGTAATAATTTATCAGAACGTTCTAATGCACCACCGATATCCGATCCAATTTGTACATATAAAACAGTTTATTTAAACGGCTGTGGCGGGTCGGGAAAGACGACTCGGGCAATTGAATTATATCGTGGGCGAGCAAATATGATTATGCTGACACCAACCCATAGATTAGCGCAAGAGATAAAACAACGAAACGTTTAAGCTTGTACTTATCACAGCTTTTTTCGATACAAGGGCGATGAATGGACCCCTGAAACAATGGGTGAGAAATTCATTCCCGAGATTATTATTTGGGATGAGATATGTACGGTTTCGTTAGATGTATTAAAAATGTTTCTTGATTGGTTGATGCAAAAGAATACAGCGGTAATAATGTGTGGAGATCATGGCCAACCACCACCATTTGTCGGCGCGGGTCCACATGATTGGTTAAGCAAGTACGTGGATTATTATGAAGAAATTGATAGCGATTACAGGTTGCTCGATAAACAATTAAGAGAGGTCAAAAAATAATCAGATTACAACCCGATAAAATACAATGTGAAATAATTCGGGAAGTGATTTCTGAAACTCCCATGGAGGAATTTTTACGAAGTATGGAGGCCGAACGATTTTGTAGTGGCGGGTAGAAAGATAGTTAGAGACAAACTTCAGTAGCAATTATTTGAGCTACTTAAAGAAAAATATCCCCTGATAAAAGTTCCATTGTGTTATAGACCCGCTGACACACGGCGGCAAAAAATCGAAGTCAAAATTCCAGGACAGCGCGAAAGACAAACACTAGTATTAAATGATATTGAGCTGGTTGATATCAGTGTTGTCGAAGACGCATTGCGTGCTAATAAATCGCCATGGACACTGGGTTACGTAACAACAATACCTTCCTCGCAGGGATTAACCATCGCGGATACAATTGTTTGGATAGTCGATAATCGCATTGAGTGGTCAAATTTAGTCTATCTTGCAGTGTCTAGAGTACGGCGAATAAATCAACTTCGAAGAATTGTTTTCGATGACGACACTACAATCGATGATATTGATGTTAGCATCATTAATAAAAAACTCTCCGGTTACAAATAACAAGACAAAAAAAAAATAACGAGAATTTGATATTGATGCTGAATTAATAATCGCGTTGAAGAAACAACAGAATAATCACTGCGCGAGTTGCAATTGTATAATGCGTTGGCAGTATTTGGATAAAGATCCTCGCCAATTTACCGTAGAGAGAAAAAATAACAGTCTTGGTCATGTCAGAAACAATGTGATGTTGACTTGTCTTGAGTGCAACAGACGCAACGGCGCTAGTTAAGATCATGCGGTGGCAATTGAGTATCGTCAGGAATCACTTGTAATTATTCGCGTGTAAAACCCCACTGAGGGGCAGTTGAATCCAATTTATAGATTGGAGGTCTACCAGTTGATCGTGTTATAGTAGATATGCTATGCGTAGTGACACTCCAGATAGGATCAGTAGCCCTTTTTTTTACCACCTTCGACTTCTCCTGGTTCATATAAATATCTCACGGTGACATTGCTGAGAACTGGCTGAGAAACGCTATCCCGCTGTGTTTGTGGTATATACTTTTTTTTTATTGCGTTGTTAGGTTTCATATTGATTGCTCTGGTAATCTCGTTATTTAGCGCTGCAACTACCCCTGGTAACCTTTTGACCAATTCACGGGATCGCTTTTCTTGGATGAATTCTTTTGCGTATTGATATCCAAATAACCGCTCAGCAAGAGTCCGATTAAATCGTTCTACAATTGCCTGATCGCGATGTAGTGCAGTATGCCCCCGTCTGATGGTGACATTGTGATCTTTCATCGCTGATAAAACAGCGCCTTGAAATTCCTTGCCAGGATCAACTTGTAACAGATTTGGCAAGCGTAGTGGGCCTCGTCGATAAATCCTTTCAAATGCAAAAGCAACTTCAGGTGATGATTTTGTTTTTAGCGGTTCTGCCCGTTTGTATCGACTCGCAACGTCAACTACTGTTAGCGCGTATTTGTAACCGTTGTCATGTGGTAAAAACAATAAATCAGCTTGATGAACTTCATTGGGCCCGGTAACATCGAAATGCGAGAAATTGATTTGTTTAGGACGCGGTAGATAAATTTGCCATATAGCCTGTTTGGATAACCAATTAGCCGCAGTAGCCTTTTTCACTTTTGCGGCGTTGGCGAGTTTATTGATTGCAGAGTTACCCCTCCAGTATCCTTTCGGAGAATAATAAATAGATTCCATATAATTAATTACCAGCGCCCATCATCAATTTGCCTTTCATAGCCGATTCTACCAACCACGAAGCCAATTTTTCTTTCAAAGATTTATCAGGAATAGCATTTAACGCATGAATTAATTTTACATCCGCGAGATGTCTATGTTGCAGATTGCTGCTTTTATAATATGCAACATCATGAGCACGACACGCCTTATCAATGGCGTTTATCGCCGGGTCGGGGTTGATTTTGATCATCGAGTCTGATATCTAATCACGTTCCGGGGCCACAATAGCTATATCCTGGAAGGTGTTTTTCTCCGGGGTACTTTGCCCATGGGGTTCCAGGGAGTTTAGTTCACTTAGCTGCGATATCACCTCCTGGTTTTTTTAAAAACATATCCGGATTTCAAAGAAACAAATCTAAACTTTTTTATACCACGTTGCACATCTGCCAGTTAGTGCAGATCTGTTATTTTTAGTTATAATCGTCGTCACATCATTTGTGTTAGTACGCGTTTTACTCTTCACACAATATAGATCCATAATTCATGTATAGAGATATGAATATAATTGATTTTTCAGCGACTGAAACAAGAAAACTAGTTAAGCATCATGCAGCGCTACCAAACTCTATCCGCGCAATTATATTCGGGCCATCTGGATCCGGCAAGACGAAATTGTTGCTCAATTTAATAGTGAGATGGATGAAGTGGGATAAGTTGTATTTAGTTGTTCCTAGCGTAGATGATCAACGATGCTATGAAGTGTTTAAAGATTTTAACGAAAATGCATCAGCAATTAAGGGTGAGAACGTCATTGAATTTATAACTGATATTGACGAGGCACCATCCGTGGATGACCTTGATGGGAGCATTAACAATTTAGCCGTATACGACGATGTGATGTTAGACAATCAAAAAAACCCAGCTAGAATATTTTCCCGAGACAGGCACAAAAACACTGACGTGATATATGTCACTCAACGCTACACTCAGATTCCAAAAGTGATCAGAGATAACTGTAATATCCTTGCTGTGTTTAACGGCGTTGATACACATACGTTACGAAATATTTGGCAGACATGGTGTTCCGATATGGACTTCAATCAATTTAGAAATTTCTTTAGTCATGCTCAGTCAACCCCGCATGGATTTATAACAATAAATTTACATGATCCTCGAACACGATATCGTATCTGACTTAATCAAATATTTGGTTGAAATAAATTTTAACCGATAGCAGCAGGGGGGGGGGGTGATGACATCGCGACGAGACCGATTTTTGACTAAACGATGAAAACGGCCTTGGAGTATGATTTGCGAAAAATTTATGTTTCGAGTAAGTAATCTTCTTTTTTGGTTGAAAAAGAAGGATTCGAATTAATTCTCTCGAGATGTTTGTTAGATTTAGAGCAAATGATGTCTCAGGCAAATGTAGGATTCGCCCCCCCCCCCCTCCCTGCTGCTACTAGCAGTACAGTACAAATCTCGTCCCATACAATAAATCTAGTAATAATTTTTGTTCCCATACGATCCTCGGTCCTAGTATCTCCTTCCTTGCATCTAAAGAAACTGTGATACGTACACGCTTCAACGTTTCTAGATCTCATTTCACGGGCAAGGTGATGAGTTGGAGTTAGCAAGATCATATCGGATTTTCCGAATAGATCGATTACTCTTGTTGTCTTGCCGCAGCCTCCAGGATCACTCAGAAAAACAACTTTGTGGAGTGTTATAAAATCATACAGTGATGGATACACAGACACATCCTCGTTGGCGTTTTCGATGTAGCTATCTTCGATGGATACGTCAGCTGGCTCATCATACTCAATTAATCTTTCAGGTTTTTCTCGCCATCTTCCTTATGATCCAGTATTGTCAAGAAATTCTGCAACTTCATCAAAATGATCCGGATGGAAATAAAATGAATCTTTGGCAACTCTACACGCGATTTTACGAAATCGATTTATCATCGATAATAAATTTATTGAAACATAACCGAGCATAAAAGATCTTAGATGGGTGTACTGCGGAGATTCACCGTCGAAAAATTCAACGATAGTCCCGAGTTTTTTCCCGTTAGATAACCAAGCTGAGTGTCGCTCAGGAAATCTGTTTTTGTTAATTGTGTCATTGATAATAAAATCTATTTCAGCGTCGTCGAAGAACAATCTTCTTGTTTTTCTTTTGCGATCGTGTGTTCCTCCTTGAGTAAATTTTCCGATTATCATTCTTTCTAGATCTTTCGCCAAACCCTCGTCACAATCTTCCGCTGTCGGTAGCCAAATATTCGTTTGTTTCCGGTATGATATTATTGCCGCAGATACCGTCAACGACGTTATATTTTCCTCGTCAAACATATATCTCAGCAGTGGTATCGGCGTCCACCACGCATAAATTATCGGATGAAGTCCTTTAGTGAGTTCAAACGATGTTATTCTAGCCATTCTACAAAGATCTTCACCGGGTAATTCTCCGTTAATCGCAATTTTAGCCATCTCGTGTGTGGGGAGACCGAATCTTTCAAAGTATTCGTGACACTCTCCCATTTCCAAGAAGCTTCCGGGGAAGCGTGCGGCCATATCCATGGATTTCATATCCTCGAGATTATAGTCTGTGTTCAAAGGCCACCGTGGCCTAATTCTACACAGCTCGCTCTAACATCATCGATGAATTATTTTCTGATTCGACGCCACGAATTCTTCTCCTGCGCGAAATAAGCTGCAACCGATGACACGGTAAAACAATTTTTTGTAAATTCGTCCGCGTTTCCGTTATATTTCAACGCGAGATATGTCATCGCGGTTTGACGGTCTTCGGCACGGTACAAATCACCGTTTGTGCTAACGAGTTGATCATACAATTTATCATCACTGCCGCTACTAAACAACCACACAGATATTGGATCTATATTGTTGTTTTCAAAAAAAGCATCATACATGTTTCCGCTGTAATAATTTATTCGCCGAGAAATCGCAAATATTTTTTACAGAGGTGCTCCACGCATGAGAATTATGATCAAAGATCGATAGGAGCTCCTCTTGATTTATAGTGTCTGGAATCATGTAAAAATCCCTCCGGTGAGTGTTTTTACGATAATTGGAAATTTTAATTTTTTTCTAACGCGAAAACGTCGTTTATAGACGCGCCATTTTCTCGAACGTTCCCCCCCCCCCCACGCGATAATATCATTTTTTCGTTTTTCTGTCATTCCTTTACCTCGTTTAGCGCTCATAAAAAGTTCTGTTATTCGCTCTACAACGCAGTATAACCTCGTTGATAGTCTCATTCGAGATAATTTGTTAATGTCTGGTCGGTTTATTTTATCTAATCCGAAAATGATTACTGTTTCCGGATACGCTTTGCTGTAGTATCCGTTATCGGTACCATCCAATAATTCCGGTCTGGTGTTCGCGTTTATAATCACGAGTCTATTATTTTCATCTAACACTCGTTCACGGTGATCAAACACCTTCCAACGAGGATATCTTTCTAATTTATATTTTCGTTTAGCGACTTTAGTAAATTTAGATTGCACGTAATATTGAGCGTTGTTGTAAAAATCCATCCGAGATAAAATCTCTCTTGCGCGGTCTCTCGCCATCAGATACTTAAGATCAGGAGTCCGAACAGTCGAATACACAAACCTAGCACCATCTATCCAAAACTCTCTCTTAACTTCTCTGATACTATTTTTGATAGGTGATAATCTTGTAGGAATTTTTATTTTATCATCTAGGTCAAATCTGACCCTCCTCCGAGTATTTATCTCAAAATCCGGATATGTAATTTTAATTTTCATTCGGTATATTAAGATAAAGTATATTTAAATAAAAAATATTTATTTATTATATTATACAAATGCATAATTGTAATTGGTTATTTATTGGCAAAACAACAAGATGCGAAAAACTCTGCCGAAAAGATTATTGCTGTGATCACATGAATCATATTCGACGAGGAAGCTCAGGTCCGCAACTGTGTATCAATTGTGGTGTTGGTGTGCGAGAAAAAACTCAATTATGTAAAAATTGTGGGCTTAAAAACTATACCGCGTTGAAGTGGTATTATAATCGTCGCCCGGATAGTCCAAGGGGTTTATTGTTAAAATCTCCACAGGATTATATTAATCAAACAGTTAAATTAGATAGATATTCCTATAAAATATAAATGAACAACGAATATGTTTCTCATCCGATCTACACTAACTATGAGGCATCACGAGATGGAATTGTCCGTCATAAAAACAAATAAACTCCCTCTTGGTCGTCATGTTACTAATACTGGTTATATGAGAGTTAATATTAGTAATGGTAAACAACAAAAAGGTTATAGTGTTCACAGATTTATCGCTGAAATTTGCATCGAAGAGATCGGTAATGATTTTGTGGTTGACCACATAAACCGAGATAAACTTGATAACAGGGTAGTAAAATTTAAGAATTATTACTCAGCAAGAAAATTCTTGAGAGAAAAATTCTCAACAAAATAAAAACTGTAAACTGAGACCTGTGACAGCTTTTTATGACAGTGTTATTAAGCACTTTCCATCAATATCTTCAGCAGCTAAATATTTTTATATTCATTATGAATCTGTGAGAGGAGCCTCTGATGACGTTATTTTGACGACGTATTCGAAAACGTTCAACCGCAGAGTCTCATTTACATACTCGTAGTTTTTTCACTCATCAAAACAGTCGATTTAGATAAATGAAAAATTTTGTATATTCGTCGAAGATGAAAACGCTTGCGTTTCCCAATTTAAATAAATATTGTTTGTGTATTATATATAACAATCATGAAACGACGCTAATATTCACGCGCTAAAATCCGAACTCGACCGCGTACGACATCTTCACGATAGCAAACTATTCACCGGTGAATATCTCGACCGTGAATATCAGAAAATAATCTCTGCGCGACGACTAAGTTTTCCAACGAATCGATCAGTGTATCGCGTAGCAAAGATTCTTTCTTGGGAGCGTGATCATATTGTTTATAAAACGAGCGTTATAGAAGTTTTACCAGAATTCGCTACCGTATCAACGCTGTTAAAACAACTTTTAAAATATATCGGCGATGTCATCAAGGAAGAGCAACTTATCGCGGCAGCTGCAAAAGAGTACGACGACAAATATGTGAATAGAATTCATTGAAAAATCCGTAGTATTTTCAATTTCATTCATTCAATAACGCCGCAGTCATCTTTTGTTCAATAGATAGTTTTGATGGAGAATTGTTACAGCGATTTAAAATTTCCGTAAGTTGTTGCTGTAATATTTCGTCATCAGCGATCATTTTTTTTGTCGTTCAATAGTTGTTTTCTGTGATTTTGTATACTAGTTACCTCATTTGATATCCTCGTCATTTTCAACAACTTGTTGATTTAGTTGTTGTAATTTTGTTTCTTGTTGTATCTTCGTGGTGAGTTGTTTTACTGTCTCTTCGTTGTTTTGTTGTTTCTTTATAAGTTCATTTAACTGTCGTCGCTGTTGTAGTAGTTGATTATATTTGAGTGTCATAACAGCTAATGTTTTTTGTCGATGTTCAATTTGGTCAGTTATTGATTTAACATTAACGCAATTTTTTTCAAATATTGCTTTTAGTTTTAGGGCTTCTTCTCCTTGTTGTTTAGTTTCACCCGTTATTTTTGTTACTTACTTGGCTAAGCGTTTACCCGATTCTGTGCCAGCAAACTCTCCTGGGAATTTTTTATTGTTGGATGCATGTGTCCAAATTTTATACAACCTAGTCAACCCTATACCGTACTGTTTAGCTGTATTTATCGGCCGATCTTTTCCTCGCAATGAAATTATTGTGTCGACATCAGATTTGTCAAATATTTTGCTTCGTTGGGCATTATATTTTCACACACAGAAAAAAATGATAAATAATTATGAAATACACTTCGATTTGCGAGTAATAATACAGTCATTATGTAACATTTTTATTTAAAAAACGTGTAACAGGTATATATTATTGTTGTGTTATGTGATTGGTAATTATGGTAAATAATTATGATCAATCATTGTTACCGGGGAATAATACGAGTAATAATATTTTATAAATAAACATAATAATGAAAATCTTCGATTTTCACTAGTGTATTTATCGTTAAAATCGAAGATTTTCCCACAATAATAACACCATTATACCCGACGTTGTTATAGCTGCTACAATTATTTATCATAATTACTTTCCATGATTACCAATCACATATATAGCAATAAATATGTAACTGTAACAGGTTTTTTTTAAAAATAAAAATGTTACATAATTACTCGAAATGGAAAATCTTAAATTGCTAGCAATTTCAATTTGAAAATCTACGATTTTTCATCGAGGATCTTCTTAAGTTATTCCACGGGGATACACGAGTGCGCGTATTGTATTATTTGATCACGATTGCAACTAATCATCGTTATAATATCTCAGTCTAGTTGTTGTACTTGATTATCCGTCAAAAGAATTTTTCGTTACCGAGTCTATCTATGACGAGTTCAAAATTGGATAATTCTTGATTTTCAGTTATTGAATCTGTGAATGATTTTCTGATAGCGTCTTCGAGTTTATCTTTGTCGTAAATAAATACGTGCGCGTATTGATAATATATATATATATATATATATATATATATATATATATATATATATATATATATATATATATATATATATATATATATATATAACATTAACGTTAAAATCGAAGATTTTCACTAGCAATTTACAATTTTACATCCAGGGTAATTTGTAGCTGTTCCCCTCGAATGTCAATCAAATTAAAATCCTGATCGACGAGTCTAAAATTTATTTTTGATATGGATTCATTGATTACTTCCAGGTATGTTATTTTACTAGGAGTTTTCACGATTAAAAATCTGGGAGAGAGATCCGGGGTAAACGTGTACAGGATATATCCTTGATTCACTCTTGTATCCGACGATGCATCAACGCTGTAACTGTTTAGTAAAGAATCACATATTAAATGTACCGCGATCACCGATGAGATATTCACGTTGTTCGGTGATATGTTTTCGTTATTTTTATATACGGAATTATTCGATCGTAGAATCTCTACGTATGGTTTAACTTGAACTATAATTTGTGAATCTGAGGAAAATATTCGACGTTGAGATTATTCAACGATGATTTTAATTCTAGAACGCACCACCCCGGGCATGTATGGCAAACTAAATTTATATCAGTAAATGAAAATATCTTTTAAAATGTTTCCTTAGAAACGCTAGGAGATTTGTAATCTATCATTGATGTAATTCATATCAGCGATAATTTGATTTATTTGTTGTTCCAAATTGGCAATTTTACTTCGTGAAATTGTCAAATCTGCTAGTAGAGATCGCGAAATAACTGTCGTAACTGATTCAGTTTTGATTTTAATTGTTATTTCATGTCGTCAAAATAACCGGTTAAATCCTTTCATCAAGTTATTAAAAATACCCTGCTCACGTAGATCAAATCGCCATAATATATTACCGTGTCTACGGTACTCGTCTTTTCTGATTAAATAGGTTTCCTTATCGTCATAAATATCATATGAATATTTGAGATTATCGTTACTGTTTCGCAGACAGTCAAAGTCAAATTTATACTTGAATTTAATCTCCGGGATGGGTTTATCATACGTGAAGAAGTCCGATGTTTTTGGTTCAGGTAACACGTGATGAACCGCGGGAAGATTTTTCAACCACGCATCGCGAACTTGTTTGTAGAGTTCATCGAGAGATTTTTTTCAGATTAAATGTGTTGTGTGTTGGAAATTTAAACCAAGAAAGATTTTCTTCGCGGTTATTAAAATGGGTTAAAAATTGTTGTTTCGCTTGAATAAAAGTAGTACCTGACACAGCTTTTATAATTTGAGAATTCATATCATAGTTGTCGTATACTAGCTGATTTAAAATTTTTAGAAGGGAAATTCTTTGAATTTCAAATTCATCCTGGGAATTTAACTCGGGTAATTTTTCTAGATAAATTTTATATTGTTGGGAAATCTGTCTGAAACAATTGTAAAAGTATGTCGAGTTGTATATAACATATATATATACCAGAAAATTAAATTCATAAAAATTAGGATTTGGAAATGTTATATGGGCGCATATCTACGATGTCATCAGCGTTAGAGGTTCTTTATACAAGAAATTAGTATCCTCGTATTTAGGTAACGTATACTCGTAATCAGCACGTTGAGGTTCACGCGGTGAATCTTTTACATCGACGGTTCCCGGCGGATATTCGGGCCAACCTACTACGGTTCTGACGATAAGAACGTCTGGTCTTCGATAAGAACGGCCCGTGTGGAAGTATTCTAATGGGAGGTTTCTTCGCATCATCAGCCTTATCATATTTATCGAATTTTTTCCCCGGTAATTAATTCTATGTTGTAGATGATCTCGCTGTCAATATCTTCGATCTCGTAAACACCCTGATGAAGATGTATTGTGTGCCAGTCCTCTGTACCGTCAGGTCTATTTTGATACGCAAACACAAAATAATTATTTGGTAGCTTACCGTTAAATGGTTCTGATCGAATATTAGGCAAACTATAGTAACACCTTAATTGCGTTAGCGCGATTTCTTTTGCTGGGATCGGACTTGAAAATTGAATACTAAATTCCGGTTTTCTCAATTTTACCGATATCAGTGACGTTTTCAACGGGGCGGTATTTCCGCTATTCGTTGAAGTAGTTCTTGTGTGAATGTCTCCTACGTTGCCATTATTGTTATTATCTCTCTCTAATTTTGTCATCGTTGAATCGTACAACCGGACCATTTTAGAAAACTCATCGTAGGATATAAGTGTTTCGTCGAGCGACGACGAAATCATCGCGGATAATTGTGTGTACGAGTTAGATACCTTGTGGAGTTTAACCGTGTAGTCGTAAAGTTTATGCTGGGAACACGACGATATTTTTTTTTGCTATTATCGAGACTACTCCCGTGATAGTTGTCGCCGCGGATATACAAATTGGAACGGCAATCGGAGCGATCATTGTTACTGACGAGAGGATAATACCCGCATCGGTGATTACACCGGACACCGAGTACACGGTTACGTCGATGACGTTGATTCTTCTTCGATATTTGTTTAGTTTTGTGCGGTATTCATCGGAGAGTGTTTCGAGTTTAGTTTGAAATTCTCTGACAGTATCGTAGCGGTATTCTGATGATGATATCATTGGCGATGTTGGTGGTGGCGTTGTCATTTTATTTAAAATCGTTTACGATTTCAATTTAGTTGTTTACTAAAATCTGCTACGAATTCTACGTACCATGTTATAGAAGTTCTAAGTAGTTTATTATCGGAACGTCTTATAACGCAATCTTCATATTTATCCTTGTCGATGACCAGCGATATTATATTACCGGTTCCGGATATATTAGACGGGTCAGTGATAATATTAAATACATGCGAAGAGATTAATGTTAAACTGTAAACCCCCTTGACAGTTGCGTTAATACGTATCTGATGATAGCTAATCTCACTATGGAGAAACTCAAATGTTCCCCATTCAATCGTATAAACGTTATTTACAATTTTTTCCTTCGCGTGAGGAATTTTAATTTTTCAGCTTCTTCTATTATTTTGTCATATCATCTTTGATAACATCGTTGAATGTTTTTTGGTCATCGAGAGATTTTTTAATATCTGTGAGTTTCGGTATCATCACCGGCGGAACACCAAAGAACGGCGCGATGATATTTTTTCGAAATGTCCCAAATTGCTTTACGTGATCGTTAGACTCTTTATCTAGTGTTGTTAATTCGTCGATGGCGGTTTTTATCTCTTTGAGCTTCGGTGTGGTCATAGACAGAACTCAAAAAAAAAAAAAATAGCGATTGGAAGTTGAATGTCCGTAACAGATTTCTGTACTCCAGCAAATTGATTTAATTGAGAATTTAAATTATCACCTAACGCTTTTAATTCATCTGTGATTGTTGAATAATTATCGCCGAGTGCTGTTATCCTATCTGTGATCGCCCTCGATATAAGACTTTTTACGTGTTCGATTGAAACTCCTCCTCCTTCGGGTTGTTTAATACGTGGTACTGATCTTCCCCAAATATCTACCATGTTATCTTATAAGTGTTTCTTTAAAAAGTTGTCCGTGGTGTACTCGTGAATTATTTTATGAGGTAATTTAGAACTTGTGGAGATAGCTGTTAACGCGTTAAGAACTTCCCGTCACATATCGGCGGATTTGTTAATGTTTGTGTTGGTAACGTCGAGTACCACGTTGGTGTATTAATTCCGGTTGAATTCAACTGGGACACATAATTGACAAATTCTTTCGGTGGAGGTAACACATACGAGTCAAAATAAATAATTGATTTAGGGTAAATCGCATATTCGACACAATGAGTTCCAGGTCCAGTAGTATGATCTAGATTAATTATACCAGTTTCAGGGATTTTAGGTTGTGTTGGTCATTGATCTTTCATGAATACACCTCTGAAATGTTTTATTGGGAGTTTGTTTACCTCGTTGATTAAGTCCAAATTGGACATCGGCGATATCTGCGATGTGTTACCCTCTCGACGGGATGCATCTCGAGAATCTGATCCCGGGTAGTCTGAGAAATTTTCCCTTTTTCTCTATATCCGCTCCCAGTAGCTTTATCACCGGAGAGTGCATCGGTTGCCAGTACTGCGAGAGCGGGAATAAGAAAAGGAAGTATTCCACCGGATTTAATCATATGAGAAATTGCCGAGGATGAAAAATCTATCTGAACTCCTTTACCAGCAGATTTAGCTATATTCAAACGATTGAGTTGAGCTTGTGTCAGTGATATTTTATTTGATCCACCTGCCATTCTTTCACGTTTCAGATTTATCTTTGCTCCGTTCGCAGTAGAACTTTTTGATTGTAGTTTCTTTACTTGACCGGGTGTTAACGTAATACTAACTTGATTGTAGCACATTTTATTTAGATAAGATATCATCTAATTGTCCAGAGGGATTCTTCAATTTTCGATCGGTGCGTCAAATAATCTCATTCTCCCACCTCCACCTTCGATCATCATTGATTTATCACTAAGAGTAACAGTAACTGCTCGGTATGATCCGCCCCGGATGAAGCTCTCCAATACTAGCTAGGAGCTTTACATCAACGACTGTTTGCCTAGACAAATCGAGATGTTGTAGTGAAAAATAATAGATCGGATACAAAGTTTAAAAATCAAATTGTGATATCTGTAGACCAGTATCAATATTTTGATTACGACCCATGTAAGACCATAATCGTTGATACACCCTACCCGTCTGATTACTTTCGTAATCGATAGAAATTGTTTCAACCGGTTCCGAATTATTACCAACTTGGAATGATACACGGTTGACTTTCAACCTATCAAATATCATATCACTATGAGTTTGTAGATGATCTCCTCCTTGCACTCGTTGTGTATCTTGTAACAGGACAAAAACTTCTCGCGGTGCATTACATTTTTTGCTAGCGTAATCTGCCAAGTAAAATCTTTGACAGCTTGTGTTGTAGCAGTTGTTGTAACATCTAACCACGACAGTAATGTTTTTCCTCCGTGATCCATGTAACATAATGGTTTCGTTTCAACGGATAATGACGGAATCATAGTTTTGTTAGATTTACAATACCATCAACAACACCAGCAGCTCGCCAAAGAGCTTCACTATCAGTAGACGTTCTCATCAGAACTGCCGTATGACAACACCCAAAGAGAACTTTTCTAACATGACGACAAAATCCAAATATATGAGAGAGAGGAATTGTACACGCAAATCTACCTTGTTCGTCCAATACTTTTTTTACTTCAGCATTATTGGCTCCACCAGCTACTCTCTTCGGTACCCGTACTTCAAATGGATTATATTCGGGGTGATCGGTATGATCCTTCGCAAACATTAGCGAATACCCCGCGGATTTAATAAAATCATCGAAGTATCTAACTAGACCCATTACTATTGTCGCGACGTCAACATCATTATCGATAGCTTCGATTTTATTAGAATTAATTAAATACTGAGCACCGCTAGACAACGCCATTATACCATTATTGACAAAACCGATCTGAGTAGTATTGAGATCTCGGTATGGCGTACCTCTATCAGCACCAGCACCTCCTCAAACTAGTTTCCCCTCTACCTCGATGAAAGCTTCGCTAGGTAGAACATATTGAGAAGTATCGTCAAATCTAATGTCAATTCGCGACTTTACATTTGGGTCTGGAGCTCTATACGAATAATACTGGTAATCGCGCATCGAATCCATTTTCGACACGGAGGCACCCATATCAAAAGCATCATCTATTTCACGTTTAAACATTTTATTATATACTTGTCGATCTAAATCATAATCGTTTTAGACCGGAACCGGTAACCGATTGCGCTAGTAAACGTAGTCTTTGTTTTGCAAGTTTATTAATTTTTCCAATAGTTTTTGATGCTAATTCCCTACCGACAGACGCAATCATCGGAGCAACGCTAGTAAATAGCCCCGAAACAAAATCACCAACCTCATCGCCGTAATACTGCTTGTATACTGGTAACCGTGAATTCATAACGTATACTTGTCTCGCCCGGTTATGATTTCGATATATGATAATTTTATTTAGATATTATTTATGTGATCGTTGATCAATCACTGTGATAATCGTCAATGAGTTCATTTATAAATCTATGATATAAACCAGCATCCATGACACGACCCCGAAATAATCGTTGACAGATCTCCGCTGCCTCGTTAATTACCTCCGGAGAATTATTTCCAGCTCGTTTTCCTCCGATAAGAACTTCTAACCGTGATATATCATCGAGAATACTTCGTGAACATGGGATATTACCACCGTGATATCCCTCACCGGATTTACTAGGTATATCTTCAACACTAGCTTTTAAATTAATTTCCTCAGGAATAGGTTCTTCGTATGGTGGAAGACCACTTTCTATTTCCAATACTTTATCTTCATAATTGGCAAAATTAGGATTTCTTCGCAAAGTTGTAGCCCCACCGTATCTCGCCAAAAACATTTTTTTGTACCACTGTTCAAAACTTATATTTTTACAAAAGCTAGTTTTTATATATTTTTCTTTTTTCTTATGTGTATCATTTGCATATTTAGCTAGTTCAGAATTATTAGATTTATTTTCAATTTCATCCAATGTTGTCCCAATGTTGTTGCTGTAAATATTTCATCTGGTCGATATATTCTTTCCGTTCGAGGTTGTGCTTGTTCAACAAAAGGTTCAAGGGGTGGGACAGGAGGAGGAGGTGGTGTAACAAGACGAAGGATTGCAGAGGTTATATCACAGGGAAGAGTTTTTAAAGATTCTTTAATTTGAATAGTTCCTTTTGCTATCTTTTCTTCTTTTGTGGTAATCATTTTAAACAATTCTTCAGTGTCGGCGGTAAAATCTAACTTTTGTTGCTGTCGAGCTTGTAAATTATTTCTAAAAGAATCTCTGACCGGAAGAAACTTTGTAATTGCTTCTAATCGCTCTTTGTTCACCCTAGTTATTTGTGCTTTTTCGGTTTTTGACATTTATATACAACTTATCCGGTTAATTAATTGCAACCAAACCTTTGCGGAGACTATTCAGCGAGGATCTTTGTCCTTGCGGAGACTATTGTAGGAACCGCTATTTTTTTTTACATAATCAGATGAAATATTGTAGTCATAAATGAACCGCTATTTTGGAAAACGGAAGGTTCTTAAAAAAAGGTCTGTTCAGGCCTGCACTCTACTAGAGCACTCTTGAAAGGGATCACTGCGTCTTTGTGTATAATTTCAATGGGAAATTTGTTGCACGTTGCTGGGCCCTGGTATGCAAAAGAATGTTGTCCATATCGCTTCGTTTTCTTAGTGGAAATAATGAATATACAATTGACAGAAGAGTAGCGTAAGTATCTTGCTGGTGTTTACACATGGGTGAGGTCAGATAGGTAAGTTAGACTGGAGTCCGTCAGTGAAACATAGCACGGGGAACAAAGTGTGTCTTTGATTCTGGATCGAATGGATAGCCTGTGTAGGGTACAGAACAGGTGAGGGGTGTGCTCTGATCGTGGTACTCTTAGGATGATCCGATCAATTGTGTTTTGAACTTTTTGAATTTTCTGGAGTAGATATTGAGACGAACCAGCCATAATTGAGTTACAATAGTCCAGTCTTGAAAGTACTAATGAACTCACACAAGTGTTTTAGTGGCATCAACTGAAAGATCTATGCGAATGGAGCTGATGCTTCGCAGCTCAATATATGCAGCCTTGCATTTGTTCATGACATGTTGGCGCAATGTGAGAGTACTGTCCCGAGTAACACCTAGGTTTTGTACTGACTGTGAATGTAATGTTGTTATTGCTGATATTTATTCTTTGTGGTAAAGGAATGAGAAAGTTTTGTGTTGCGATCATAATGGCCTCAATTGTATCATCATTCATCTGTTGCTTGTTACATGTTATCCATGACTCACATCAGAAATGCACCTCTCTACTCCTTGTATGGTAGCATCAACTCAGTTGGGTGGCTAGACCTGTATGTTTGGGAGTTATCAGCGACCAATGGTGAGACACTGGATGATTATCTATGACACTTGGGAGTGGCTGAGTGTACACCACAACATAAATAATATTAATAATAATAATGAGATCTTTGTATAGCGCCGTAATCTTTTAAAGCTCTAAGCGCTTTACAACATCAATAATGATATGACTACACTACAGAACAAAAAATGACAAAACAATGAAATTGGAAAACATAAAAACATGCTGAAAATATATAAGATACAAAACATGATTAGGTCGCTAAGTTTGTCCCTGAAGTCGAAACAGGTGAGTCTTGAGAGCACTCTTAAAAGGGACCATTGTGTCTTTGTGTCTAATTTCAATGGGCAATTCGTTCCACGTCGCCGGGCCCTGGTATGCAAACGAACGTTGTCCATATGACTTTGTTTTCACCTTGGGAACAATTAGTATACGATTATCAGAAGAAGAGCGTAAGGATCTAGCTGGTGTATACACATGGGTGAGGCTGGATAGGTATGTTGGACTGGAGTCTGTCATTGAAACATAGCACAGTGAACAAAATTTTGTGTTTGATTCTGTATCGAATTGATAGCCAGTGTAGGGTACAGAGAAGTGGTGATGTGTGCTCTGATTGAGGTACTCTAAAGATGATCCGTGCAGCTGTGTTTTGAACTTTTTGAAGTTTCTGAGCAAATATTGTGATGAACCAGACAGAATTGAGTTACAATAGTCCAGTCTTGAAAGTACTAATGAACACACAAGTGTTTTTGTGGCATCAACTGAAAGATATTTACAAATGGAACTGATGCGTCTCAATTCAAGATATGCAGCCCTGCAGATGTTCATGACATGTTGGTGCAATGTGAGAGTACTGTCTGGAGTAACACCTAGATTCCGTACAGACTGAGGATTAATGTTAGTGTTGCTGATATTCATTGTCTGAGGTAAAGGATGTGGATGAGAAAGTCTTTGTGTTGTGATCTGAATAGCCTCAGTTTTATCATCATTCATCTGCAGCTTGTTACATGTCATCCATGATTTCTCATCCGAAATGCACTTCTCTACTCCATGGATGGTAGCATCAACTTCAGTTGATTGGATAGACTTGTATATTTGGGTGTCATCAGCGTACAATTGGTGCGACACTGGGTGATGATCTATGATACTTGAGAGTGGCTTAGTGTACAGAATGAAGACAACAGGTCCAAGAACAGATCCCTGTGGATCACCATAACATACGTCAACTGGGCAGGAGTGTATTCCATTTGCAGATATAATTTGTGTCCTGTTGACTAAGTTGGACTTGAACCACCGTAAGGCTATATTCTGAATGCCAAATACATGCTGGAGACGGTGAAGTAATATATCATGGTCTATCGTGTCAAATGCTGCAGATAAATCCAAGAGCGAGTGAAGACTGTAATCTTTATACTATCCAAAGCGGAGAGAATGTCACTAAATACTTTCAGAAGAGTAGTTTCCGTACTGTGGCAAGGGCGATATGGAGACTGTGCATTGCTAAAAAGACTGTTTGAATTCAAATGAGATACAAGTTGAGTTAGAACAACCTTTTATAAGATTTTTGATATGAAAGGGAGATTAGAAACTGGGCGGTTGTTCTTTAAACCGTTATGGTCCATTGTTGGTTTCTTCAGCAATGGCTTTACGATGGCAGTTTTGAAAAGTGATGGTAATTCCCCTGATGAGAGAGAAATATTAATAACATCAGTTAGTGAAGGCAATATTGGTTCTAAGCACTCAAGCAGCAGTGATGTCGGAATTGGATCAAGTTCACAAGACTTTGGTGCACTTTTCATCACGATTGTCCGTTCTAAATCTATACAGACAGGTTCAAATGCTCCTAACTGTTGTCGCTGATATTCTGCATCATACCTGTATGGTGACAAATCAGTTGAAATTGTGCTGTCAAGCGAATCTCTAATGGTTTGAACTTTGTCATTGAAGAAATTTGCAAATTGGTCTGGTAGGTCTAGTGGAGAAAAGGTCGTTAGAAGTGGTGTACATTTGTTCCTTGACATTAGTTTGAAAGTTATCTCGAAGAGCTCTTTGCAGCTGGAACTCTCCGTGATCTTAGAACTGTAGTGGGATGATTTGGCTAAATGGACTATGTTTGTGACGTTCTTCTTAGCGGCTTCGTAGATTTGTTTATGAATAGTGAGTCTGTTGGAAAGCCAAAGCCTCTCTGCTTTTCGGCGGGCTGGAGTGTATTCCAGTTGTAGATACAAATTGTGTCCTGTTGACTAAGTACTACGGCTGTATCGTGAATGCCAAATACATGCTGGAGACAGTGAAGTAATATATCATGGTCTATTGTGTCAAATGATGTAGACAAATCACGGAAGGAGCGGAATGTACTTTTTCTGCTATCCGAAGCGGAGATAATGTCATTAACTACTTTCAGAAGAGTAGTAGTAGTAATCCTCTAATATTGTTTAGATAAAAGTGAAATTAGAAACTGGGCGATAGTTCTTTAAATCGTTATAGTCGAGTGTTAGTTTCTTTAGCAGAGGCTTTACAGTTGCAGTTCTGAAAAATTATGGGAATTCCTTCGATGAGAGAGATATTAGTAACATCAGATAGTGAAGGCAATATTGGATATCAGCACTCAAGCAGCAGTGATGTTGGATTTGGATCAAGTTCACATGACTTTGGTGCACTCATTATCATCATTTTTCGTATTAATTTGATAGAGACAGGTGCAAATGCTGCTAATCGTTCTAGCTGAAATTCTGTATCGTAACTGCATGGTGACGACGATTCAACTGAAATTGTGTTGTCAAACATATCTCTAATGGTTTGTTTATTGTCATGGAAGATATTTGCAAACAGGTCTGGAATAATAGACTGGAGAAAAGGTAGTTCGAAGTGGTGTACATTTGTTCTTGAGATTAGTGTGTTAGTTTTCTCGACAAACTATCTCGAAGCTTGCAGCTGAAACTGTGATCTTTGTACTGTAGTGTGCTTAATTGGACTAAATGGATTATGTTTTCTTATCTATCTATCATATATAACCAGAATATTAAAATTTTGAAGAAGTAAATATTTACTATGCAAAATATTCAGTTGCAGGAGAGATTCCGAAATAAACGTTTGCGGTTTAATGAATAAGACTTTTATGTTTATTGACATCTAATTTACCGCATTAGAAGTTGGGATAATATCAGTTTTCAAAAAGGTTCTTTCTTTTAAAACCTCTGTTTAAACATACCATATACATCCAGGACGTTCGTAAGTGTCTCATCAACCATGTCATCCTCTGACTTTTGAACCTAAAACATATATGACACTCATGCACAATAGCAAACACCTATTCTAAGGATTCGAAGGTTAAATAAACTGTCTTGTAACAGTATAACGTTTACGTTATGCAGTGCATTTGGATTTTACCATCTTACCAATTACTTCGAAATGTATGTAGGTTAAAAACAAATTGTGATTTTCATGACTTTCAGAGTTGGTTGTTATACCAACATTTTGTTTATAGTTTGCCGGTGAAATAAAATGCAATTCTGGCTCGTCATATTTAATTATAGCATTATAGAAACTGTAATGAAAAACATCATTTATTTTTATTATTCATTTAGGTTTGCGTCTAAAGTAGCTTCGGCAGAAGTAGCGGTAGTAGTAGTTACTGTTGTTGTTATTAATGAAGAGCTACTGTTACCACTACTACTAAGACCACGACTGCTACTATACTTTTTAAAACGATGCTATGTTCTTCTTAGCGACTGAGAAGCAATAATCCTTGAATAATCCTTGAAAGGATAACGAAAATTATGAACGTTAAGTACTTCGCAAATGTCATATACTCTAGTGACTGACCAAACTCGAATTACCGGGATGTCAGCATCACCGTCCTCAACATCTTGGTTGCATTCTGCGCTCTTTCCACAATGCAGTACAATATATAACTACATTTCTTTGCTTTATTCGAGATCCCGATGTAGACGAATCGCTCCTTTCCCCTCTTGTCAAATCTTTCCGACACGCTTTCCTTTGAAAATTTAACGAGAAAATCACTTATTTTCTAATTCTTGGAGCAAACTTCTGGATAGCTTCAGAATCTCATCCTGGTTAATTTTATGAGGAGAATTTCTTAAAACCCTGAATGTCGTCTGCTCACACTCTCTCGTTTCGCTTGGCCAATCAGTATTACTTCATTCACCTCCTTCGAAGTCAAAATAATTCTCTCTAGTCCGCATTTAATAACAACTATTCTGTATAAAATACTTTTATGACACCTGTTTCAATTGGCAGAAAGCTTCTTAAATTTTTTTCCCTGGTTCGGCCAAACTCATAACATTTACGCTAATGACCTTACATACCATTCTTTTCTGGCTCTAACTGTTGACCCAGCGAGTCCAAACTAAATCCACTCATGCTTCCAAACAGGAGAGGTTAATTATTACAAGTTGCTAGCGAACCTAACGATGCATCATTAATAATGGTCACATGACACGCTGACCGTGGCATAATGCACTATGAAAATATTCTGCAGAAATTATTCTACAAAATTTTGCACCATTACAACATGTAGCCTCTGTATCGAGAACACCTATGTATTATTCAATGACCGTTATAGACACATTTTATCGAATTTACTAAATATCTATTTGATAAAATGCTTTTATTACAGAGGATATATATATATGTATACCAAATCCATTCAGACTAACATGACTGTTAAGGTGTTGGTATAAAACAATTATGATTTGTCAGTAGTGTTGGGGTATCGAATTGTCATCCACATATATCGCATTATTACAAACATTAAGAATGTTTCAACGGAAGGCAATGACTTCTTATTCCTGGTCAGTGATGAATTTCCACTGGTTAATCAATAACGATAAAAGAAAACGAGAAATATTAAAAATTCCCTTTTTCAAGATGAATTAAACACGGTACACAACTACGTCGAAATCCCTTATGTTCTCTCTCTCTCTCTCTCTCTCTCTCTCTCTCTCTCTCTCTCTCTCTCTCTCTCTCTCTCTCTCTCTCTCGTGCGTAAGGGACAAAATGGCGTTAAACCCTACAACAACAACAACAACAACCAATCGCCCCCCAAATCTCTCTCTCTGTGTCTCTCTCTCGCTCTCCCTCTCTCTGTCTGTCTGTCTGTCTGTCTGTCTCTCTCTCTCTCTCTGTGTTTCTCTCTCTCTCTCTCTCTCTCTCTCTCTCTCTCTCTCTCTCTCTCTCTCTCTCTCTCTCTCTCTCTCTCTCTCTCTCTCTTGTAGCAATACCTGGGCTAAAATCCACGGATAAACTGGCGTATTGAATTATCTCCTGTCATGCCATGATGTCTCTCGGCCGATAAATGATTTTAAATTTTACAGACCAGTCGATCAATGGAAAATAAGAAGAGAGTGATGAAGTACTAAAACGATCTGTTGGTTGGTAGTAAATTTAATTAAAATAGTATACTGACACGAATCAGCTGTGAATACATTTAAATGTTTTAATTACCTCTTGTTGGATCGTCATGTCGCTTATTTGATATTTCCCTCGCTCGTTTAAATTAACTCGCCAGAATGTGCATGGCGGCGCTTTCAGTGTTCAAGAAGCTAAACAAGCTGTGCTTGTAGTGCTCAACTTTCTCGGTTTAAGCAGAACGTACATTGTCAAACAAAGTAAGGTTATCAATTGTGGTTATTCAAGAAAATGTTAGCCCAAGAAAAGATCTCGCCTTTCTTCTCTCTTCAAAACGATAATCATGGATTTAGAATAGTTACGGTTTCATGAGTTTATGTGTGTATGTGTGTGTGTGTGTGTGTGTGTGTGTGTGTGTGTGTGTGTTTGAGAGAGAGAGAGAGAGAGAGAGAGAGAGAGAGAGAGAGAGAGAGAGAGAGAGTTTGTGTGTGTAATTTGCCCAATAACGTTTGATCGCTATTAAGGAATATACAGACCAATGTATGAAATTTTCAACTTGCTGAGAACGAAGTATTTCTGTAACAACCGAAATTATGGGATTTTAATTTTAAAAAATAGAGCGGAATGGTGATCGTTGTCAAATCTTTATTTATCAAGTTTTAATGGAAAAAGAGATTGGGGGGGGGGGGGTCGATGGTTAATACATTTTTTCCCCTTGACGGTTCATATCTGGTTAATTAACAGATAAAACACACATTCATTAACTTCGCATGCAGAGGATTTCATGGTCAAATTATTCGGATCATTTTAGTCCATATAACGTTAGTTTTCCTGGAAATATCGGTCATTTTGTTATGCTGAGAACTACCACGTACAGAAGACGAACAGACTATTTCACTGACACTTAATTGCGAATTCAAGCGCCCAATAATCCTTATTTTTTTCACCAACTGGCAATACCTAGATATAATATTCCAGTCGTAACCGGGCATGTTCTTCCGATATACAAGTGGCAACCAAATGAAACGTATTTTTCTAAAAGAAAGAATTATGTCGGCCTTCGCACAATTAGCCTTGCGAGACCGAAATGAAACCTTGATGGTCGCTCTATCGTTGCTTTTTCTTTATAATGATTAATACGTTTTATCTGATGCGTCTTTGTTCCAGTTGTGATATAATAGTCTGGATTAAAAATAATTAAACCAAATAAAACAAAGCTATCATAGAACTATTTAAACATATCCCAAATACAGCCACCATCAATATTTCTTGTATTCTTCCAAATATTAACCGAGAAAATTCAACCCAAGCCGTGAATCCTGCTAGACGTCACCTATTTTCCCATGATTTCCAAGGATTCCTAGACAACAATCGTTGTCACAGAATTAGGCGAAAATTTAATTTATTTTCTAATTGAATTACAAACTAATTTCACCATTTTTTTTTGTTTCGTCGTACATGCGTTACCTGGGGTGAATAAGTGGTTTTCTCCAAGGTAAGCGGCGTGTAACGATTTGCATGTGCCTGACTTCGAATTACATGAAGTCCGGAACATTAGAATCACGGGGTGCACGGTAATGTTGCCGTGAATTCTGCTCACCTTTTTGAGGGTATATAAGGCAGAATATTTCTGATAAATATTACGGGACCAAAAGTATCTTATCACAGGAAAGATAGCTCGTCATTCAATCTCCAGCCAAAGGGGTGAGTGTTAAATTTATATTTCGTTTTATTGTGAATTTTATTCAGTTTATCATTTCATATAATGATGCCTTTATTACAATCAGATTTTAAACGTGGAATATTTGGAATTACTAGTCACTATTAGACTTTAAATACAATAGCGTAATCTAAGGTTTAGATTATTTTTTGAGACAAATATTATTAGTCTGGTTTCTTTATTGTAGCTGATAACGTATTTGAGATCGTAGCTGAAATTGTAGATGATTTGTTGTGGAACATTACTGATAACATCTCTAATAACGTCTCTGATATCGTAGCTGATTTGTTGCGGAACATCTCTGATAACATCTATGATATCGTAGCTGAAATTGTAGCTGATATTGTAGCGGAGCATCTCTGTTTGTCGGATTGTCTGTCCGTCTACATCTGTCGTGACGTGTAAATATCCGGAAATCTAGAAGTCCGAGTGTCGGAGCGTCTAGAGTTGTATACATCTGGGGTGGCATCTAGGGTATTGATGAACGTTAGTTCTAGTAGATGTTGTATGCTGTCTGTACGTATAACTGTGGTGGATCCGTGAAGGGCAAGTGACCGATAAAAGTATTGTGTCAACCCTAGGTATTCGGGGAAACTGGGCGGCGATTCAACTGTTGGTGAATCGTACGGTTTTACAGGGTCGAGACACGTGTGTGTTGCAATTGTAGTACAATTGAATACATTGTTCTATTTACATAGTTACTTCAGATCACAATAGTATTTCAAGGGATTGCATGAACCTCAATAAAAGTTAGCAACTTGATTAAATACATGTATATGTTCGTGCTAGTTGTCGCAATCCATACGTGCGATAGTATAGTTTGATGCTTGTGTTTATTATCGTAATTTATACTTGCGGTAATATAACTTTTGTAAAGTTTCCTTGGATCTGTGTATAGTCCAAGAGATTCCTTTGTATCTGTGGTTTATTTTGTATTAATATTTCATTTATTCATGTATTGTGAATGGTTGTGAGTGTAATTGTGGGTTGAACGCATGAGTTATTGTGTTGATACATCATTATTTTTCATTAATAATTTATTTCATAAATTTATATTTTCTTTCACATATTTTGTTTGTGTTGTTCATTTAATCCAGAATCCTCTCGGTAACAATTCTGTTACAATCGTTGTCTACTAAAAATGTCATTATGTCCCGACCTTCAATAATTTTTCTCCATTCAATGTATGACAATAAATATCACAACTACACATTTGCACCACAACTTCACCATTGCATGCCAACCTCACAAATGAACGGTCTCCCTAATTACATTTCCATAACGTATTTCTCGCTGTGAAAATATACAACTCAATCTTACAATTCAGGGAACTTTGATTCCTAATCTACACCAGGTCAGTAAAATCATGATTTTAAGCCTCATTTCGTCTGTAACTCTACGCCATATTTACCATCATAACAACAATGAAAGCTGTCTCCAAATAATGAACAATGCCTTCTCAATCATTCCATTGTACAATTTACCAGTCCCTATGCCTAAATACTGCACATGAAGTCACACAACCAAATCAACATAACAAGATTGTAAAAAGGACTACTTGGCTACATGCACACTTATGCGATTCTGATTGACACTCACTACGAAATTAAACTATGCCATCATGAGATTTCATCCACACTGCACTTTGTGACATTTACCACTATCAACTGTCTAATTATTCAGGCTAAGGACTATTTCCCAACACCGACTTCCTATAATAATCAAGTAATTTAAGATATCCATAAAACATACAGCTATGTACCAATGGCATTTACTCCAAATGTTTTACTCATATTAATGCAAAGACACAGCGTACTCGCTATATATATATAGATATATATATATATATATATATATATATATATATATATATATATATATATATATATATATATATATATATATATATATATATATATATATATATATATATATACACACATCATCGCTAGTTTTAGTTTCACTTTCTAATTTTGGAGCTTGAAATCTCAACAAGACAGTTACAATCTCTAAAGTGATTCTTGGATGAATATGGTGTGTTATTAACCCCATAAATAGAGAGCAAAATAAAAACAAACTACTTTTCTTGATATAGTTTTGGTTATTTCAATAACGACAATAATCCCACGAACACACTCTCTAAAAAGTCCCTGCAACTGGAATTATATTGTTTAACATATATATAAAACATTCACGTGAAACAGCAGATTCTTTGCAATCAAGTTCAACTTATGCGAGTAAGTCTCTTAAATACAAAGCAAAATAGGCAGGTTTTTATGTTGACCGTTACGACAAAAATGAGCAACGCATTGTACCTAAGATTATGTACCAGGTAATAAAGGAACTTTTAAGTTTTGACCTATTGACCAGCGTAACAAATGAATCACGTAGCTGTGTCTCTTGAATTCATCATTCATTGGTCCCTACTGATCTATGTAATAGATGATTGCAAAGTTTTGTAATCTTTTCATAAATCAAAAGAAAATTCAACAAAGAGACAGATATGGCCAGATATTTAACATGGTCTAGTCGGTATGTCGTCAAAAACAGTTAAAATCCCCAAATATTTCTTTGGAATTTCTATTTGGGGTAGGTAGACTATTGTGTTAAAAGATTTGGATATTTGATATTTTAAACTTTGAATACATTCATTCTGCTAACAAGTTTGCGAGATATGATTTGCTGTAAGATTCAGTTTTACTAGTGTCGGGTTATATTGTGTAATTTCTATAGAAGAGCACATACTAAAACGTCTGAAATATAAACATAAAAGATGCATACATTTTTGCCAGGGTTTTAGATTTTCCAAACAAAGAAAGAAAATCACAAATCAGCCGTAATACTATCGGCACTAATTCCATCTCCGCTTATTACCAACCCGGGAATTTAGTATTTATCTTCCGGAGCTAATACATTATCGGTCCCTAATGTCCTTACCTTCCAATGTGTTCCATCCAAATTAAGAGATAAGTGTTATATTGTATAGGATATTTAGGACATTAGAATGAGAGTTATTATTTACGGGTCTCTACTTTGGACACGAGTTACATTAAACATGAACGGCGTTTGGGGGTGGCAAGTGGGGTAACCTCCCCAGGCCCCGCTCTTGAGGGGGCCCACCGCTTCAGGCCTAAGGTTATCCTTATGAGTTTTACAAACTATATTCTCTGGCCTCCGCGCAGTCATGGTCGTTCCTAGGACCCGCGTACACCTAACGAAACATCTGACAATAACCACTGGAAGAAGAATTAAAAATCTCCATCCTGATCGCACCTCCCCCCACTCTCTCTCTCTCTCTCTCTCTCTCTCTCTGTATATATATATATATATATATATATATATATATATATATATATATATATATATATATATATATATATATGTGTGTGTGTGTGTGTGTGTGTGTGTATGTGTGTCCTGTGGCATTGATAGATCACGTGCCGTATAAATAAAGGAAAACGAAGCTGGCCGATTATCCTTGTAATGAAACCATTATACAAAGAATGGTATATATATGAAAGATTCAGCGTACACGCGATACAAATATTTTATTTATATCACAAACAAATTCACATGTTTACCTTTTGAACGCATCTAAGACTGACTGGAAACATTTGTATTGACGGAATTATTGTTATGAATGAAATACCCTTTCCAGTGCGTCCGCTACAAAATCTAGTTGTTTAATTGATGCGAGTTATCGCAATCTATTTTTGAAAATGATAAGTTGCTTGTTTTATTTTCTGAACCTGTATTTTCATTTATACTGATTAAATAAATATAAGACAAGTATGACTTAAACAAAAGATGGTTTAACTGAATGCAGTAGAGCACTACCAACAGCTTAATTATGTACTACAACAATTAACGCGAAGTTTGCTAAAACGAGAGGGAGATATAAACTAAGCCAAATGATGAACCATCACACATGTATGTGAATTACATGTTGATCTAAGTCATTATGTCATTAAATTAACAATACTACCAAAATAAACTTGTTTCATTCCAGCAGCAGAGAGGGTGAACCCTACAACGTTTTTAGACAAAATTTGATTGAAATCCTAAAACGAGCCTTCCTACGATCTTATTTTAACCAAAAAAAGGCGAACCCTACAACGTTTTCAGACAAAAAAATTGATTGAAATCTACATACGAAATCATTTTAACTAAAAAAATGAAAACGATTTTTTAATTAATTTTGGTCGCAACTTGTTGTCATCTACCCTCTCTGCTGCTTAGTGATTTCATCACTGGGTTAATAATTCTTTTACGATTTTAACCGAATATTTGATCAAGTCTTTAGGACGAAAATCATTTATGATTTCACAAACAGACTAATCGCTAACACCTCTTCTTGTAAATCAATCAGATTATTTGACTGGTCGGTGAGTTTGAAATTAATTCTGGTTAATGAATTATTATGGCATCGCATATAGACAGGATTAATTGGGTTTTCAATAATTAGGAATCCTGGAGGAGCTGTTGGTGCAAATGAATAAAGAATATATCCTTGCTGAGCTTGATTTGATCGTTCGAGATTAATTTGATAGCTTCCTTCGATAACATCACACACTAAATTAAGTGCAATCACCGTTGAAATATTCACGTTGAACGGAGCGATATGCCTACCACCATCATCTGGATCATTATTATGTTTGAGGAGGACAGTTGAGTCTGATTTTTGTAGTGCTTTGATATCGGTTTTAACAATTTTTGCTAATTCATCAGCGTTGTATTTCGGAAACTTGAAATTACGCAGATTGTCTTCTGTGATATTGTAATCGGTTAGGAATCGTTGTTTATTATCGCTGTTGTCATTAATTATTGTTTGAATAATTAGTTCATAGATATATTTCATGTCCGATATAAGCTGATTTATTATTTCAACGTGTTTTTGCGATCTTGTTTTCCGTAGTTGTTCTAGTTGTGTGTCATATAATTGTTTAATCTCATTAAAATAACCACGGACGTCAGTTAGCGTAGATGAAATAGTAACAGATGAGTCGGTTGTTCTTTTAATGATAAAATCCCATTGCAATGTGTCTTTGTTGGTGAATATAAATCTATCGGCGATTCTTCCTTTTCTTATATCAGATAAATTATCTCGATAACTGGGATTGATTTCATGGTATGATTGTACATCCGTGGTTAAGTCGGTGGTGGATTTTTCCGGTGGTTTTTCAGGCCATCCTAGTACTGTTCTAATAGAACTTTGATAGATATCTACGACGTATCCTTCTGTGCTTATCTCAATTGCGGATGATAGTGTCGGCTCATGAACTGTTATAGCGATTTTTGATTCTTTTCCAGTAATCGATTTTATTCTACGCGCGAATTCATTATTGATTTGTTCGATTTGGTATGACCCTGTTGGTATCGAAACGACGTTCCAGTCTGGTGTTCCGTCGGGTTTATTCTTATTTGCAAACACCAGTGAATTATTCGGTTGTTGACCACCAAATGATTTTGATCTGATATTAGGCCAACTGTGATACATTCGTAGTTTTGCTAGCGCTATCTCCTTCACGGGGACTGGGCTAGGGAAATTCACACTAAACTCGGGTTTCGTAGATGTTATTGATATCATACTCGTTTGTACTGGGTTCGTGTTCTCCACTACTCGTTGAAGTAATTCCTGCTGTGTCGTCATTATACTCATGATTTATTTCTAATTTTGGTATCGAGGAATCATAAATACTGACCATCACTGAGAATTCACAATCTGGTAATGTTGATATTATTGAGATCATTTTGTTTTTTGGGTTCGTGTTTTCTGATTCCATCGGTGTTGTCATTGTTATTATACTCATGTTGTCGCTCTAATTTCGATATCGCGGAATCAAAAATACTGACCATCGCTGAGAATTCACTATCTGATATAATCGTATTGTCGAGTGACGACGATATCATCAATGATAATTGCGAATATGCGGTTGATGCAATATGAAATTGAAGTAAGTAATTCTGCAGTTTACTCTGGCTGCATGATGATATCTTTTTTGCTATCCCGGTTAATATACCCCCGATTGTAGCCACCGCAGAAATGCAAATTGGAACTACGACCGGGGCAATCATTGTAACCGATGCAAGTATTATTCCGGCACCAGTGAGAACGCTTGACACCGAGTATATAATAACATCAATTGTGGTGATTCTTCGTCGGTATTTTTTTATTTTTATTTGATATTCCTCAGTGAGGGTTTTGAGTCTATTCTGAAATTCTCTGACCTGATCATAGCGACATTGCGTCGATGACAAAGTCATTGTTGTTATTTTAAATCCGCTAGTGTTTTCAATTATTTGTCATCGTTAGCGGGAATTGCTAGTACTTCAGTCGGAAAAATGAGCTACGAGTTCTAAACACCAGGCTATTTTTGATCTAATGGTGGAGCTATCAACCGCGACGAAGTAAAATTGTGGTGTTATGCCAGTCTCGATAATTAACGTCGCGACTCCACCAGAGTAGGTTCTATTGTTCATGATCATATTAAATTGATCGATAGAGGCCCACGTTAACCTATAGATACCATCAACCTTCACTTCCCCCTCATCCCACAAGAGATCGATGGTAATTCTAGGAGATTGGTCTCTTATCCAATCCTCGATTCTATGTTTGATCGTATACACGATATTTTTAGGTTTTTTGTGCGGAATTTTTATCTTTTCAAAGTTTTCTTTTAGTTTAAGAAGATCGTCGTAAATATCGAGATAATTTACCGTGATTCTGGTAGGATCTATTGTCCCTCCCCACCTGTTAGAAAAGAATGAAACCAGAAGTTCGTTGATTCTAATCAGTGCTTGGGTTTTAATATGGTTGTCGATGTTAGAAAATTTCGTCGTGATATCTTGGAGGCTACTGCCCTCAAAGAACTTATTAACAATATCGCTGGTGTGCTTTTGTTTGTCAATAGCGCTTTTAATTTCCGCGAGAGTCATGCCTGTCAACGATGTGGTTTCAGACACAGGTGTTCTCCCTAAAAATTTATCCACGATGGTATTAAGTGTTGTTTGTCTCACCATAAACATATTAATATCTTTGAGAGTCATTGTAGATGTAACCGGGACACCAAAGAAATTATTAGCGATGTAGGCATTGTGAGTGTGCTTGCCGATAAACTCACTGATTTCAGCGAGAGTCGAGTCTGCCACAGGTGGGGATCCAAAGAATCTACCAACAATGTCATTAGTGGGTTTTTGATCTTCTATTAGTTTAGAAATCTCGAGATAATTTGCCTTGATTTCATTTTCATTCATCATCCTTCCCGCGTCCTTGTTAGCGAAGAATAGCGATAGATAGTTTTTAATTTCAGCGAGAGTCATGCCAACCACAAGCGGGGTTCCAAAAAATTTATGTACGACATTTTTGCGAAAAGCATTATAACCTCGTATAAAATCATTCAGCTCACGTTCGTTGGTAGCAATCGCGTCGGTGATCGTAGACACAAGTGCGCCTGGTTTAAGTCGTCCATCGTTGGAATACAGTGCAATAGAGTTTTCAGCGGCAGCGCGCTGCCGTATCAAAATGTCATTCAATGACACATCACTGGATTTCAATTTACCCTGTTTGTCTTGAAATACAACTATTTCATTAGGATCAACATTTGTTAAGTTCAACGTCTCAGCGATTTCATCTTCAATTATTTTTTTTATATCCTTGACAGAATCAGGTGGTGCAGTGTCATCGGGTTTGGGTTTCAAAGATCTCCCCCAAATATCAATCATGTTATTGTAAAACTCTTTCTCTCTCTAAAATCGTTTCGATTTCCAGCGATTGCTAGTGTATTCATTCACGACAACATGTGGTGGTTTTCCCCTTGGGTTACTCAAGGAGTTAGAAATAGCGTCAAGGACATTTAATACTTCGCTGCCACATATTGGTGGGTCATTCATTTGTTGTGTTGGTAGCGTAGAATACCAAGTCTTCATTGGAAGGGTTTTTATATACCGCATAAACTCTTTTGGCGGGGCTAATCCATATGAATCAAAATAGACAATCCCACGTGGATCAATAGCGTATGCAACCCAGTGAGTTCCAGGTCCGGTGCTGTTATCTAAATTAATGATTCCGGTTTCAACGCTGTTTGGTTGATGTGGTAATTGATCTTTCATAAAAACACCTCTGAAGTTTTTAATCGCGAGTTTTTTAGCCGCATCCATTAAATCAAAATTGGACATGGGAATCATAGGTTCGGAAATCGAAGATTTCTGAATTAATAAATCGTTCCTGGTAGTCTTAGACCCTTTCCGCTGTACCACGAATACGGGGTTCCTGGTAGTCTTAGACCCAATCCATGAACGGATCGTCCCTTTTTTTTATATCCTTTCCCAGTTGCCTTCTTTAGTGCCATTCCTGCTGCAGTACCAACGGCTCCTAACGCTGCCGCTTTAGCCACCGCTGGGGCTGCTGCTGCAATTAGCGCTGGAATCGCAGCTAACAACGGAAATATACCGCCTGTTTTAATCATATTTTTGATAGCAGCCGCAGAAAGAGTAATCTGAACACCTTTTTTGGCTGCAAGTGCATCATTGAAATGTTTCACCTGACGAGTTGTCAGCGATAGTTTATTTGCACCACCAGTCATTTGGTTGGGTTTCAACGTGATTGTGGTTCCACATCGCTTAACCGATTCTGATTGCAATTTTTTTAATTGACCGGGAGTTAACGTAACACTAATAACACTATATGACATTATACATAATAGATTGATTCTAAATCGTTTACAATTTCAATCAAAGATTTTCTACTGGTGCATCTACCACTCTCATTCTTCCTCCAACACCTTCGAGTAGCATTGATTTGTCGCTGAGAATGACAGCAATCGCTCTATAATCAGCAGCACCAACAGGACGATTCACATTAGCTCTAAAATGTATATCAACGACGGATTGTCTTGTTAAATCGAGATGTTCCAGTGAGAAATAGTAGATCGGATACAGATTTTTAAAATCAAATTGTGATATTTGCAAACCAGTATCGACATTTTGATCGCGTGCCATAAATGACAATAAACGATGATAAACTCGTGCAATATGGTTGTTAGTGTAATCAAGTTGTATATCCTCGGATGGTTCCTGTTGGCCATTTATTCTCAGTGAGACGTCTTTCACACCTAATTGATCAAATATCATATGACTGTAGGTTTGATTGCCAATTCGCGTATTATCTTGTAACGCTATAAATATATGACGTGGCGCAGTAACACCTTGTTTTGATGCTAGATTCCACGTGAATAACCCGTTGAGATTTGATTGTTTAACATCTGTACTTACTGATAACCAACTCAATAACGACTTTCCTCCTTGGTCCATAAATGATAGTAATCGTTCTTCTGCGGTGATTGCTGGAGTCAACACTGGCATCCACAATGATATTTTTGTTAATTTGACTTTACCGGCATCATCATTTACATGATCTGCAGCTGGGTTTGCTGGAATCCTCCAAATTGCGTCATTATCATCACCCTTTCGTACAAGCGATACTGTATGCTTCGCCCCATAAATAACTTTTCGGACGTTTCTACAGAATCCAAATATATGATGTAGTGGAATCGCGCATGAAAATGATTTACGCTCTCCTTGCAACATTGCGTTTCGTGTTGCGGCTCCTAGATTGAAATTAACGTCGTTGTTTATAATCATATCCTCGACATCAACATCACTATTATCACGTTTTTTTGGTCGTCTTACAACAAATGGATTTCCACCAGCGGTATTCTTACCATCTTTTGCAAACATCATAGAAGGTCCTGCTGATCTTGTATAATCATCAGAATATCTCGCTAACCCGATTATTGTTGTAGCCACATCAACATCACGATCTATGGACTCAATTTCTTTTCCATCAATGAGATATCTAGCACTCTCAAATAGCGCCATAATACCATTATTGACAAAACCGACTTGAGTACCAGCTGGATACTCTGTATCATTTGTTCTTATAATCTCTCCTTCTACTTCAATAAACGCTTCACAGGGTAGAAAGTATTTACTGGTATCATGGACTTGAAGTTCAATTCGCGATCGACTATTTGCGTCTATTGCATGATAAGCGTAATATTGATAATCGCGTACAGAATCATCCTTGCCAACTGGGGCGTCTATATCAAACGCCGGATCATGTGATTTTTTGAACATTTTATTCTATTTATCAGAGTCTAAATCGTAAAAATCCGTAGGATTTTCATCGTAAACGATTTTCATCGACGTAGTTTTTTAAAGCCGCTTCCTGCTATCATATTTGCAATATTGCTTTGGTCCCCTTGATTTACCATCGACGCTAATTTTTCGTCTACTGCGTTATTTATAATTCTACTAACACTTGCAGGCATTTCCGCTGTAGACGGTAACGGTTTCTTTGAAAATCCTTTGGATTTCATCCGTGATTTCACTAATGATGTTATTTTATTCTTCGCAGTTGAAAACGCTTTTCCAGCAAGATTTCCAACAGTACTAATACCCTTATCACGAATAACTTCAATTGCTTTCATTCCTAGTTGTTTAGCCAACGGCATCACTTTTGGAGCCATTCTCGCAAATAACCCTGCAATGGTATTGCCTAAACCATCTCCGTAGTATGCTCTATAAACTGGAAACCGTGAATTAACTACGTAGACGGGGGCTGGTTTATCATGATTGTAGTGTATGATCATTATTTGAAATCAGAAACCATTTTTCAATTGTGAAATCCTTCGGATTTCCACGCTAGCGTTTTTATTTAATCCCGGTGATTAATCACTATGATAATCCTCCACTAACTCGCCAATGAAATCTCGATATGTGCTGATATCTATGATACCACCCTGAAATAATCGTCTACAGATATCAGCTGCTTCATTAATTATTTCCGGTGAGTTATTTCCAGCTCGGAACCCTCCTACAAGAACTTCTAATCGTGATATATCATTGATAACACTACCAGGACATGAAACACTGGAATCTCTTAATCCACTTCCGCTATAACCAGTTGCTTCATCCAATTTTTTTTCTTCATCCTGTTTTTCTAAATCGGCTTCTTGTAATAAATAATCAAGAAAATCATCATCACGTGGTATTTGTTGTTTTTTAGGTGAAAAAGATATTTTCTTTGCAGGTTGCTGTCGCCGCCTTTGCAATTTTTGCGGTTTTTGTTGTTGTTTAAACTCATCGTATTGTTTATACACTATATCCACCGCATTGATATATTCAATGTATGATGCACTATCTGTCTTTTTTTGACTTTTTTCAGTTTTGATTTTGTAGAATATATCAGCCCAATGAGTTATACTTCTAACATATTTATGATATTCTGGTTTCAACATTTTTTTTCTGTCTTCATAAGTCGTAACAACAAGCGCAGGAATTTCTGTTGGATCAGTCTTATCGATTTTTGCTAACCCTTCCTCGTTAAACCTCATGCGTAAATCATCTACTGTTCTTTTTGATTCTATTTGTTTTGTTTGTTCAGTTTTCGCTGCTATTTTTTCGAGTTCACCAATAACAGATTTTCCCGTCTCGGGAACATCTCCCAGTATAGCACGCTCTATCCCCTTCGTTGCTGTGGTTACTGGTTTAAACAATTCTTCGGATCCCATAGCAAAATCAGTCTGAAGACTCTGTCGTTGTTGTAGTTTATTCCGTACAGAGTCACGAATTGGTACAAATCTCCTGATTGCATCCAGTCGTTCACGAGCCAATCGGGTTGTTAATGCTTCATTGACCATTATTTGAAATCGCAAACAATTTTTCAATTGTGAAACAATTTTCCCGAACCCGACCTAACATCATCGGATGGTCATGGAAGTGTTATTTCACTGTGAGACAGCTTCGTTCATCGATGTTGAAAGTAGCAAAATTGTATATAAAAATAATAATACTGCTAGTTTCAACATTCTATTTTTGATCAATCCGAACCAGCCATCAATTTTTCATTCACTGATTTTGACATTTTTAATCAAAAAATGCTAAAAAAAATTAAAATCTCTATGAGGGACGGTCACAATCAAATAATGATAAATGGTTGGTCAATCAAAATTGTTCATTTTCTTGAATTAACGCCCGTAGGTTTCTAACTTTAGAATTAACCTCCTTTTTCAATTCGTATTCGTACCCCAATTCTTTTCGTATTCGTTCTACGATGGTATACAACGGAGCGAACACACTTACGTCACTGGAAAATGCGAGAGAGTCCTTAATAGAATTCTGAATTCTTTTGATGAGCGCATACTTCTTTGGTAGCATATATTTATTGTTGTTAACTCCGTATTCTATGTCCTGAAAATCAGACATGATTTGATCAGGATTTAACCCATCTGATAGTTCAATATCCCAACCTTTCAATTTTGAAATCTCGGATATGATGCTATTCATGTTTTCAGAATTCATTATTCTATAATAATGATATATTTCTAAATGAAAAATATGACGCATTAGACATAACTAAATTGAATTTTCTGTCCGCTCTTTTTTGAAATAGCCGATCGACAAACCCCCTCTGCAACATATCGTACTGAGGGTCTACAAATATTGAAATACTTGCCGGCTTCATATATTGATTTAAATACTTTTTCTTCGTTAGTTATTGTATTCAAAGATTTCACAGGTCTCGCTTTTTTCGAGTATTTCCCAGTCCTTCCTCGTTTGGTATTCTCACTATGTGTGATTGCTTGAAGATTTGATAAGGAATTGTTCTTCGGATTAGAATCAATATGATCAATAACAAAACCATCTTTGATCAATCCATGGAAACATTCATACACGAAACGATGATTGTAATATTTCTTCTTTCCAACAGTAAAGAACAAATACCCCATACCATTATCCCACCCAACTGGGTTCTTCAGTCTACGGTTTCTTACAACACCATCACTGGATGCTTCATAATTTGTACTCACTGGGTGTGGTCTGAATTCCTGGTTCATTCGTATACTATACTATTTGTCTAATTCATTGACTGATCCATTTGCAGTGATTCATTATATAAAAATCTTTCATTTAGACAATTGTTTTTAGTATAGCATGATGGAGTTCAAGAGATTGACTTCGAGAAATGCTAAATTTAATGCTGATAGAGAGTTTAAGAGATTATTGAAAATCAGTCCTAGATTTAATCTCGATAGACCCAAAAAACGTAACAAACGTCCAAGAGACGGAAACATGAAAGAGTTTAAGAGATTATTGAAAATCAGTCCTAGATTTAATCTCGATAAACCAAAAAGACGTAACAAACGTCCAAGAGACGGAAACATGAAAGAGTTTAAGAGATTATTGAAAATCAGTCCTAGATTTAATCTCGATAGACCCAAAAAACGTAACAAACGTCCAAGAGACGGAAACATGAAAGAGTTTAAGAGATTATTGAAAATCAGTCCTAGATTTAATCTCGATAAACCAAAAAGACGTAACAAATTTAATCTCGATAAACCCAAAATCCTTCGGATTTCAAAAACGTCCAAGAGAGATTACCCCTGGAAAGATGCTCAATTCAATCTCGATATAGTTTCTAATACACCAAAGAATACAATTCTTGATAAAGCCATGATTAGTAAAATCAGAGACTGTTTTAATGAATTCAAGCGTGATGGAGCATCTTATTGTTGGTCAACATTTCGAATTGATGGTGTTGTTGATGCTACCATGAATGATGAAAAAGCAGCAGTGATAATTTCACGTGTTGGGGAAAAACGGCATTTTTTCCGAATCAAATTCATTATCGAAGTCGATGGCAAATGGATTATTAAGGATAAATTTGAACCAATCCTCAAGAATAAAAAAGCTGTCATTGTGAGTAGAGATTCCAAACCAGGGATTCTAACCGGCATTGATAAACCATACTACGAAAGATCTTATCCCGTAACAGCAATGGTTTATGGGATATATCCGTTAAATGATAAACCCGATATCGCAAAACTAGCTCCTATGAAATATTCGTCAGGGCTTAATTGTGTAGCAGAACGAATAATAGAACACTTCACAAATGCATCCCGAGGAAATAAACTAACTGATCTGCGACGTAGGAAAATAACCGAGTGGGAACTGACAGTGAAACAGCATGGTGCAAAGATTTCTGATATAGCTAAATTAGAAACATCATTACGATTCCCAATAACCGTTATGACGATAACCGGAGAGGTTTTATACGAACCGAAATATAACAAAAATGGAGCGCCAATACAGATTATTGATCATAACAAACACGCGTGGACACCTGCGGTAACAATATTTCCACGAGAACGAACCGTGAAATATATCCCTAAGGAGTTCGTCGGGGATGTTTTCTATGAAGAGAGATTATTCGATGCTATTCATGCGTTGTGTAAAGATGATCCTGTGTCAGTGTGGTTACTTAGAAGTGATGAAGAATTCGATCAATTTGTAAAACCAAATGGTGAATTATATCGCATTGAAGAATTAGATAACAGAATGAGAAAAATCGCTAGTGATTTTTCACCGGAGAATTCCCATGAAAAACTACTCACGGATAGTTTTACTATTCCATCAGTGGTAGCTCACTTCGCAAGAGAAAAAAACTCATGGCGTCCAACACGAAATGATTTTCTCGAGGATGTTAAATTGAGTTGCGTCGAATTTGGTCATGGAGGACTGTGGAATACGAAATACTCATGTGATGGTATGATTTCAATTGATATATCCGCGTGTTATCCCGGAAGTTTTCTCGGGTATGGGGAATGCGCTGAGTACTTCAAACGATTTGGACACCCCACGCATGAAATGACTCGTGTTGCGATTAATGGACCATTACCTGATTTTGATATAACCGGATTCGCTCGTGTGATATCATTCGAATTAGCTACAGGGTTACATCCGTGTAGTTATGTTTGGCTCGGTAGACACCTTTCTGAAAAACACTGGATGCCAATAGTGCTATTGAGATATATGATTGATTGTGGTATGCTAATATCGTTGATTGTTTCCGATGCTATTATATGCTATCGAGCTCAGAAAGAAGTTTGGCTACCACAACCCGATCTAGATAGAATAATCAACGAACTACGAAAACAGTTTCCAGATTTCAGTGAAGAAGAAATCATAAATTGGTCTAAGAAGTTATTTGAAATTAAAAAAGAACAAGCAAAAGATCTCGGAAGAAGAATAATCGGTAAATTTACCCAGGGTGGACGATACGATAACGCAAAATACTCTTCGCGGTTGATCATAGATGTCGCTGAATACGATTTTATTGTAGCGGATTTAATGAAAAGGGGAAAACTTGTATCCCGTAAGGATGCTTTTCTATCCAATGGTGAGAAATTAGGTACGGTTGTTACCTACTGTGATGGATATAATTCCCAGTACACACACTTAAGAAGTTCAATGTTAGCCTATGCTTGCATTAATCTATTTTCGATGATAAATAGATTTCCTAATACCGCGGTTAGAGTGGCCACTGATTCGATGTATATACATAATAAGTACAAATCAACTGTAGCGGCATTCACAGATCCCGAAGAAAATTGGGGGCGTTGGCGATTTAAAAAGGAGATGCTACATGAGTATTGTGAATCCGCAGACGTTGCCATGGATGATAAATATATTTGTTGTAACCGTATTGAAATTCAATCAGAATTTTCTAATGCACCACCGGTATCTGATCCAATCTGTAGATACAAGACAGTTTATTTAAACGGCTGTGGTGGGTCAGGAAAGACAACTCGTGCAATTGAATTATATCGTGGTGGTGGAAATACTTGTATTTCTACTAACATGATTGTGCTAACACCGACTCATAGACTCGCCAGAGAGATGATACAGCGAGGGGTAAATGCTTGCACTTATCACAGCTTCTTTCGATGGAAAGGTGACAAATGGACTCCTGATCGAATGGGTGATAAATTCATTCCTGAAATCATAATCTGGGATGAAATATGCACAGTGTCATTAGATGTATTAAAAACATTTCTTGAGTGGTTGTTAACCAAAAACACAAAAGTCGTCATGTGCGGGGATCAAGGCCAACCACCACCATTTGTCGGTGCATCTCCACATGAATGGCTAAAGGGTTTTGTAGACTACTATGAAGAAATCACCACTGATTATAGATCACTTGATGAACGATTACGAGAATTTAAGAAACTAATTAGATTACAACCGGATAGAATCCAATGCGAAATAGCGCGTGAAGTGATTTCAGAAACCCCAATGAATGATTTCTGGGAAGCGTGGAGACCAAACGATTTGATCATTGCAAGTAGAAAAATAGTCAGGGATACACTTCAGATGAAGTTATTTGAATTGCATAAAGAAAAATTTGCAACGCTTCCAGTACCCCTTTGTTATAGGCCATCGGATACACGAAAACAAAATATTGAAGTTGATATTCCAGGACAGAATGAAAAACAAATTCTGGTATTAAATGATATTGTGCTGGTTGATATCAATGTCGTTGAAGATGCATTGCGTGCTAATAAATCCCCGTGGACGCTAGGATACGCAGCAACAATACACTCTTCACAGGGATTGACTATATCGGATACAATTGTTTGGATGGTAGATAATCGCATCGAATGGTCAAATTTAGTCTATCTCGCAGTATCCAGAGTACGAAACATAAATCAACTTCGAAGAGTTGTCCTGACAGAGTCAGGCGATGATGAAATCATTGGTGATGATAATGACACAACAATGGATGATATTGATGTTAGCATCATTAATAAAAAACTCTCCGGTTACAAACAACAGGACAAAAAAAACAACGAGAATTTGATATTGATGCTAAATTAATAATCACTTTGAAGAAACAACAGAATAATCACTGCGCGAGTTGCAATTGTATAATGCGTTGGCAGTATTCGGATAAGGATCCTCGCCAATTCACCGTAGACAGAAAAAATAACAATCTCGGTCATGTCAGAAATAATGTGATGTTGACTTGTCTTGAGTGCAATAGACGCAACGGTGCTAGTTAAGACCATGCGGTGGCAATTGAGTATCCTCGGGTATCACTTGTAATTGTTGTCTAGTAAAACCACGTTGAGGGGCAGTTGAATCCAGTTTATAGACTGGAGGTCTACCCGTAGATCGTGTTATACTAGATATCTTATGCGTAGTGACGCTCCAAATAGGATCAGTAGCCCTTTTTCTACCCCCTTCAAGCTCTCCTGGTTCGTATAAGTACCTCACAATGACATTACTACCAAGAATTGGTTGGGAAACGCTAGCGTTTCTAGGGAAATCTTTTTGTGGTTGTACGGGTATTGACTTCTTTTTAATCGCGTTGATAGGTTTCATGTTGATTGTTCTAGTAATCTCGTTATTCAGTGCAGTAATCACAGATGGTAATCTTTTAACCCATTCACTGGATCGCTTTTCTTGAATGAATTCTTTTGCGTATTGATATCCAAATAACCGCTCAGCAATCGTCCGATTAAATCGTTCTACAATGGCCTGATCGCGATGTAGCGCAGTATGCCCTCGTCGTATGGTGACATTATGATGTTTCATTGTAGATAACACTGCACCCTGAAATTCCTTGCCAGGATCAACTTGTAACAGATTTGGCCAGTGCAGAGGACCTCGTCGATAAATCCTTTCAAATGCAGAAGCGACTTCAGTGGCCGATTTTGTTTTCAGCGGTTCTGCTTCTTTGTATCGACTCGCAACATCAACTACGGTTAACGCATATTTGTAACCACGATCATGTGGCAGAAATAATATATCAGCCTGATGAACTTCATTAGGAAAGGTCACATCAAAATGCGAGAATTGAATTTGTTTAGGCGGTGGTAGATAAATTTGCCATAGTGCCTGTTTGGATAACCAATGAGCCGCAGTGGTTTTTTTCACTTTTGCGGCGCTAGCGAGTTTACTGATTGCAGCGTTACCCCTCCAGTATCCTCTTGGGGAATAATAAATAGATTCCATGTTGCTATTAATTACCAGCACCTAACATCAATTTGCTTTTCATAGCCGATTTTATCAAAAATGAAGACAATTTTTCTTTGAAGGATTTATCAGGAATAGCATTTAACGCATGAATTAATTTCACATCTGCTAGATGCCTGTGTTGCAGATTGCTGCTTTTATAAGCAACATCATGAAGGTGACAGGCCTTATCAATGGCGTTTATTGGTTCTTCACCGGGGTTGGGTTGATTTTGATTATTGAGTCTGATATCAAGTCTGGTTCCTGGTCCACAGTAGCTATATCCTGGAAGGTGCTTTTCTCCGGGGTATTTTGCCCATGGGGTTCCAGGGAGTTTTGCTAATTTGGCTGCGATATCACCTCCTCGTTTTTTTTTAAATCAGATCTCATAGACACAAATCTAAATTTCTTTGTACCACATTGCACGCATTTACCAGAAAGCGCTGATCGGTTATTTTTAGTTGTAATCGTCGTCAAGTCATCTGTGCCAGTACGCGTTTTACACTTCACACAATATAGATCCATAATTTATGTATAGAAATATGGATATAATTGATTTTTCAGCGACTAAAACAAGAGAGCCAATTAAGCATCATGCAGCGCTACCAAACTCTATCCGGATGATTATAATCGGGCCATCTGGATCCGGTAAAACGCAATTGTTGCTCAATTTAATAATGAGATGGATGAAGTGGGATAAGTTGTATTTAATTGCCCCTAGTGTAGATGATCAACGATGTTATGAAGTGCTAAAAGATTTTAACGAGAATGCATCAGAAATTAAGGGTGAGAACGCCATTGATTTTATAACCGATATCGATGAAGCACCGAGTATTGATGATATTGATGGAGATATTAACAATTTAGTCGTATACGACGATATAATGTTGGATAAACAAAAGAATCCTGCTAGAATATTTTCCCGTGGGCGTCACAAAAACACTGACGTGATATATGTCACTCAACGCTACACTCAGGTTCCAAAAGTCATCAGAGATAACTGCAATTTATTGTCTGTATTCAACGGAGTTGATACTCATACTCTTAGAAATATTTGGCAGACATGGTGTTCTGATATGGACTTCAATCAATTTCGAGATTTCTTTAGTCATGCTCAGTCGACTCCGCACGGATTCGCAACAATAAATTTGCATGATCCTCGGACACGATATCGTATTGGACTTGATCAAATATTCGGTTAAAATCGTAAAAGAATTATTAACCCAGTGATGAAATCACTAAGCAGCAGAGAGGGTAGATGACAACAAGTTGCGACCAAAATTAATTAAAAAATCGTTTTCATTTTTTTAGTTAAAATGATTTCGTATGTAGATTTCAATCAATTTTTTTGTCTGAAAACGTTGTAGGGTTCGCCTTTTTTTGGTTAAAATAAGATCGTAGGAAGGCTCGTTTTAGGATTTCAATCAAATTTTGTCTAAAAACGTTGTAGGGTTCACCCTCTCTGCTGCTATTCCTCCATTTCCTCTTTATCCTTCCGTTGGTAAGCGTGACTTTATTTTGCTATTATTTATCGGCCCAGAGACATCATTGCATGATCACACACACACACACACACACACACACACACACACTATATCTATATATGATTGTGTTAGTGTGTGTGCGTATATGTGTGTGTGTGTGTGTGTTTAAACAGTCTCCATTTCACGGATAATATTGAATGAAAAAATATTTTGTCCTTGAAAAATGCTTTGTTGCTATATTGAATGATAAAAAGTCTGAATTAAAGGTTTCGTCTTGCTAAGAGAAGTGATTTAATTTCTTCCGTCATGCTGTGATTTGCAAACCAGGAATAAAATGAAAATTTATTTTGGTTCAAATTAACTATTGCACTCAATTTACCCAAGGATAATTTTCTGAAAAGTAAGAAAATAAACATAATGTTATCAACAAAATAATTATACTCTCATATCATTTGTCCTTCGTTAACATTTTCTTCATTTGAAATCTCTTCTCAAACCGGCTTCGGTGGCCTAGTGGTCAGAACGTCCACTTCGGAAGCGGGAGGTTGGGGTTCGATCCTTGGCCGAGTCATACCCAGGACTTACACAAATGGTGCTAATAGCTACCTCGCTTGGTGCTCAGCATTAAGAGGTTAGTGCTAGGACTGGTCGGCCTGGTGTTAGGATAATGTGACTGGGTGGGGGACATCCTGCAACATGTCTTTGGCATGATGCCCCAGTGTTAGAGGTCACTATAAACAGCATCACTGCAGACATCATAGCGATATGACTGGAAAATTGTTAAAGATACGTTAATAATTCTAATCAAAGAAACAAATCATTTGAAATCTCATGTTTTCAGCTTAGGTTAGTTAGCTTTATTTAGCAAGTCTTTTTTCTCTAATCACTGTTAATTTATGATTTATTAAATCTAACTTATCTAGCTACAGTGATCTTAAAAGAGAAAACGTATGAAATATAAACATGAAAGATGCATACATTTTTGTCAGGGTTTTATCTTTTCCAGAGAAAGAAAGAAAAACACAAATCAGGCGTAACACTATCAGCTGTAATTCCATCTCCGCTTATTATTACCAACCCGGGAATTTAGTATTTATCTTCCGGAGCAAATACATTATCGGTCCCTAATGTCCTTGCTTTCCAATATGTTCCATCCAAATAAAGAGATATGTGTTCGATTGTATAGGATAGTTAGGACATTAGAGAGCTATTATATAAGGGTCTCTACTATGGAGATGAGTTACATTAAAGACGGCAAAATGAATTCAAAATCTCGATCCTAAATTGGTATGTATGTATGTATGTATGTATGTATGTATGTATGTATGTATGTATGTATGTATGTATGTATGTATGTATGTATGTATGTGCGTGTGTGTGTGTGTATGTATGTGTGTGAACAGTCTCCATTTCTTTAATAATAGTAAACGGAAAACAATGTTTCCTTTTTGAAACATACATGGTTTCTGTTTTGAATGACACGAAGTTTTAATTTAAGGTTTAGACGTACTAGCATGAGTGTTTTTATTTCATCATTCATGCTGTGATTTCCAAACAATATTTCCTAACCTGGCTGTGCATAATGGCAATCTTAGAAAGAGACATTGTATATTCGTTTTGTCAGATGGCGTTTCTCATAATCTCATTCTCTATGACAATACCTTTTACTCTACATTCTGTTATAGAGACAGAAACAAGTTCAGCTTCAACCATTTAGCTGTATGCAACAAATATCTATTTTCCATGGCTTTTGTGTTAGCGTTTGCCATTTAGGCGATAAGAAGTCATTGTCGATCGTCCATGACTCTTCATTTCAGCTTCAGCCATTTTAACTGTTTGTATCCATTGTTGATCTTTGATGACTCCTGGTGGTAGCAGTAGCATTTTAACTGTTTGTAACCATAGTCCATTTTTTTCACGACTATTTTTTCACGACTCTTTGTTTGAGCTCAAGCAATTTAAATTTAAAGTAACCATTGTGGATTTTCTATGACTCTTTGTATGAACTGTATTCGTTTGAACTTTTGTCTATTTTCCGTAGCAAATTTGTGCCAGTTATTCCATTTAAACTTATTCTAACCATTTTAAATTAACCATGACTCTTTGATGCAACCTTAGCCATCTAATCTTTATGTAACCATTGTCGATTTTGAAGGACTTGTCTGTGTCAAATTTAGCCATTTTGTGAGTAGGCATCATTTGTCAACATTCCATGACACTTTCTATCAGCTTTAACCATTTAAACTGCATGTAACCATTGTCGATTAACTATGAATAGCTGTGTTAGCTTTAGGCATTAAAATGTATGTAACCATTGTCGATTTTGTATTAATTCTTGTGTCAGCTATTTCTATTGAAACTTATTTTTTAATCATCGTGGACCTACCATGAGGATTTGTCTGCTTTTAAATTTAAACTGTGTTTTGTAGTTGTCGATATTTGATTGACTATTTGTGTCAGCTTTTGGCATTCAAACTTTATGTAAACTATTTTAATTTTTCATGGTTCTTATTGTCAGCTTTAGCCATGGAAACTTTAGGTAACCATTGAAGATTTTTAGTGATTCTTTTTCGTCAGTTTATGACATTTAAATGAAATGCAACCATTGTGAATTTTTATGACTCTTTGTGTCCGTTTTTGTCATTGGAACTATGTATAGGAGTTGTCGAATTTGCATAACATTTTCTGTCAATTTAGGTTATTTAAGCTGAATGAAAAAATTGTCTATTTTACGTCACTCTTTGTGTGAAATTAGACATTTCTACAATTGGTATCCTTAGTCATTTCCCATGACTATGTTCAACTTTATTCTTAATCTTGATGAGCTTTCTTGGCTTATCACCACCTATCAAATAACTGCTCTTTTGCTCTTGTAAATGCTACATGAGTTTGTCCAGTTACTTTGTTATAGTTCTTGACTTGTTAGGAATAACTCATAACTTATTCATTAACTTGATCACAGTCATCATTTTGCTGTAATCATAAGGAAGCATAGACGTTTGCGGCTTTGCCATCAAGTGCAGCCTGTAAAAATAAGTCAATGCTGCTTTAGCCATTTCGAATTTTCAGAATTATTTAAAAATGAGGAAATATGTATCGACTTCTTGTCCTTTACAATAACATGTAATGAAATTTATAAAAAATAAAAACTAACAAAGTAACAATTTAATTAAATATACATAAGAACCTGTTTGAACTGAATGAAACCATTGTTGATTTTCCTTGACTTAATGTCAGCATAAGCCATTTAAATCAAATGCAGCCACTGTCGATTTACCAAGACAATCTGTGTCAGCTTTCAGCATTGAATCCATATATCGAATTTCCATTATTATTTGTGTCAACTGATAACATTTGAACTGAATGTAGCCATTGTGGATTTACCGCAGTTGTATGCGTCAGCTTCAACTATTATATTTCACTTAACCATCGCACTCTCTGGGGAAGCAATGATGACCATTTGAAATACCGAACAGAGCATTAGATGTTATTATTACAAATAGTACTTATTGGCAAGTGAAGTCTACATTCATTGTCAGTACAACAAAATTCTAATTATGTTGTGGTTTACGAACGTGTCTTGACGGACTTTATGTTGGTATATAACGTATATTGACAAAGGTTTTGATACCGTACTAAAAAACAGGACAGACACATTTAGAACGTGTAAGAAATAAGAACACGATATCCACGGAAACTCATATTAGTTGCAAAGTTCAAGAATTGCGATCATAGTTACGTTAATTACTGCTTTGATGAGCAAAGCTTGAAACGGTAAAAAATGAGGCTCGTACAGCTAACGATTATTTATTGCTTGACCTGATGGACGTTTGTAATTTTTAAACACTAAAAATAGCTAAATTATGCGCTATATTTATGAGCTTGATATCAGACTTATTATTAATATAAGAAGTAAATATATTTATTTGCGTCAATGTTTACATGTTACGGTATGGACTTGAAAACATCAGGATCATAGTAATAGGTTATTTTCCAATAGGTAATGGTTTGCTTTAGAAAATATTATTTGTGACCTGGGGTCAAGTAGAGAACTATATAATCTTGTCATTGGTTATAAATCCTTTAACATCTAGCACTTTAACTTGTATTATATAATGTAGCTGTGAGTTTTGTTTGAGATGGAATATGTTTGTTCAAATTGTTGATTTCAAGTGATCTTTTTCTCTGGACGTACAACAGTGCTCTGATAACATTTTTGGATCGAGACATCTACTGTAATTTATATCATGTTCAAACCTGGAATAATATTTATGTCATTAAAAACATCGATGAATTGTTGACACATCAACACCTCAATATCTGCTACAGACATGCCGGTTTTGAGATTTTGTTCTGGACTTTTGCTAAATTTTGTTCATAACTCTAAATTACTAAGATTTGTGTCCGTAATTATTGGAGTATTTTACTCGTAACTAATAGTGCATCCAAATAATGAATACTTCAATCATGTACACAAGAAATAAAATATTGTACATCTAAGCAAGTGAAAGTACATGCCGTTGATGTTCATGATATAGTGTTATATGATTGTCATAGTAGACCCCATCGTAGCAATCTTTGATTTTCATTCTTTATTTTATTAATGAAAGTGAGGGGGTTATATTGCTGAAGTCAACGATTGGAGAAGACGCTGCACTGATATACATCTTAAAGTGCTGCAAGGCAATCATCAAAGTCAAACACTCCTCTATGGAGTGAAATAAATTTCTATGGTTTTTATGTAATTTTCTATAAACTCTATAAACTCTATATCACTTGCATCTACTGACATTTTGAACGATTTAATGACATCTAAAGACAACATAACTGGTGGACCTTTGTGTATGACCTTCAATTTATCAAATGCTTGGTGACATAGTCTGACCAGCTGAAACCTGGTCTTCTTATGCAGCAAACTCATTTAAAATTTAGAACAAAATTTCCGATAAACACCAATCATACGATGCTTCTTCTTACTGATAGGCACAGGGAACCCCAATTGCACTCGCCAAGGATCCGAAAACTCTATCTACGCCTTGGCGGATCGAACAGCTATATTGGTGCTTTTTCCTGGCGACTTCTATTGCATTTAATACGTTGTCTCCTCTCGTATATAATGTCAAATAACCAATAGCGCAGTGCATTGTACATCCGCGAAAACAGTGGTTACAATTTTCCTAAAAAGCATACTTAGTAAGTTTAACATCCAAAGTATGACGATGTACCAGAGAGTAGATATTACAGATGTATTTAAGTGAAAGGAATTTTGCAAACACGGATCGACACTGGCATACTGCTTATTTATCAGTTCATTTAAGTTGTGTACTCCAGTTGTCTTGATTACATCGAACAGTGTTCAAATTTGAACAACTTACATTTGATTGGCTTGCCGCCACATCGAATGAAATTAACAGACCCGGAGCACAACGATATCTACTTGATATTCCAAGGCGTAGATAGGGCTATCGGAAACGTTGCTAGCGAAAATGAAGGAACTCAGTAAGGTTCTGGACAATATTGTCCAAAACTTTAGAACAGCAAAGATCCATCATTTCAAAGTCATCACTGTCGGATTTCTCATCGTCATTTAGATCTTGTGTGAGCGTTTGTAATAGCATCTACTAAATTAACTGAATCATTTTCCCTCTTTGACTTTCATAATGAAAGATTGCTAGTTTTGCCATTAATTTACCAGATATGAAATCAAACGACCAAAGCCTACTACAATTTCAAAGAAAGAAATTTAAACTTTTCAACACAATTTTTCAAAACTACAAGACTCTAAAACAAATATTGAAACGTCAGAAATATTTTTAAAAATTGGGATTACTGCAAATATTCAAAAAATATTAAATCATGGTCATGCCCACTGATTTCTCCTGTTACTTTAATAACATAACCAGGTAAACCCAAGAAGCGTTTGAGTTTTCCAAAATATAAATTGATTTCCCTAAATATAAAATCAATCTAAAGGAAGAATTATGTTTAAAAACAATAGTGTATGAATTCTCAGATGAAATCATAATAATGCACATATATCATTTTGTCACTAATACGGAAACTGTTTTAAGAAATTCCAAACGAACCTTAAATATAGCTTATTTCTTACCTTAAAATACTGAATATAACATATTCTTTAATCCAAATGTTATTGCAACAAATGTGATCTCTGAACCACGGAAGTCCTAGACAGTTTCACATAAAACAGCAGAGAGAGTGAATTGGACTTCCCTAATTGGGTTAAATTTCAAGCAAATAATTTTAGGGCTCTGTTAGTCAAATTAAGGCTTAACAATTTTAGAGCTCTGTTTATCAAATGAAGGCTTTCTCAAAACCGAAAAAAATGTCAAAACCATCCAAGTCTTGAAACACAGGCGCATGTTTTGTTTTGTTAGTTGTTATGGTTTTAACCGAATATTCGATACGATATCTTGATCTAGGGTCACCTAAATTTATCGTTACAAATTATCGTTACAAATCCATGCAGAGTTGACTGAGCGTGACTAAAGAAATTTCTACAATGAATTATCTCCATATCTCCATTGCACCAGGTCTGGGGAATATTTCGTAGCGTATGAATGTCATCTCCATTAAACACAGCAGGAATATTATAGTTATCCCTGATTACTTTTGGTATTTGTGTATACCTCTGAGTAACATATATCCCATCAGTATTTTTATGTCTACCTCTGGAAAATATCCTGGCGGGGTTTGCTTGTTTATCTAACATCACATCATCATATATTATTAATACTTCCATCAATAGAATCAACACTCGGCGCTTCTTCAATATCAGTGATATATTCATTAACATCTTCATCGGAAACCGATTTTGCTCTCTAGTTAAAATCCTTTAACACATCGTAACATCGCTGATCATCTACAGATGGTGCTACCAAATACAAATTGTCTCATTTTAACCACCTCATTATTAGATTAAGTAACAACAGCGTCTTTCCACTTCTAGACTGTCCAATTATAATAATGCTAATATAATTTGGTAGCACTGAATGATGTTTAATGGGTTCTCGAGTTTTTATTGCCGAGAAATCAATTACATTCATGTATTATAAATAAATTATGGATCTATATTGTGTTAAATGTAAGACGCGTACTAGCACAAACGACTTGACAACAATGACAACAAGCAATAACAGATCAGCACTTGCTGGTAAGTGTGTACAATGTGGTACTAACAAATTTAGATTTGTTTCTATGAAATCGGGTAATATTTTTTTTAAAAAAACGAGGAGATGATATTGCAGCAAAATTGACAAAACTTCCAGGGACTCCATGGGCAAAATATCCAGGAGGAAAACACCTTCAAGGGTAGAGTTATTGTGGCCCTGGAACCAGACTCGACATCATACTTGATAGCCAAGACCAACCCCGACCCGGCGAATATCCAATAAACGCTATTGATAAGGCGTGTAATGCTCATGATGTTGCTTATAAAGATAGCAATCTGCAACATAGACACATCGCAGATGTGAAATTGATTCATAGGTTGAATTCTGTCACTGATAAATCCTTCAAAGAAAGATTAGCATCCTGGTTGATAAAATCAGCGATGAAAGGTAAATTAATGCTGGGTGCTGGTAATTAATATCATGGAATCTATTTATTATTCCCCAAGAGGATACTGGCGGGGTAAATCGGCAATCGATAAACTCGCCAATGCGGCAAAAGTAAAAAAGTTACTGCGGATTGGTTATCGAGACAGGCGATATGGCAGGTTTATCTAGAACCGCCTAAACAAATTAGCTTTTCACATTTTGATGTCAGCGTCCCCAATGAAGTTCATCAGGCTGATATATTATTTCTGCCGCATGATACTGTTAATAAACATACATACAAGTATGCGCTAACCGTAGTTGATATTGCGAGTAGATACAAAGAAGCTGAAACATTGTTGACGAGGGCGGTATGAGAAGTTTATATTGCATTTGAAAGGATTTTTCGGCGAGGTCCTCTGCAGTGGCCAAATCCGGTACAGGTTGATCCTGGCAAGGAATTTCAGGGTGTAGTGTTATTAACAATGAAGCATCATGATGTCACCATACGACGATGACATACTGCAATACACCGCGATCAGGCAATTGTTGAACAATTTAATCGAACATTATCTGAGTGATTGTTTCATTATCAATACGCGAAGGAATTCATCGAAGATACACAAATTCGTGAATGGGTCAAGAGATTACCAGGTGTGATAGCTGCGCTAAATAATGAAGCCGAACGAGTAATAGAGCAATCGATATGAAACCTGTTATCGCGATAAAAAAAGTATATAACCGTACCAAAACCACAAAATGATTTTTAAAAATAGCGAATACTCATCAATGTCACTGTGAGATATTTATATGAACCAGGAGAGATTGAAGGTGGTTAAAAAAGAGCTACTGATCCTATTAGGAGTGTTACTACACACAAAATATCTAACATAGTAAGATCCATGGGTAGACCCGCAATCTATAGATTAGATTCAACTGCTCCTCAGAGTGGATTTACACGTGAACAACTACAAGTGATACCCTAGGATACACAATTACCGTCGCGTTGTCTTAACTAGCACCTCTGCGTCTTTTACACTCAAGACAAGGTCAACATCACATTATCTCTAGTATGACCAAGACTGATATTTTTTCTGTCTACGGTAAACTGGCGAGGATCTTTATTCGAATGCTGCCAACACATTATACAATTACAGCTCGCTCAGTGATTATTCTGTGGTTGTTTCAGCGTAATTATAAATTCAACAGCGAGATTAAATTCTTTGTTATTTTTCTTATCTTGCTGTTTATAACCAGTGAGTTTTTTTTCTTATTAAATAATTGCTGGCAATATCACTGATAGTGGTGTCATTGGCATCTAGAACAACTCGTCGAAGTTGACTGATTCTTCGAAATCTGGACTCTGCGAGATAAACTAAATTCGACCACTCTATGCGATTATCTACGATCCAAACAATCGTATCGGATATAGTCAATCCCTGATAAGAATGTATCGTCATTGCATATCCTAGCGTCAATGGAGATTTATCAGCGCGCAATGCATCTTCGACAACACTGATATCAACCAACACAATATCATTTAGCACGAGTGTTTCTTTTTCTGTTCCTGACTCTGTCCGGCACCCTGGAATATCAACTTCGATATTCTGTCTTCGTGAATCCGTAGGCCTATAACACAATGGCACTGGAAGTGTTGTGAATTTCTCTTTATGTGTTTGAAACAACCGCGGTTGAAGTGTGTCTCTGAATATTTTTCTACTTGCCACTATCAAATCGTTTGGTCTCCACACTTCCCAAAAATTGTAATGATGTTTCTGAAATTATTTCACGCGCTATTTCATATTCGATTTTATCCGGTTGCAATCTGATTAATTTCTTGAACTCACTTAATTCTGAATCAGAAGATCTATTATCAGTATTAATGTTTTCATAATAATCTACAAATTTTTCAGCCAATCATGCGGAGACAAACCGACAAATGGTGGTGGTTGACTATGATCGCCACACATTATCAGAGCTGTAATGTTCAGTAATAACCACCCGAGAAACAGTTTTAATAAATCCGATGATACTGTGCATATCTGATCCCAAATAATGATCTCAGGAATATATTTCTCACCCATTCGATCAGGAGTCCATGCGTCACCTTTCCATCGAAAGAAACTGTGATATGCGCAGGATTTAACTCCTCGTTATTTCATCTCTCTTGCAAGTCTGTGTGTGGGTGTTAGCACAATCATGTCTGACTTCTCCCGAAATAATTCGATCACTCGTGTTGTTTTTCCAGATCCGCCACAGAAGTTCAAATAAACGGTTATATATCTAGATATTGGATCGGATAACGAAGGGGCTTTCGATAGTTCTGATATTTGTTTACTTTTTATGTAATTATCTTCAATCGTAACATCTGCTGATTCAGAATAATCATCTAACCTTTCTTGTTTTATTCTCCATGATCCCAAACATTCATCGGAATTTGTAAATTCAGCCACTGCTTCGCTATGTTTAATATCTATATAAAATGAATCTGTGGCGACTCTAACTACAAATTCAGTAAATCTATTTATCATCGATAGTAAATTGATAGAAGCATAAGCCAGCATTGACCCTCTTAGATGGCTATATTGGGAAGAGTCGCCATCTACGTAGCTAACAATTGTACCGAATTTTGTTCCATCGAACAAGTAGGCATTTTCACGACTGACATATATACCTCTAGATGTTGCATCCGCGATTATAACATCGTATTCAGCATCATCTAGAATTAATCGTGAATAATGTCGCTTGTGATCATATGCTCCACCTTGTGTGAATTTTCCAATTACTCTTCTACCGAGATCTTTTGCATTTTTATTTCTGACTTCAAAGATCTCCTTGGACGCCTTAACAATATATTCTTCGTCGAGATCAGGAAATTTTTCCTTGTAATCGTTAATTATACTATCAAGACTATCAGGTTGTGGTAACCAAATTTCAGTCTGTGCGTGATATGATATAATTGTCTCACTAACAATCAGTGATACCAACAGTTTACAATGAATCATATACCGTAATAACACTATTGATACCCAGTGCTTTTCAGAGATTTGTCTACCAAACCAAACTTAACAGCACGGATGAAGTCCTTGGGTAAACTCGAATGATACCACACGAGTAAATCCGGTAAGATAAAAATTGGGTAGTGATCCATTAATCGCAACTCGTGTCATCGAGTGGGTTGGATGTCCAAATTGTTTAAAATACTCCCCGCATTCTCCATACCCGACAAAACTAACTGGATAACACACAACCATATGAACCACAAATACATTTTCGGGATCATATTTGGTATTCCATAATATACCATATTCTACGCAACTGGCTTAACCATCTGAGAGATATTCAGCGCGTATTGGTTTCCACAGATTTTTTTCTCTGGCGAAATGAGCTGCAACTGACGGGATTGTTAAACAGTTTCTTAGTAATTTTTCTTTATTATCCGTTGAAAATTCCAAGCAAGTTTTCTCGTCGCGTTAGGTCTTACAAATTGGTCGAATTTACACTCTTCGTCTTCAAAATTCTGAAATAACCACACTGGCACAGGATTGTTTTTACTCTCGGCGTGAATAAAATCAAAAACAAATTCCCCGTGTAGTATTTTATGGTTCTATCCCGCGGAAATATTGTTACTGCGTTAGTCCACGCTTGTGTATTATGATCAATGATTTTGATTTGAATTCCATTTGATTTATATATCGATTCGTATAATATATTTCTCTTGTTATCGTCGCTACGGTTATTGGGAATCTTAATGATGTTTCTAACGTCGCCACATTTTAAATTGTGACCCCAACAACCTTGACTTTTAGCACCAATTCGTTTATTATTTTACGTCTTAGACCTGTCAACTTGTAAAATGCTCTATTACTCGTTCGGCTACACAATTTTTCCTACACAATTTCATAGGTTTATATTTCTCAACACTCGGTTTGTCATTTATCGGAAAATCCCATAAACAACCGCGGATAAGCTCTCTCGCAATACGGTTTGTAAATTCCAGTCAACACTCCTGGTTTGGAATCCTGATTCATGGTGACAGTTTTTTTTCAAGATAGGATCGAATTTAACACGAATAATCCAAATACCTGTTTCTGAACGGATAACGAATTTCACTCTGAAAATAAACTTTCGATGGTCAAGATGCGTTATTATTCCTGCTGCTCAGCTGTCGTTCATGGTAGCATCAACACTACCATCGATTCGAAATGTTGACCAACAATGAGATGCTTAAATTCGTTAAACCCATCATGGATTTTACCTATCATGCTTCTATCAATGCTTCTATCAATTATTAGATGCTTATTCGGTGCATCTACGGAGACCCTATCGAGATTAAATTTAGCGTTTTTCCAGGGTTTGATTTTGGGATATTTGATATTTACTGCTGGGGGAAAATATTATTTATCTAGATTCGTGTACAAATGTTTTAAAGGATTGATCAAAGATGGTCTTGTATAATTCTTTATGTAACCTTCAGGCTATCACGCAGATGTTGATACGGGCGAAGAGAAAACATTTCAATAGATGACTAAAGCCGGTAAGCATTTTGATATTTGTATGCCTTCGGTTCGACGTGTTGCAGAGAAAATACAAAGCTCGGTTTACATACATAGAACACATTACCGAAGGGAGATAACACCTCCAGGGATGTGTGTGTGTCGTTGATAGAGTTACTGACCTTGATATGGGATTTTCCCCCAGGCATGACTCATTCTGATTGAATTTTTCTCTATTCTAGATTGACTAAATGTTTTTAAATTGTTAAGTACAAATATATAATTGTTCTGTTCATTTTTGAAATCTACGATTTTCATCTGCAAGTATATACTGTATATGTCTCAGTACTATATATTAATTTCAAGATATATACCCGTATATTTGGACATTTAGCGTAATCGGTTACGCGGATGGATTTCGTCCCGGGGTCCAGCGTTCGAATCTCGTGGCAGGCATTATTGTCGACGGTACCAATTTGAGGGTTTACCTATATACATTGGGGGCGCCAGCCCAAAGGTTTTTTATGTACACCTCCCATCACGTCAAATACGTGATGGTATGATTTTTCACCCCCTTGCATTCTATTCATGGGGTTGGCGTACTTGAAAAAACATAACAAATACATAAAACAGTTTTCTGAATATTCTAACCTTTCGTTTCGCTTAGAATATTCATTGGAGATATGTTTATGGGAGCCCCCGAAAATAAATAGTATTGTCGATGCAAATAGCTTTATGTCACACTGAAGGTAACCCCACACGGCAGTTCAGAAAGAACTGACGGCCAAAAGAAACCGTCATATCGTCTAAGATAAAATCTCGGAGATAAAATCTCAAAGAGAGAATTTGATTTCAAATAATAAAAAAGACGATAATAATGACACAATGGCCAATAAAAGGGATCCAATGAATTTTTCTTATTTATATTTTTTTTACTGTTTATTTTTTGTATTTTTTTAAAAGTGTATGTATATGTTATATATATTTATTTCATATATTTATATATTAAAGATAAATATTATTATATAATGAATTATGAAAATATAAATGATATACCGGTAATTTTTGCTATTAGCTGTAAGTAACAAATATGTGTTACCGTCTCAATACGGATTCATTAAAAAATACAAAACGCCGTTGACAAATCATTAGCATATAACAGCGATGTAAATAAATTCATTCCGCTATTTACCGCAGTAGAAAAAATTAGATCTGACCTTTGTAGACAATATGAAGTTAAGAAAACATTAAATTCGAGAATAATACAATTACAAGAATTCATTAAACACAACATGACGCTACCAGAAAGTTAAAAACGTCTTCCGGGTATTGATAGTGAAACTAGATCATTGTTATTATTATTTTTTGCACCGCGCAACACAGAAGTAAAATAACACTGAAATCTTAAGATGGGAAGTCTTACGATGGGAAATCTTAAGATGGAAATCGTTTACAGACTAATTTGTAAAATCTCTCCCCGTAAATCCAATAAATTATTGGATTGGTAAGTGAGTTTACAATTAATTCTCGTTAATGAATCATTATTGCGTCGCATATACACTGAATTCACGGGTTCCTGTATGACTAAAAATCCAGATGGAACAGTTGATGCAAACGAATATAAAATGGCTGGTCAGTATTTTCTAGATTTATTTGGTAACTTCCATCAATAACATCACATACTAGATTTTCTGGAATCACCAAGGATATTTTAACATTAGTAGGAGCAATATGCCGTCCACCATTGTCTGGGTCATTTTTATGTTTGAGGATAGTTATTTGTGGTTGTGGTATTTTTTTCCATGTGACGAGTATCAGATAAAAGTTTTCGTTGATAAGATCACTGAGTGTTTACTTAGTTGTTCGGTTGCAAGTTGGGGTATTACAAATGTTGGTAATTGTTTTTCGGTTACTTTGAAATGAGAAATGTATAATAAGATAGTTCTCTTGATTTGTAGCGTTTATAATACTCTTCATTGATTACAGTGTTACGAATTTCTCGGTTAATATGCTCAATCTCGTCTATGATCTGATTTAAATGCTGAATTGTTTCGATGATCTGTTGTTTTAGGTCATCAGAATAATGCTGTGTGATATTCGCAAATAAACTTCTTAATTTATCAAATATGTGTGCGAGTTCAGTAGTAATTGTGTCTGAAAGAAATGTAAGATAACTCTCTCGGAGAAGGAAACCATTTTGGTTATACTCGAATAATTTATTTAAAAAATCTTAACGAATTACCATAATCAGATAGAAAATAATCACCGGAAAGTGTTTTTTTTGTACTCTGGTTGTGTTATAAATTTTTTCACACCTGTGGTATAATCAGACTTCGTTGGTTCAGATCTTTGTGAAGGTGTCCGATTCCAGGCTATGCTAACACAGTTCTGATAGAACTCTGGTAGATATATACGAGATACCCAGGCGAGAGTATCTCAATCGCAGCTGACAGTGTTGGTTTATGAATCGTTATAGCGTTTTTTGTTTTCTTTTCCCGTAATGAATTTTCTTCTACGCTGGAATTCATTATTGATCTCTTCGATTTGATAAGTCCCAGATGGTAGAGAAAGAACAATCCAATCCGGAGTTCCGTCTGATTTGTTTTTACTCACAAACACAAGATATGATATCTTGTCAGGTTGATATCCTCCCAATGATTTTGATCTAATATTAGGCCAACTGTAGTATACTTGTAAGTTTGCTAGCGCGATCTCTTTAACCTCTAACGCACTGGGAAAATTCACACTGAATTCAGGGTCGGTTGAGGCTATTGAGATTATGGTTGTCTTTTGCGGTTGTGTGTTTGTGGCTATTCGCTGAACTAATTCCGTTGTTGATGTTGTCATTGTTGACATTGTTGTTGTTGTTATTATTGTGTTGTTTTTCTAATTTTGATGTTGATGTGACGTAGATATTCATCCTCGCGGAGAATTCGTTATCTGACATTGTTATGTCATCGAGACTAGATGATATCAGCGACGACAATTGAGAATATGCATCCTCGGCAATATGCAACTTAATTATATACTCGTGTAGTTTTTTCTGACTGCATGTGGATATTCTTTTTTGATGATGCTAAGAATTTCTGTAACTATGGTCACAGTTGAAACACAAATTGTGACAACTATAGGTGCCAGTGCTGTTATTGCTGATAACAATATATCCGTTCCAGCAATCACACTTGAAACTGAATACACAATAATACAAACTTTGGTAAATCGCCTGCGGTATTTTTATATCTTTGCGCTATACTCGTCAACAAGATTTTTTTAGTTTAGTTTGAAACTCACCTACTTGATCATATCGATATTGTTGGACATTCATTATGCTATTTACTTAAATCAATTACAAATTCTACGTAGTATGGCATTGATGCCCGAGGTAAAGTACCACTGACAGAGAGTATTGTAAATGTTCCCATGGCAACTTTATCATTGCACTTGCAGTATTAATTCCCGTAGATGTATCCGATGACACCTCAAACTGTACTCCTGAGTGCATAGTCAATCTATAGATACGTCTGACTTCAGCGGTAATATTAATACCATTATTTTCAGTTGTCCAGTCGAAACATCCTTGATATGTCAAGTACACGGTATTAATATTTTGTTTATGTGTATTTTGTATTTGTAAGTATTTTAATTTTATCAGGCCGGGTCACGATAGCAGAGATATCACTAAATCCTGTGTTTGTTTAATTTTATCAATGGTTGTTTTATATTCTTGTTGCAGCGTTGTTAGTTTACCATCTGTGGTTTTATGCTCAGCTTGCAGCACTGTTAGTTTATCATATGTGGTTTTATGCTCAGCGTGCAGCGTCGTTAGTTTATTGTCTGACACATGTACATATTTTTTGTCACAGCATCAATGTCCAATGTTGAATTACCAAGTGTGGTTATTTTATTCGAGTTTGTGTCGAGGTACTGTCATTGCGTCACCGGACTTTTTTTATTCGGTTGTCGATACTATCTATCACAGTTGAATATACAACTCCGGGTCGTATTTTACCTATTGAATTTTTGGTTACTCCATTAATTTTAACTAGAATATCATTCACGGAAACATTACTCGTTTTAAATGTCCCTTGTTTGTCTTGAAATATGACTATTTCGTTTGAATCCACACTTGCAAAGTTTAACATCTCGGATATTTCATCTTCGATTATTTTCTTTACATCTTTCGTTGCAGATATTCCCCCGGTGGTTTTCTTCAAGCTTGAGAGAGCTCTACCGTAAATATCAATCATTCCGCGATTAACCATTCTACTCTAAGATCTCTCTAAAAGCGATTAGTCGTGTATTCGTGTTATGGGGTGGTTAGTTGCTGATGAAATAGCGCTAAGTACATTTAATAGTTGCTGGATGCATATTGGTGGGTCGGTCATTTTCTGTGTTGGTAGCGTGGATTACCAGATAGGAAATTTTAATTGATGTATATAACGCATTAATTCTTTAGATGACGCTAACCCGTAAGCATCTAAATAAACAATTTCACGTGGATCAATCGCGTATGCAACCCAGTGAGATCAGGTCCGGTGATGTTATCGAGTTTAATGATACCGGTTTCAGCGCTATTTGGCTGTTGTGCAATTGATCTCGCATTAAAACACCTCTGAAGTTACTTATTCTTAATTTTTTAATAGCATTGAGCAAATCAATATTTGATAACGGTGCTAGTAAACCGTCCCTAATAGCCTCAGGCCTTTTCCGTTGTACCATGAATACGGAGTTCCTGGTAGTCTTAGACCTTTTCCCTCTACGGATCGTCTCTTTTTATATCCCTGTGCAGTCGCTTTCTTTAGTGCGATTCCAGCGGCGGTATTAACAGCTCCGTAAGCGGCTGCTCTCGCGACCGCGGGGGGGGGGGGGGGGGGGAGGGGGCGGGGGGGGGGGGGCAGCAGCGGCCATCAGTGCTGGTAAAGCTGCGAGAAGTGGAAATATACCACCTTATTTTATCATATATTTGATCGCGGCCGCAGAGAGAGTGACCTGAACACCTTTTTTATCTTTGCTAGCATCATTGAAATGCTTAATCTGACGAGCTGTCAGTGGTAGTTTATTCTGACCACCAGACATTTGATTGTTTTAACGATATTGTAGTTTCACATTTTTTAGCTGAATCCGATTGCAACTTTTTAATCTGACCAGGAGTCAGAATAACACTAACACGACTATATGACATTTTATTTAATACGAGATTGATCTAATTGTCTATATGTTTTTGGACCACTACATGTTTTCTATTGGCGCATCAACTATACTCATTCGTCCACCAACACCTTCGAGTAGCATTGATTTGTCACTGGGAATGACGGCAATTGCTTTCTAATCACCATCTGCAGGAGGATCGGTTACAAGAGCGTCGAAGTATACGTCAACGACGGATTGTCTAGTTGTTCCAACGAAAAGTAATACATCGGTTATAGGTTTCTAAAATATAATTGTGATATTTGCATACCGGTACCTACATTTTGATCACGTCCCATAAATGTTAGCAAACGATGATATGCGCGCGCTATTTGATTTTGGTCGTAATTAAGTAAAATATTCACAGATGGTTCATGTTGACCGTTTATTCTTAACGAGACTTGGTTAATACCCAATTGATCAAATATTTTATGGAATTTAATCTCGTAACATCCTGGAGAATGCAATAAATATGTGTCGAGGCGCAGAAATGCCCCAGTTTGATGTAACATGCCATGAAAAATCTCCATTAATGCGACTCTGCAGACTAGCTGTTGATGCTGTTAGCAATGACAACAAAGATTTTACCACCTACACTTATAAATGATACTAATTTGTTTAACGTTCCAGGTGGCCTCGTATATACGGCTGGTGATAGATCAACTGCAGTATCCCGTGTTGCCTTTATGCTATTATATTGAATATGTTCAGCGCGATCATTAACATCCTTAGCAAACATCATAGATGGTCCAACCGATCTTGTATAATCATCTGAATATCTCGCTAACCCCACTAGTGTTGTAGCGATATCAACATTATTCTGAATAGATTCAAACTCTATATTATCAATCATACATGAAGCGCTACTAAATAATGCCATAATTCCATTATTGACGAAACCAACTCGGACATTTGCGTCATATGGCGTATCAGCTGCAACATTTGTAACAGGTTCTCCTTTTACTTCAATAAATGCTTCAGCGGGTAGATAATATTTACTCGTATCATGCACCTGAAGTTCGATTCTCCCTTGTTCGTTTGGTTGTATTGCGTTATACGGATAAAACTGATAATTACTTAGAGAATCATCTTTGCGCACTATGGCATCCATATCCAATTCTGGGTCGGGTGCAGATTTGAACATTTTATTTAATATTTCTCGATCTAAATCGCGATCTCTATGACTTTGTCAGGCCACTTCCCGCTATCATATTTGCAGTAATATTCCCCTATACTTCAAATCCTTCACTTATTAGTGCTGCTATTTTTTTTATCCACAGCGCTGTTTATTAGGCATTATCTCCGTAGACGGTTGTTTTCCCGGTGGTGGTTATTTTAGTAGTCGAATCAACGTGATTAGTTTTTCTTTGGCCGCGGCAAATGTTTTACCGACAACATCACTAACAACCTTAATACCCTTATCACGAATAACATCAATAGCTTTCATCGATAATTGTTTTGCGATTGGTGCTATTTTTGGAGCCATCCTTGCAAAATAACCCTTGAACAACATTGCCGAGACCGTCTCCATAATATACCTTATAATAGGGCAATCGTGAATTTACTACGTAGGTCATGGTTGGTTTGTTGTGGTTGTAGTGTATGATCATCTTATCTAATTATTATTTATCTAATCGCATGATTAATTGTCATGGACAATCAATCACCGGTGACATTGGTCACTGTGGTAATCATCAACGAGTTCATCGATACATTCTCGATAGAAACCAATATCCGTGATACCACCTTTAAATAGTCATCAGCAGATATCAGCAGCTTCATTAATTATTTCCGGTGAGTTATTTCCAGCTCGTTCCCCCCTCCATGAGAATTTCTAATCGTGCTATGTCGTCTAGAATACTATTAGGACAGGGAACATGACTACTACCATGGGTTCCAGAATGAGGAAATCCAGCTGCGAATTTTTCACCAAATGCACCTTGCTCATCATCATCTTCTTCTTGATCAGACGGTATATAATACGATTGAGGATCTTCTTTTTTTTTGTCTCCGTGTTTGTCTCCGTGTTGGTGTTTGACGTTCTTCCCCTTGTCTTTGACGTTCTTCTATTTGTCTTTGACGTTCTTCTCTTTGTTATATATCATAATCTGCAATTCCATCTCGATAATTTATATAACCCAGTTCTTTTGCATTTATACGACCAATCTCCTTTTTCCATTTATATAACCAATCAACCCATTCATCACGTCTTTTTCTTTTTCAGTATATTCTTCTTTTAAAAATTCATTTCTTGAATGATAGCTTTTAGCAGCAAAATCACCAAAAGTGCGATAATCTTTTGGTTTTAATATTTGAAATTGTTTTATTAATTGTTTAGCTTCATCGGTAATTTATACATAAAATAAACATCTTTTTGAGTTTTATCAACAGCACGTTCCTGTTCTTCAGCAACTTGAGATTGTGGTTGAGCTCCAGCGATCTGTTTTAACAGTGGAAAAATACCTTTTTCTATCTTCATCGTCAACAATATTTCCCATTATAGCTTTCTCAGTAGCCAATGCAGCTTTCTCAGTTGCTATAGTTACCGGTTTAAATAATTTTTCAGCACCTGTTCCAGAATCGACTTGAGTTTCCTGTCTTTGTTGATGTTTTTGTCTGACAGAATCTCTCACGGGGATAAATCTTTTTATTTCCTCTAATTGCTCTCCTACCGTTATTGTTATATCATATGATTTAATTCTAGCAGGTTACAAAACCAAGACAACAAAATATGCGTCTATGTTTCAAGCCTTGGCTGATTTTGACATTTTTTCGGTTTTGAGAAAGCTTTAATTTGACAAACAGAGCTCTAAAACTGTTAAACCTTAATTTGACAAGCATACCTCTAAAATTATTTGCTTGAAATCTAACCCAATTAGAGAAATCCGATTCACACTCTCTGCTGCTCATAATCCAATGAAAATAATCACTTAATCTTGAAAGTACTGGCTATTTTAATCAAAGATAAGCAGACAACGGCGTTTAATGGGCGTGACATAGAATTTCTTTCCCATCCGATCTTTGAATAACAATGTGATAGCTAATTGATCACCTGTAACTATCGGGTACCTCAGACATCCCACATTTCCTCGTAAAGATCCCATTCTTCAAGAGGTAACAATTGTATTAAACAATTGAATAAAAACGTATTTATAAGTTCTAATGATGATACATAATACCCTAATACTTATTTGATGCTAAGAGTCGGTGACTGCATTGACAAAATTGGAAATGCAAAATATGTCACAAACTTTGACCTTTTGAAAGAATTCTGGTAAATTCCACTCACGGAAAAGGCAATGAAATTACGGTATTCGTAGCTCGATATGGATTTTATCAATATAAAGTGATGCCGTTGGGGATAAAAGGTTCGCCGTGTACTTTTCTACGTTTAATGAACATGATTACATCTGATCTAGATAATGGTGTTGTCATCATTTACAGCGACAACTGGAAGATTATTTGGAAAGCATTATGAAATTATTTGACAAACTTAGCGATGCAAATTTAATAATTGAATTATGCAAACGTGTTTTGGCACGCATGTGTTGCTTTTCTAATATATGTCGTGGGACACAGGGTCAAGTTAAATCTATAGGAATTATTGTAAAGGCAATCTCTGAAATCCTTGTACTAATCAGCAAAACGCAGCTGATGCCATTTTTGAAACAGCTGGATAGTATCGGAAATGTTCCAATTGGTCCATAATTTTGAAGAAATGCTTGGCTTTGATATTGCCTTTGTTACACTTTGGAGTGTAAATTAGTTGAGGTCCTGTTTATTGTAATCATTGATCTGAAAGTCCCTAATTTCACTAGCATGGTGAAATCAAACTTATAGGTTTATAAGGCTCAGTTCGATGTTGCAGGAATACAATATTGACACCAGGCACATGAAAAGAAAATATAATAGTATAATTGCAGATGTACTTTCATTTAAATTTTGTGTCATTTATAAGACTTCATCTTAAGTGCCTTATTGTATAAGTTTTTCTTCTTTATTATGATTTGATGTGTTATGTATATTTAATATGTATTTTGTTGACCTTTTAAATGCTTCTATGTTATGATTTTATGTATTTTGTAACTGACATTAGTCCAAAAGCAGGTTAATGATATACATCGCTGGAGACAATGATGTTGTAAAGACCATAATACATAGCAAATATTTCTATATGATTATGGATTAAATATTAAATTTAATTATAATTTGTAAATATGTTTACTTCAGTGTGAGTTAAAGGTACAGTTTTGATTCTGATTCTAGTTCCCATTAAGTTGATAGAGCCTTTCTTGAAAAGGCGACCCAGTTACAAGTGGAGAGGTATACAATCTTGTCTATTATTTGTTCCGGCCTTGACATTCGATTCAGAAACAGTCTTGCTGTTGTTTTCAGTTTTTAATTTGGGCGGATATATTTATGCGAATTAGTATAACTTTGAATTACAGAGTGATACGTAATATTCTTGGATTAAATCATTAATATGGAATTATTGTGAATTCAGTGTAAGACGTTTTGAATTGTATTATTATGATGATACATAAAAAGCTGTTAAAACTGGCACATCAGCATATCTGAAACTACCAGCTCATCAACACATTGAACATTGGAAGGTATAACACCACTGGAATTCGGTTGGAACTCTATACCTTTTGACTTGCGATAAAACTTTTAGGTCTATTCCGGTTGTAATTCAGTATCCTGTGAATTCTTTTTCATAAAGAAATACATTATTTATTGCCGGTTTTTCTGTTACTTAATTTAAGACTAAAGAGTCGTAAGAATAACAATGACAAGCATTATGACAGAAACTTGAATTTAAAACTAAAGTGGCGGCCAAAATAGGTCTTTATGACAGAAACAATTTAAACTAATTAAATTATCTTTAGAAAACCATTATATATTATTGCATTAAGCAATAAGTAGCTGAAAAATTAATGAAATATTTTGATGTGTCAAGATGCAAATATTGGTGCTTAACAAAAGATGTCAATTACAGTTCGTTATTAGGTCTGGGAAGCAAGTCACATGCATTAAAATGCAGTTAGAGCGAAACATATTGTTACGTCCAGAAGCATTCAATTTATATGTAGATATTAAGTCAACATTTTCGTTACATACATATAATTGACATGCATAATGTATTTATATGTTAATTTGTATATTGATTTATTATCAGCGATATATTTAAGGAACATAATAATAGCCAGTGTTCTTCATTGTGAAATACAAAGTAATCGAGATTGAATTAATGCTATTCAGTTAGCACGTTTTCAAGTTCAGTCTTAACTGCATGCTCTTTAAGTGACGAAATGCAACGATAACACATTAAGAACAGTTGACAGTGGAATTCCAAATTAATGGGAAATTAGGTTTATAACTATTTATCGCTGTAAATGCTTGTGAATATGTATATCCTCTTTCACAGCAAAGCATATTAGTTCTTTATCAGGATAGAAAATGCATGCAGGTTATATAAAGCTTCATTCATCTAATTACGTATGCTGAACCATTATGACATTAATTGTATCCTACAGACAGTCGTGTATTTTCTCGTCACCGTTTATCACAACTGGGATCATTAAACACAGGGATTGACATTACCATAGAAGATTAAGAACGAGTTTTTATCCGAGGAACGATTAATAAACAAATGCATACATTGCACATATGAATTGGCTAAGACATGGATGCTTTCCTAGATACAATTATTTAATATTGTGAAACCTTTCAATGGATCTAGCATATATTTATATAATTTTCTTTTAAAATACGCAAGTCCCTAATGTATCCATTTTAATATATGATAATAGTTAACTCGATTTTTGACATTGATTTCCTATGTTAATTCAGATAGGTCGATATATTCAGTAAAATGCTTGTATTTTATTTACGTGTTCCTCTTTTAGTATTATTAGAATAATTAAGAAAGTTGCGACGCCTCCGTCCATTTTTGATCTGAAAAAGTGGGGAAAAGTCCTCATACACTGGCTATTTTATCAGACTAGTTTGGTTTTTTTAATTCGTTATTTCTAAAGTTTGCTTGTTTAATTTGATTGGATGCTTCTTGTTTTAAAATCTTGATAATACAAGACAAGAAATGGATGTCTCTTAATCTTCAGTTAATTCATCAAAGGAGAGCTCATACAAGTTTAGCATCGGAAATTAAGCATTTTACCAATAATGCTTATCTTTACTTCCGCTCTTTAATGCAATAATTGTCCAGCGTTATGATATATTGTATCAACATAGTTTTAGGACATCGATTAGCAATATTTATCTAACTACATCTATGGTTCTCATACTTCGTATGTTTGAACAGGTTGTTTAATTAATCTAATTAAAAATTATCTGATGTTAGATCAAGCGAGCTTTTTCGCATGGTCGAACGTCCTAAATACTGCCAGTTTTTTTAGTTAACTTTGGTTGTGATATCATTTTGGAATATTATTGTTGATTCTTGTACTTCGGTGAATTTTGTTGAGAAGCTGGTTGTAAAATACAAATGACTGCATAAGATAAAAATCTTGTACCTGTGTATAAAATGTGTTCAAGAAGTAATTTCCAGTTATGAGTGCTCAGTATAGCTGCCTAGTGTAGGACTGGAAAGAGGAAAAAAGCTATCAAAGAAAATCTGTTATAATCATATATGCAGATATTACACGCATTATATATACTTTCCACTAACTGGGGATCGTCACTCACCTTTTAGATCATGCCATACGCATTAAATTTACTGCTGTGTGACAAGACGTATAATAGTGTTTATAATTACATCATATTCATAAAATCATGTTATGTTTTATGCACGCAATCGGGAAGTAAATTAAAACAATATTACATATAGTGTCTTCGTCAGATGTTAACCCTATGAACAACCTACTTGATCAAGACAACGGGACCACAGACATTTGCACTGCTGGTCCGTCTTTGTATAAATACTTCCCTTCCCTCAAGTACACCGATAGGCCTTACATTCACCCAGAGGCAGTTCAAAAATTGTCCCGTGGTGACGGCCAAATTAAATAGTACTCTCTGAGTACATAAACGCCTGAAGGGTGCGCGGCACCATTCCCACCCTTAGGATAAAATTAAACAACCCTCTTTGAGGGGCAAACCAGTGTCAAGAGCCACAGGGACGAGACACTTTAAACACATACTATTGATTGAAGTACACCGATAATGGTTTCTCTCTAGTACGTAGTCATTCTTTCGATGTTAAACTTACAAAGTATCATCTCACGCCTCAACCATTCTTGGGTGATGTACAATGCACCGCTGTTACAGACTATTGGTTAGTTGACAGTACATACTAAGGGAGGCAATGCATCAAATCCAATAGCTGTCGCTGAAATATCTGATTGATCAGACATGGTGTAAATTGGGTTAACATATCGCAACATCGCATATGGAATATACTAGTGATTATGCGGTGTAAACTAAATAAATTAAAGTGTTTGTAGAGTTAGATATTGGTGTCTTGATGTTAACCTTTTGTCTTTGTATGTCATCCTCATCCAAAGTTTCTACAATATAAACAATACCCTGACCCTGACCATTTACCTGAAACCTTAAATGCGTTCCTAGTTCTAATAGGGCTTAGGTAAAAATTCCACCCATTCCATATACTGGTCCATAACTATACATGGGATGAGATCTGCATGCCACGAAGAATTGCTAGTTATGGGGTATGCTGCTTCTTAAACGTTTTCGTAGAATAGATAATTCAATGAGACATTAGACACAAGAAATTCATCATGAAAATTAAATTGACAAGTGACATCTAAATTAAACAGGTCTGTTAGATTTGGCAGACAAGACAAAATCTTATACCAATACACTCCTTTAAAACCGCTTCTTCTGAAACAGGTTTATTAAAATATCTTTAGTTACAACAATTATTTTTTTTATTATAGAAAACTGAGGTTTGTAATGAGCGTTAAGAATATTTTGTTTTATCGTTTTCCGTCAACGGTCTTTTTGTTCAATTGACTTCTGTACTGTGACTCGTTTCATTCACGACAAGAAGAGGTAACTATTTCTCTGTCACAGGTGTGATCGTAACGCAGGGCTCATTGCGAAGGGAACGTTGGGCCCCTTATAAGTTGCCGAACCTTGGGCTAGTTTGAGTCAGCCTCGTATTTATTAAAACCTCCAAAATGTATGAAAGAAGAACGACCGTTATCATTCGTCTCGAAATAAGTATGAACAATCACAATAATTTACATTTGTGGATACATCTGGATTTTAATCTACTTCACTTCATATTGTCTTTGAAATGCTTTGGTATCATCAAATATTGCTTGTATGTATCAAAAGTAGATTATCCTGATGTTTCAAACACCTTGTGTATATACTCCTGCTTCGTGGTATGATAATCTACGAATGACCTTGAAGCAAAATGAAAGATATACTTATGTACATGAATATGTTGTATTGCAACGGACACTTTGCTCAATAATACCACACCTTAGTTGGCTATAATAAGATGGCCTATTTAGTTCCTTCCTTCTGTCGGTCTCTTAGCTGATTCTTATAAACTGTTCGAATTCGCAAATCTTGCAGCGGTATAACCGCCATAGCTAACACGCTGTAGAAGGAGACTGGATGTATCGTCTTTAGCATTCACCCTCTAAGTAAATCACAATTATACCGACATGTTCATATATTGTATGACCACGCCTTAATAATATAACACAATGAAGTGGGAGGGTTCCAAATAGAATCGCATCACAATTAATATTTCTATTTCAGGACCCACGAATGTAGTTTTAGTCTATTTCAGAACATGTTTTCTTTTCTCATTTTGGTGGTGATAAAATAGTTATATTGATAAAAAAATTTGTAGGAATTTAAACATAATTGTTTATTCTTGAGAATATGAGCTCAGCTAGTGTTTGTGTGTATTTCGGCGAAATTGCACATAGTGTAATAAGGCCATGGTGATGATCTGGAAGTGAAATATGTGTTCTGTTTACATGCTGCTTTGTTTACAGTGCAGTCTCTCAAAAACATGCCGGTGAACTTTTAACAAGAACTTCACCGTAAAGTCATCTTTGGAGGTATTTTAGATTAACTTATTATTTGTATTGTTTGTCACACAGTGGAAAGGTCAGTACTGAGAAATATATGTAGAGAACATATAGCATATAACAAAATTAAGTGTGATGTATGTCCAAATGTGACGGATTTGGTTTACGGACGTGTGGTTTCCTGTTAGGATGCGGTCGGTTAGAAAAGGAGGTAGAAATAACTTTTTGATGGGAGCCACGACAGTAGCAGTAGTAATGCATATGTATTTGTTGTTTGCAGTTTTTGTACAATCCATGGCAATTTTATAATCTAATACAGTAACTACTCATACAAAACGCAATGCTTAACAACTATATTGATTACGCTATTTACTTGCATTCGTTTTATAGAATACTTGCATTCGTTTTATAGGTGTCTTCACAATGCTAACATGTATGTTGCTGTTTACGCAAAACGAAAGTTTATTGCCTTTGGCCTCTAAACATCAAGGGCTAACGTCATTTCGAGCTGACAATACTAAACTCGCAAGCCAGTCTCAAAAGGCATTTTATGGTGTTTAGTTATGGTGTATTCTACTTAGACATTCAAGAGGCGCATATAACTACAAAGAGCATATTACACGAAAGAAGACATAAAAACTTGAAAGTAGAAGCATAACTTAACACATTGAAATGACGTAATATACTTAAATTTCTGAAGTTACTAAATTCATTGAAACCTACCGAAGCTTGAAATCTGGCAAATTCTATTCATAGAGCAAAAACTGTATGTAATAATATGATGCATGCTACTTTAAACTACATACAATTCCATGATTAGTTTGATTGATTATTATAATTATATTTGTTTTGCGCTTATGTTCATTGAAATTTCATCCCAAGAAATATTCTGAAATACTAGAATAATATTACTATAAATCTTTTTTCATGTTCTATCATAAGCTTGTTGAATGTTGCATATATGTTTGTGGCAAGTTTGAGGTCTTCTCCTGAGGGAAATTGCAAATGTTAAGGTGACTTGTTTTGGTTGTCTCTTCGTAATCCATTCCTATATAAAGCTGCAATGCCTTTGAATAAGTTTTTTGTCTATTGTATTATTCTCGTCTTTAAGAAAAACGTAGTAAATATAATTTTATATATTTCCAATGGAAGACTTTGGTCCTGGTAACTACAGTAGGCATCGATCAATTGTTTATTATAATTATCATGATCGAGATCTCTGACATTATGGTTTGATATAATCGTATCACAAATTGGTGGTACTGCATTAAAAACCTTGCCGTGCAAACTGATTATATTTGCATAGCAAGAATATCATGTAACATGCAGAAAAGAAAGTGTAGGTGATAGATGCAAGCCTGCAAACTATTACATGAAAAATGGGGAAAAAAGGAATGTAGAAACAAGGATGATATATATATATATATATATATATATATATATATATATATATATATATATATATATATATATATATATATATATATATATTCTCTGACAAGAGCGAACATAAATGATAAAGATGTTGAAAATATGATTATCATTGAAAATACAGATGAAAAAGGTAAAATCCTTTACATAAGTGGTAACTCATGTCCGAAAAGGACAAAGGATAAAATCACATAATTAGGTGTAGCTACAACCCTAAGTCAGTGCAGACAATTTGGTAGTCTTCTTTTATACAATTCGGATTGATGATGTTGAAGAAGATGTGCCCGAAATTTCTCGCCGTAACTCTATAACCGACGTCGAGGTCGCTACATTTATTACACATTGCATGAACTTTGCATCACAGTCACATCCCGACCGGTAAAAAAGATGAAATTTAAATAGTTGTAGTTTTCGTGTGATTTCATTATTTAATTCACTTATCACACTTGGTGATCCTGCAACCCATTCTCGAGATCTCGTATCCTGAGTATTATACCTCGCATACTGATATCTAAATAACCGCTCAGCATGAGTCCCAGTAAATAGTTCAACGCTTGCCCTATCATGATGAAATGTGGTATATCCACGTCTGATTGTAACATTATGTTTCTTTTATCTATGACATTACTTCACCAATACATTCCTTCCTAGGATCCACCTGTAATAGTAGTGGCCGTCGTTCAAAAGCTAATACAACTTGTGTTGCTGAATCTGTTGATAACGGTTCTGCTTCTTTATATCTACTTGCAGCGTCAATCACAGTCCAATAGTATTTGTATGTTATTTGACGTCTACCAATTTTGATAGTATCATGTAATAAAAAAAATATCCGCCTGATGAACTTCATTAGGAACTCTGACATGGAAATGTGGGTACGGAATTCGTTTAGGCGATGGTAAATAAATTTGCCATATTGCCTGTCGTGGTAAACACACTGCACCAGTAGAACGTTTGACATCTGCTGCATCAGCGAGTTTACTAATCGCTCCTCTGCCTTTCCAATATCCCTTTGGGCTGTAAAAAATCGATTCCATTATATTAATAATCGGATAATTAATTAGCTACTCTTAATGCAAGCTTATCTTTTATCTTTCACCAACCAATTTGCTAATGATTCTATGAAACATTTATTTATGATGGAAATAAACACGTGAATTAGTTTTGCATCTGTATTATGTCCATGCTTCAGATTGTTACTTTTATAAGCTACATCCTAAGCGTGACATGCTTTATCAATTTCATTTATTTGATATTCACCTGATTTTGGTTGATCCATAATCATGAAGTCGGATATCAAGTCTAGTTCCAGGACCACACTACTTATATCAAGGAAGAAGTTTATCTCCTGGTATATAGCCCTCGAAGTCCCAGGAAATTTTGACATTAACGTAACAATATCACCGCTATGTTTACGCTGAATTTTAGGAAAAAATGACTGTTGTCTCTTCCCACATACACACCATTTTCCCCCATATGCTACTTTCCGATTTGTTTGATGTATGAGATTAAGTCAGCGCTGGCGTTTTAACTCTACAATGTAAACAATATAAATCCATAGAATTATCATATGTAATTAATTTTTCAGCAAAACGAAAATAAGAACCAGTAATACATCATCCAGCACTACCAGATTATTTCATAATGATAATAATATGACCATCTGGAGGTAGAAAGACACACTAAGAATGAGATGGGTCAAATGGAAACATTTGTATTTAGTCATCTGTAGATGATCAGAGATGCTAAAAGTACTTACAATGTTTAATGAACAAATCATAAAATTATCATTTCAACTAAGAATAAAAGTTATATTTAAAAAATCATATAGTACACACACAAAATGAGGCTTGTAGGGCTTTATCATATCGTAAATTAGTAGTATTTTCTCATATAACCATGTATAGTCACCTCTCTCTGTGGCAAAAACAAGAATGTTATCAGGTACTAATGTTGAGAGTGATCATGATCTCGTCATTATGAACTTCCGAGTGAAGCTGAAGAAACTTGACAAGCCAAAAAAAAATCAGGCTCAAATTCAACCTTGAACTACTGAAGGACACTAACATCTGCAAGTCAATCCAAGCCACAATTTAATGAAACATTGATCCACTCTTTGTGATGGCTGTTGATGTTAAAGTGATGACTAGACAGACACTTTCAACACAGCCATGACAACAGCTTCCAGAGACATCATTGCCCACCATTTGCCAAAGAATAAACCCTGGGTTACAGAAGAGATTTTGAATCTGTGTGATGCCCTCAAAAACACCAGACACACAACAGGGGCGGTAGAGTATCGATAAATAAACAAAAATGTCAACAAAAACGTAAAGAAAGCAAAAGAAAATTGGATTGGACAAAAGTGCACAGAAATAGACAGCAGTCTGATAAAAAATAACAGCAAAAAGACATTCCAACTTGTGAAAGATCTCACCAGACAGAAGCAACGAAGAGTCATTACCATTCAAGACGAAAATGGAAAATGCCTCACAGAAGCAAGTGACATTGCAGAAAGATGGACTGAGTATTGTAAAAGACTCTACAACCATCCGTCAACAGGACACCCAGAGGTGCTTGAAGTTCCACACTCCACAAACGATGATGATTTCCCGATTTTCAAAGAAGAGGTGGAGCTAGCAATAAGAGCACTGAAGAATAGTAAGACAGCTGGAGTAGACAACATCCCAGCTGAATTTATCAAGAATGATGAGGAATCAGCGATATAGCTAGTAGCAAAAAACTGGAACAAGATCTGACAGACAGGCGAATGGCCAACACAGTGGAATGAGTCACTGATTTTAACACTGCCAAAAAAGGCAATCTTCAGCTATGCCAAAGTTTCAGAACTATCAGTTTGATCAGCCAAGGGAGTAAGGTGATGCTGAAATCATCTTGAACAGACTGAACCCACAAGTAGAAGAAATAATATATATATATATATATATATATATATATATATATATATATATATATATATATATATATTCGAACAAGGAAAATTCAAAGTCAGGGATAGCAAAGTTCATGCCATCACTTCTATTTCAATGAGATCATTACCTTTTATGTAAAATAATACATGTATCTCTAAAAGGGAAATGTTTCATGTTAAAGAATTCAAGCTGTTTCTAACGATGGAAAAATGACTTCATACTCGCTCGCTCGTTTTTCAAAGGATCAATAGCTGATGTTAATGGCGACGGCACGCTTGAATATTTGTCCATTATGCCGCTCCAGGGGACAAAGCTGAACTTTAACTATACAGATACCTCGAATGAATATGTTACGAGGATAAGCAAGGTCAATATCTTTCCGAATTTCAGCTTCATGGATAAAATACATCTGAATGCTGCAACATCAATCACAAGAAACAGTGAAGAAAAAGATATTGAAGAAGTTGGGGCACTTCTTCCGGAACAACAACAGTGGACGCAGTCCATGGGCAATAAAAGTGATAGTCATTATTACAATAGTTACAAATAAAATTTAACCATTGTCATCTAATGCTGCATATATATATATATATATATATATATATATATATATATATATATGTGTGTGGAAGGAAATGAATTGCTCATTGAAAGTAGTCACAAAGACACAGTGATCCTTTTTTAAGAGTGCTCTTAGAACACAGCTTTATCGACTGTAGCGACAAACTTAGAGACCTAATAATGTTTTGTATTTTATATCTTTTCAGCTTGTTTTTATGTTTTCCAATTTCATTGTTTTTGTCATTTGTTTTTCTGTAGTAAGGTCATATCATTATTGATTTGTAAAGCGCTTTAGAGCTTCTAAAGATTAGGCGCTATACAATGTCTTCATTATTATTATTATTTTATTATTATTATTATTATTATTATTATTATTATTATTATTATTATTATTATATATATATATATATATATATATATATATATATTTCAGTTTTTCGATTTAGAAAGATAAATGCTTTTAACAGATATAAAATGATCAATGTTTTGTCTACATTCTTGTCTAACAAGTCTTGTACGTGATGTGTGATTAAAAACATAACTGTTTGATAAGACAAGCGAATAATGTTTAGACTGAATATTTCTTGCATTATGTTGTTATGTATATCCAGCATTGCCAAACAAGAGGTATACATAAAAAAATCTAGAAGACTTTGTTAGATCCAAAAACAGAGGCCCTGGACATCAATCGTGCGTTGAAACGTGCGATGATGTAAATCTGCTTGAGAATTATCGGTTCTATTGTACAAACAAAGAAAAAGAATGAAATAAGTTCAGACTGTGGGCAAAGTACGGAAACCATGCGTGACACATGATGAACACCATCAACAATTTAAAAAAAAATTGAAACAAGATATTACCGTTGAATTATGCCGGAGGCACTACAGAAAATATTTCACGAGGACTATATAGTGGGAAACGGACAAGAAACGACATCAATAATAATAATAATAATAATAATAATAATAATAATAATAATAATAATAATAATAATAATTATTATTATTATTATTATTTTTATTATTATTATTATTATTATTATTATTATTATTACAATATAGGATATTTTATCAATTCACACACTGTAAAATATTTTTAAATTCTTCCCCTTTTTATTTATATTTTGTCAATAATTGAATGCTTGCTTTACCTTGTTATGTTACTTGTGTTAAAACCCTACACGTAACAATATATATGGTTCGCACTAACAGCATTTTAATGCATGTGACATTCTTGCCGGACATAATAACGAACTTTTATAGACACATTCATTTTAAGAACCAATATCTGTATCTTGACACATCAAAATACTTTTTTACAATTTTGATGTTTTGATGTATATAATGGTTTTCTAAAGATAACTTATTAGGTTAAAAATGTTTTTACCACTTTTATGGATATGACAGGGTGTAATAAAGACCTATTTTGAGCCCCACGTTAGCTCTAAATTAAAGTTTCTGTAAGAATGGTTGTACTTGCTGTTTTTACGACTCTTTAGTATTAAATTAAGTAACAGAGAAAACGGAAATAAATAATTTATTTCTTTATGAAAAAGAATTTACAGGATTCTGAATTATAACCGAGATAGTCATAAAAGTTGTATCGCAAGTCAAAAGGTATAGGGTTCCAACCGAATTCTAGTGGTGTGACACATTCCAATGTTCGCTGTGTTGATGGGCTTGTAATTTTGAATATGCTGACGTGCCAGTTTTAATAGTCGAACAATCCGTAATGTCTTACACTGAATTCACAATAATTCCAAATTAATGATTTACTCAAAGAAAATTACTGAACACTCTGTGATTCAAGTGTATAATATTTTGCATAAATATATCCACCCAAATTAAAAACTGAAAACAACAGTAAGACTGATTCTGATTCGAATTTTAAGGCAGGAACAAATAATAAAAAGTTTGTATACCTCTCCAATTGTACCTGGGTCGCCTCTACTAGAAATGCTCTATCCACAATGGAAACTTGTCTGGAACTTTCTAGACTCAGAATCAAAACTGTATCTTTAACGCAGACTGAAGTAAACATATTTACAATTTATAATTAAATTAAATATATAATCCACAATCAAATATAAATCTTTGCTAATTACAACATCAATGTCTCCAGCCATGTATATCATTCAGTAGCGTAGCGAGGATATTTGGCGCCCAGGGCAAAACACCCGAATTTCCCCCCCCCCCCCCCCCCCGCCGCCCCTATTTTGCAGTTATGTTGCAACGTTGGGCGGATTTGGGCGCTATTTGGCGCCCCTAGCCACCGGCACCCTGGGCGATTGTCCCACCTGCCCCCATCTCCCGTCGCTACGCCACTGATATCATTACTTGTTTTGGGCCAATGCAAGTTACAAGATACATAAAAACATACCATATAAGCATTGAAATGGCCAACATAATACATATTAAATATACATAATGCATCCAATCACAAAAAAAGAAAGACTTATACAATAAAGCATATAAGATGAAGTCTTATAAATGACACAGCATATACATGAAAGTGCATCTGCAATTATACTATTATATTTTCTTTTCATGTGCCTGGTGTCAATATTGTATTCCTGCAACATGGAACTGGGCCTTAAAAGTTTGTTTTACATAATGCTAGTGAACATTAAGGGCTTCAGATCACTGATTACAATAATCGAAACAGGACCTGAACTAATTTACACTCCAATGTGTGAGAAAATCAATATCAAAACAAAGTATTCTTCCTAATTACGGACCAATTGGAACAAAATTTCCAATACTATCCAACTATCCCGAAAATGGCATCAGCTGCTTTGTACTGATTCGTACAAGGATTTTAGAGATAGCCTTGACTACAACTCCTATCAATTTAACTTGACTCTGTCCCACGATATATATTAGAAAGGTAACACAAGTTTGGCAAAACATATTTTTGCTTAAATCAATTATTAAATTTGCATCGCTAAGTTTGTCCAATAATTTCCGAATGGTTTCCAATTGATCTTTCCAGGTGTCGCTGTAAATGATGAAAGCACCATTAATGATCAGATGTAATCATGTTCATTAAACGTAGAAAAGTACACGGCGAGCCTTTCATCCCAAATGGCATCACTTTATATTGATAAAATCCATATGGAGCTACGACTACTGTAATTTCTTGGCCTTTTCCATGAGTGGAATGTATCAGAATCCTTTCAAAAGGTCAAATATGAAGACATATTTTGCATTTCCAATTTTGTCAATGCAGTCAATGACTGTAAGAATCAAAGGTGTGCTAGGGCATTATGTATCATTTTTAGAACTTATAAATAAGTTTTAATTCAATCGTTTAAGGAAACTGTTACCTCTTGACGAATGGTGTCTTTACTGTACAAAATGTGGGCTGCCTGAGGTACCCAATAGTTACAGGTGATCAGTTAGCTATCACATTGTTATTCTTACATCGGATGGACAAGACATTCTTTGTCACGCCCATTAAACGCCATTGTATGCTTATCTTTGATTAAAATAGCCAGTACTTTGAAGATTAAGTGATTATATTCAAGCACATGAATATTCAAGTAATTCATGGAATTATGTAAAACTGTCTGGGACTTCAGTGATATATATTGGTTCAAAGATTACATTTTTGCAATAACATTTGGATTAAAGAATGTTATATTCAGTATTTTTTAAGGTAAGAAATAAGCTCCATGCAAGCTTCATTCGGAATTCCTGAAAACAGTTTCCGTATTAGTGACAAACTGATATATGGGAATTATTAGGATTTCATTTAAATATTCATACACTATGTTTTTATTAATATTCTTCCCTTTGTTTGATTTTATATATAAGAAACTAAATTTATTTTTTTTAGAAAATACAAATGTGTGTTCGGTTTACCTGGTTATGTTATTAAAGTAACAGGAGAAATTAGGGGGCACGTCCGGGATTGAATATTTTTTTGAATATTTTCAAGATCCTAATTTATTTAAATATCTCCGATGTTTCAATATTTTTTAGATATTTGTATTTTGGAAAATTGTGTTGAGAAGTTTGAATCTTTTATTGTGAAATTGTATTAGGATTTTGTTGTTTGATTTCATATCTGGTAAATTAATGCCGAAACTAAACATATTTCATCATGAGAGCCAAAGCGGGAAAATGATTCAGTTAATTTAGTAGATCCTATCACACACACACACACACACACACACACACACACACACACACACACACACACACACACACATACACACACACGATCTGAATGACGATGAGAAATCCGACAGTGATGACTGAAATGATTGATCTTTGCTGTTTTTGAGTTTTGGACAATCTTGACCAGAACCTTTCGCATCTGCTGCCGCAAGAGATACATGAACAGAGATAAAATATTATGAACACTTATCCCCAGATATTCCAACACAAACAACATTTTCAATGACGATGAAATAGTGATTTAACGCCTGCAAAGCAAACTCCTGCCAAGATGAATTCCCTCAAACAAGACTGTTTGAAGAAAGAAGTTCGATATTTGCTCCGAACGACTTTATTGAACCATGTAAAAGTGACTGGAGTTCACCTTGTATTATAGTGCCGAAATACGACCTTTCGGATACGACCTTCCGTATCAGTGCTGAAAACAGAAAACTAAACAATGTCATTACGGTTTTAGCATTCGTGACTCTAGATGGACTTTCTCAATACAAAATCAGGGTATTTAGGATGAAGGGTCACCCTAGTTCTTTCCAACTTTTGATAAATATGATAACATTTGAAATAGAAAATTATAACGCTTACATAGATGACGTCATCGTTTATGACATCAGGTTGGACCACATAAAAACCATCCAGAAGTTTTTGATAGGCTCAGCGAAGCAAATCAGACAATCAACTGAGTAAAAGTTAAGTTTGGTAAGGATGGATTACGTGTTAGGATATGGTGAAATCAAACAAATACAGGTTAATTTAAAACCTTTCTGAGTTTCCTCATTTTTGCTAGCCACATTTCCGATAACCCTATCTACACCTTGGAATATCAAATAGATATCGTTGTGCTTCAAGTCTGTTAATTTCATTGAATGTGGCGGCAAGCCACCACATACAATCAAATTTTAGTTGTTCAAATTTGAACACTGTTCCTTGTAATCAAGACAACTGGAGTACACAACTTGAATATACTGATAAATAAACAACATGCCAGTGTCGGTCCGTTTTGAAAATATACATTTCACTTAAATACACCTGTAATATCTATTCTCTTGTACACAGTCATACGTTAGATGTTAAACTTACAATGTATCTTTTTAGGTCAATTTTAACCACTGTTTTCGCGGATGTACAATGCACTGCGCTATTGGTTATTTGACATTATATACAAGGAGAGGCAACGTATGAAATGCAATAGATGTCGCCAGGAAAAAGCACCAATATAGCTATTCGATCCGCCAAGGTGTAGAAAGGGTTATCGGAACCTTGGTGAGTGAAATTGGGGTTCCCTGTGCCTATCAGTAATAAGAAGCATCGTATGGGATTTTTGGGTATGATTGGTATTTATCGGACATTTTGTTCTAAATTTTCAATGAGTTTGCTACATAAGAAGACTGGGCTTCAACTGCTCAGACCGTGTCACAAGGATTTTGATAAATTGAAGGTCATAAACAAAGGTCCACCAGTTATCTCCAGATGTCATGCAATCGTTCCAAATGTCATTAGATGCTAGTTATATGGAGTACGATTACAAGATGATAACATTGGTGTGAAATATCCAGCCTGCTGTGTTTCGAGAAAATGGCATAGAAATTTATTCCACTCCATAGAGGAGACTCAGGTGTTTTTGACTTTGATGATTGCCTTGCAACATTTTGAGGTATATAACTGTAATAGCTTCTTCTCCAATCGTTGTCTTCAGCAATACAACCCTCTCACTTTCCTTAATCAAATGAAGAATGAAAATCAAATCATGCACATCAAGGGCATGTACTTTCACTTGCTTATATGTACAATATTGCATTTTTTGTGTACATGATTGATATATTCATTATTTTGATACATTTTTAGTTACGAGTAAAATTTTCCAATAATTACAGACACGTTTGAATTTCCAGAGAAAATAATCAAATGAATTCAACAATTTGAACAAACATATTCCAGCCCAAACAAAACTCATAGCTACATTATATAATACAACTTAAAGTGCTAGATGTTAAAGAATTAATGACCAATTACAAGATTATATAGTTCTCTACTTGACCTCAGGTCACATTGAGTATTTTCTAAAACAAACCATTACCTATTTGAATAAACGTTTATAATAATCATGATCTATGCAATTCAAAACCATAACTATGTAAATTCACTTATGATAGTTCCAATCCCCAACGCAAATAAATATATTTACTTGTTATGTTAATAATATTCTGATATTAAGCTCATAAATATAGAGCATATCTTATCTATGTATTAGTATTTAAAAATAAAAATGTCCATCAGGTCAAGCAGAAATTAACTCAATTTTGTACAAGCTTAAGCCAAGCATACATTACAAAATTTAAAGCTAACAAAGAAACAATTAAATATACATAGTACAAGGTAAATCTAAAGTGAAATCAGCAAGTAATGAGGTCAAGTATGACACGGGGGTATAAATGTGTGTCGCGTAAACAAACGTTTGAATTCAAAGTGCAATGGACTTAACACGCCTGTCTTATCATTTGATTGGCTCATTTTGATTTGAAGGTCAGAACGGAGAAACGTTCTCGGATTTAGCGATATTCGTAGCAGCAGAAGGGGCGAATCAGACAACATTTTTAGACAAGTTTTCACTGAAATCAGGCTTAAAAACAATGAAACCAATGACATCAGGCCCCAATGTGTGTGTGAATCTGATATCGTTTCATGGATTAGGTCCAAAAAAAAAATATGAAAAAATCAATGAAATTAATGAAATCCTCCATCGATTTTTTGGGAAAAAGGGACTACAACGTCGTTGTCACTTACCCTCTGCTGCTGCTAGAACTTTCAGTTGGGGTTAACCGAATATTTGATCCAGTCCGATACGATATCGTGTTCGAGGGTCATGTAAATCACTACGACGAAAATCACTACGCCTTTACAAACAGACTAATTTGTAAAACCTCCTCTTGTAAATCAATCAGATTATTAGACTGGTCAGTGAGTTTGAAATTAATTCTGGTTAATGAATTATTATGACATCGCATATAGACTGGATTCACCGGGGACTCAATTATTAAAAACCCTGGAGGAGCTGTTGGTGCAAATGAATACAAAATATATCCCTGCTGAGCTTGATTTGATCGTTCTAAATTTATTTGATAGCTTCCTTCGATCACATCACATACTAAATTGAGCGCAATCACCGTTGAAATATTCACATTGAACGGAGCAATATGCCTGCCACCACCATCTGGGTCATTATTGTGTGTCAGGATAGTTGTTTCCGGTGATGTTGTTTTTTTCCACGTATCATGAATTATTTTAAAACCGACATCTATGGCATCACTGAGAGATTTTTGTAGTTCTAAGAGATTATATCCTGGTAGATTGAATTCGGAAATATTTTCTACGCTTATATGATATTTTGTCGTAAATTCTATTTTCGTGTTAGGGTGTCTGGCAAGGGCTACCTCTCGTATAATTAGTGAATGAAATATATAAATGTCACTGAGGATTCTGTTACATGTTTCTATGACGCTGATAAATTCATCTCGGGTGAGAGAGCCGGATTTAAGGGATATTAACAACAACGAAATATCGTTATTGAACGCTGTGAAGTTTTCAGTGATTTTATCCTGTCGAGTTATGTAGTATTTCTCCCCTCCCTTATCTATCTTTTCAGTGAAAAAATTCAATTTGTCATAATCTCTATAACTCTTTACTGGATTATCAGATTTTGTCCTGTCGGTGATATAATCAGTTTTTTGTGGTTCTGGTAATTTAACGGTTTTTCCACCGGGTGGTAATTCAGGCCATCCTAGTACGGTTCTAATAGAACTCTGATAGATATCTACGACGTATCCTTCTGTGCTTATTTCAATGGCAGAAGATAGTGTCGGCACATGAACTGTTATAGCTATTTTTGACTCTACTCCAGTAATCGATTTTATTCTACGCGCGAATTCATCATTGATTTGTTCAATTTGATATGATCCGGTTGGTATGGAAACAACATTCCAGTCTGGGGTACCGTCGGGTTTATTCTTATTTGCAAATACCAGTGAATTATTGGGTTGTTGACCACCAAATGATTTTGACCTAATATTTGGCCAACTGTGGTATACTCGTAATTTTGCTAGCGCTATCTCCTTCACTGGGACCAGAGAGGGGAAATTAACACTGAATTCTGGATTCGTTGAGGTTATTGAGATCATGCTTGTTTGTACTGGTTTTGTGTTCTCCACTATTTGTTGAAGTAATTCCATCTGTGTTGTCATTGTTATTATACTCATGTTTTTGTATTTCTAATTTTGACATCGCAGAATCATATATATCTACCATCGCTGAAAACTCTCTCTCTGATATAATTGTATCATCGAGCGATGACGATATCAATGAGGATAATTGCGAGTATGCAGTAGACACAACATGAAATTGAATTATGTAGTCTTGTAGTTTCCGTTGGCTGCATGAGGATATTTTTTTTGTGATTATTGAAATAATTCCAGCGATTGTTGTTGCCGCAGAAATGCAAATTGGAACAGCTATCGGGGCCATCATTGTCACTGAAGACAGTATAATACCGGCTCCGGTGATTACACCACTCACTGAATACACAGTAACATCAATTGCGGTAATTCTCCTGCGATATTTTTTAATTTTCATTGCATACTCCTCAGACAGGGTTTTGAGTCTAGTTTGATATTCTCTGACCTGATCATAGCGATATTGCGATGATGAAATCATTTTTTATTTTAACAACGCTAGCGTTTTCAATTGTGAAATCCTTTAAATTTTCAACTTAAATCCACTACGAATTCCACATACCATGATACCAGAGCTCTAGCCAAATGTTTATCAGTAGCTGTTATAGTGAACTTTTCAATTATACCCTTGTCGATGATCGTTGAAATCGTATTATTGACCCCGGATGAACTCGACGATGATATATTAAATTGAACCGTTGTCACCAGTGTTAATCGATAAATACCCTTGACGGTTGCAGTGATATCTAATTTATTGTTTGTAGGTGTCCACACAAATGATCCGTGTTGGATTGTATATACTATGTTGTTGGTTTTCTCATGAGGAATTTTTGTTTTTTCACTGACTGTTATCATCCTCGAAAAATCACCTTTGACGGCTTCGATGAAGTTTTTCGTCTCATCGATGGATTTTTTAATATCAGGGAGTTTTAGTTCAATTTTATCGAATGTAGTTCCAATAAATTTATCAATGATATTTCTACGAAATGCGGTAAACTGTTTTATGTGTTCTTCAATTCTAGATTCAAGTGTTGTTAGTACAACCACAGAATTGTTTAACTCATCGTTGAGAATTTTTAATCGATCTGTAATCGTCGAAACGAGTACACCCGGTTTGAGTTTACCCTGATCGGAAAATAACGCGATAGTATTTTCGATTGCGTTTTGTTGTTTAACTAAAATATCATCCAGAGAGATATTACTGGTTTTCAATTTACCCTGATCGGAAAATAACGCAACGGTGTTCTCGATTGCGTTTTGTTGTTTAACTAAAATATCATCCAGAGAAATATTACTAGATTTCAATTTACCCTGTTTGTCCTGAAATACAACTATTTCGTTCGGGTCGACACTTGTTAAATTCAACGTCTCAGCGATTTCATCTTTAATTTTTTTTGTTATATCCTTGATAGAATCAGGGGTTGCAGTGCCATCGGGTTTGGGTTTCAAAGATCTCCCCCAAATATCAATCATGTTATTGTAAAACTCTTTCTCTCTCTAAAAAGCGATTGCTGGTGTAGTCATTTACGACAATATGAGGTGGTTTTCTAGATGCTGAAATAGCATCAAGGACATTTAATACTTCACTGCCGCATATTGGTGGGTCATTGATTTGTTGTGTTGGTAGCGTAGAATACCAAGTCTTCATTGGAAATTGTTTTATGTAACGCATAAATTCTTTTGGTGGGGCTAATCCATAAGAATCAAAATAGACAATCCCACGTGGATCAATAGCGTATGCAACCCAGTGAGTTCCAGGTCCGGTGCTGTTATCGAGATTAATAATACCTGTTTCAGTTTTGTTTGGTTTATGTGGTAATTGATCTTTCATAAAAACACCTCTGAAATGTTTAATCACTAGTTTTTTAGCAGCATCCATTAAATCAAAATTGGACATTGGAATCATAGACTCCTCAATTAATAAATCGTTCCTGGTAGTCTCAGGCCTGATCCGTGAACGGATCTCCCGCTGTACCATGAATACGGGGTCCCTGGTAGTCTTAGACCTTTTCCGCTGTACCATGAATACGGGGTTCCTGGTAGTCTTAGACCCAATCCTTGAACGGATCGTCTCTTTTTTTTATATCCTTGTCCAGCTGCCTTTTTCAACGCCATTCCTGCTGCAGTACCAACGGCTCCTAACGCTGCTGCTTTAGCCACCGCTGGGGCTGCTGCTGCAATCAATGCTGGTATTGCAGCTAACAATGAAAATATACCGCCTGTTTTAATCATATTTTTGATAGCAGCCGCAGAGAGAGTAATCTGAACCCCTTTTTTATCCTTGAAAGCATCATTGAAATGTTTCACCTGACGAGTTGTCAGCGATAATTTATTTTCACCACCAGTCATTTGATTAGGTTTCAACGTGATTGTGGTTCCACATTTTTTAGCCGATTCTGATTGCAATTTTTTGATTTGACCAGGAGTTAACGTAACACTAATAACACTATATGACATTATATATAATTGATTGATTCTAATTCAATGAAAAATCGTTCAAAGATTTTCTACTGGGGCATCTACCACTCTCATTCTTCCACCAACACCTTCAAGTAGCATTGATTTATCACTGAGAATGACAGCAACCGCTCTATAATCAGCAATAGTAGCAGGACGAGTCACATTAGCTCTAAAGTTTATATCAACAACTGACTGTCTTGTCAAATCGAGATGTTCCAGTGAGAAGTAATAGATCGGATACAGATTTTTAAAATCATATTGTGATATTTGCAAACCAGTATCCACATTTTGATCGCGTGCCATAAATGACAACAGACGATGATAAACTCGTGCAATATGATTTTCTGTGTAATTAAGTTGTATATCCTCGGATGGTTCCTGCTGGCCGTTTATTCTCAGTGAGACGTCTTTCACACTTAATTGATCAAATATCATATGACTGAAACGTTGATTGCCAACTCGTGCGTTATCCTGTAACGCAATAAATATATGACGTGGCGCAGAAACGCCTTGTTTTGATGCTAGGTTCCAAGTGAATAACCCGTTGATATTTGATTGTTTCACATTTGTACTCACGGTTAGCCAACTTAGTAATGATTTTCCTCCTTGGTCCATAAATGATAGTAATCGTCCTTCTGCGGTGATTGCTGGAGTCAACACTGGCATCCACAATGATATTTTTGTTAAATCGACTCTACCGGCATCAGCATTGGGGGCTGCAGCATCTGCTGCAATCCTCCAAATTGCGTCGTTATCATCACCCTTTCGTACAAGCGATACTGTATGCTTCGCCCCGTAGATAACTTTTCTGACGTTTCTACAGAATCCAAATATGTGGTGCAGTGGAATCGCGCATGAAAATGATTTATGCTCTCCTTGCAACATTGCGTTTCGTGTTGCAGCTCCTAGATTGAAATTAGCATCGTTGTTTATAATCATATCCTCGATACCAGCAGGGGTATTATCACGTTTTTTTGGTTGTCCTACAACAAATGGATTTCCACCAGCGGTATTCTTAGCATCTTTTGCAAACATCATAGAAGGTCCTGCTGATCTTGTATAATCATCAGAATATCTCGCTAACCCGATTATTGTTGTGGCCACATCAACATCACGATCTATGGACTCAATTTCTTTTCCATCAATGAGATATCTAGCACTCTCAAATAGCGCCATAATACCATTATTGACAAAACCGACTTGAGTACCAGCTGGATACGGTGCTGGTACAGCAGTAGTATCAGCAGCTGTTACAATTTCTCCTTCTACTTCAATAAATGCTTCACAGGGTAAAAAGTATTTACTGGTATCATGGACTTGAAGATCAATTCTTGCTCGACTATTTGAGTTTATGGCATGATAGGCGTAATATTGATAATCGCGTACAGAATCATCCTTGCCAACTGGGGCGTCTATATCAAACGCCGGATCATGTGATTTTTTGAACATTTTATTCTATTTATCAGAGTCTAAATAGTGAAATCGTAAACGATTTTTCCATTTTCATCGTGAAAAACGCTAGCGTGAAAATCCATAGGATTTCATCGACGTAGTTTTCTAAAGCCACTTCCCGCTATCATGTTTGCAATATTGCTTTGGTCCCCTTGATTTACCATCGACGCTAGTTTTTCATCTACTGCGTTATTTATTATTTTACTAACACTTGCAGGCATTTCTTCTGTAGACGGTAACGGTTTCTTTTTTCGCCTCACTAATGATGTTATTTTATCCTTCGCAGTTGAAAACGCTTTCCCGGCAAGATCTCCAACAGTACTAATACCCTTATCACGAATAACATCAATGGCTTTCATTGATAACTGTTTAGCTAACGGCATCACTTTTGGGGCCATTCTTGAAAAGAATCCTAAAATGGTATTGCCGAGGCCATCTCCATAGTATGCCTTATAAACTGAAAACCGTGAATTAACTACATAGACGGGGGTTGGTTTATCATGATTGTAATGGATGATCATTATTATAAAAACAATAGTGTTTTCAATTGTTATTTAATCACTATGATACCCATTTGCTAACTCGTCAATGAAATCTCGATAGGTTTTGATATCCATGATACCGCCGGCAAATAACCGTCTACAGATATCAGCTGCTTCATTAATTATTTCTGGAGAGTTATTTCCAGCTCGGAATCCTCCTACAAGAACATCTAATCGTGATATATCATTGATAACACTATCAGGACAAGTGTTTCCAATCCTTGGATTTTGCAGTCCACTTCCGCTATAACCAGTTGCTTCATCTAGTTTTTCTACATCCGTTTCTTGTAAATAATCATCATCATCATCATCATCATCATCATCATCATCAGGTGGTAGTTGTTGTTTTTTAGGAGAGAAAGAAATTTTCTTTGCAGGTTGCTGTCGCTTTCTTTGCAATTTTGGCGGTTTTTGTTGTTGTTTTAGTTCTTCATATTGATTATACACGTGATCCACCATCCTGATATATTCAATGTATGATGCACTATCTGTCTTTTTTTGACTTTTTCCAGTTTTGATTTTGTAGAATATATCAGCCCAGTGAGTGAAATTCTTAACATATTTATGATGTTCTGGTTTCAACATTTTTTTTCTGTTTTCATAAGAAGTAACAACAAGCGTAGGAATTTCTGTTGGATCAGTCTCATCAATTGCTGCTAACCCTTCTTCGTTAAATCTCATGGGTAAATCCTCTACTGTTCTCTTTGATTCTATTTGTTTTGTTTGTTCAGTTTTCGCTGCTATTTTTTCAAGTTCACCAATAACAGATTTTCCCGTCTCGGGACCATCTCCCAGTAAAGCACGCTCTACCCCCTTCGTTGCTGTGGTTACTGGTTTAAACAACTCTTCAGACCCCAGAGCAAAATCAGTCTGAAGACTCTGTCGTTGTTGCAGTTTATTCCGTACAGAGTCACGAATTGGTATAAATCTCTTAATTGCATCCAGTCGTTCACGAGCCAATCGGGTTGTTAATGCTTCATTGACCATTATTTGAAATCGCAAACCATTTTTCAATTGTAAAACACTTTTCCCCACTTTTTGACATGTCGGATGATTTTTGCTACGGTCATAGAAGTGTTATTTCATCGTGAGACACCTTCTATCATTGATGGAGCAAGTCACATAATTGTATATAAAATAAATAATACTGTGAGTTGCTCCACTTTTTTGACATGTCGGATGATTTTTGATATGGTCATGGAAGTGTTATTTCATCGTGAGACACCTTCTATCAGTGATGAGGAAAGTCACATAATTGTATATAAAATTAATAATACTGTGACTTTCCTCACTTTTCCATTGACCATCCATTAAAGGTCCATAGATTTTTTATTCACTGATTTTGACATTTTCAATCCAAAAATGCTAAAAAAATGAAAATCTCTTGAGGGTCGGAATGATAAAATGGTCGGGCAATCAATGGTCGGGCAATCAATGGTCAGGCAATCAATGGTCGGGTAATCAATGGTCAGGCAATCAATGGTCGGGTAATCAATTTTCTTGAATTAATGCTCGTAGGTTTCTAATTTTAGAGTTGACTTCTTTTTTCAATTCGTATTCGTACCCCAATTCTTTTCGTATTCCCTCTACGATAGCATACAACGGGACGAACACACTGATGTCACTGGAAAATGAAAGAGAGTCTTTAATAGAATTCTGAATTCTTTTGATGAGTGCATACTTCTTGGGTAGCATATATTTGTTAGTGCTAACCCCGTATTCTATATCCTGAAAATCAGACACAATTTGATCAGGATTTAACCCATCTGATAGTTTGATATCCTGATTTTTCAATTTTGCTATTTCAACTATGATGCTATTCATGTTTTCAGAATTCATTATTCTATAAGAATGACATATCTCTAATTGGAAATTATGACGCATTAGACATAACTAAATCGAATTTTCTGTCCCGTCTTTTTTGAAATAGCCGATCGATAAATCCCCTCTGCAACTCTTCGTACTGAAGATCGACAAATATTGAAATACTTACCGGCTTCATTCATTGATTGAAAAATCATTTCTTCATTAGTTGTTGTATTCAAAGATGTCACAGGTCTCTTCCCAACCGTTTTGCAAGTGCCAGTCTCCCCTCTTTTCAAATTCTCACTCTGTGTGATAGCTTGCAGATTGGATAAAGAATTGTTTTTCGGATTAGAATCCTTGTGATCGATAACAAAACCATCTTTGATCAATCCATTAAAACATTCAAATGCGAAACGATGATTGAGATAAGTTTTCTTTTCTTTTCCTCCGCCAACAGTAAACATCAAGTACCCGTGATTATTCACAAAACCAACTGATTTTTTCAGTCTACGGTTTCTGACAGTACCATCACTGGATGCTTCATATTTTGTAATCACTGGATGTGGTCTGAATTCTTGGTTCATATATACTATTCTATTGTTTGTCTAATTCAGTGTTTGGTTCAATAATTACATCACTAGAAAATCTTTCGATATAGTCTTGCGGAGTTCTTATGATTTTGTCAGTGACGTTATCAGGGTCAAAGACTTTTTCAGGGTCATAATTTCTGATGGATTGTCCATTTTTTATTCTTTTATCATAATAACGCTTCAATTCCCTATATCGCTTACCACCACAATCAATACACAATTGTGATCTTCCCTTGACCCAAACCCCACATCGAATACAGGGTAACGGACCAAGACTTCCACGTCGAAAACTTTGCATATGATACCTACAGTACTCATTTTTTCTGCATGATTTGTTACACGGGGTTACATTTCCCATCATGAGCCATTTGCAGTGATTCATTATATATAAAACTTTCATTTAAATGTTTGTTTTATGTATAGCATGAAGGAGTTCAAGAGATTGACTTCGAAAAATGCTAAATTCAATGCTGATAGAGAGTTCAAGAGATTATTGAAAATCAATCCTAGATTTAATCTCGATAGACCAAAAAAACGTCCAATAGACGGAAATATGAAAGAGTTTAAGAGATTATTGAAAATCAATCCTAGATTTAATCGCCATAGACCCAAAAAACGTCCAATAGACGGAAACAAACGTAACAAACGTCCAAGAGACGGAAACATGAAAGAGTTTAAGAGATTATTAAAAATTAACCCTAAATTTAATATCGATAGACCCAAAAAACGTAACAAACGTCCAAGAGACGGAAACATGAAAGAGTTTAAGAGATTATTAAAAATCAATCCTAGATTTAATATCGATAGACCCAAAAAACGTAACAAACGTCCAAGAGACGGAAACATGAGATCACCATGGAAGGATGCTCAATTCAATCTTGATATAGTTTCTAATACACCCAAGAATAAAATTCTTGATAAACCCATCAGAGACTGTTTTAATGAATTCAAGCGTGATGGGGCATCTTATTGTTGGTCAACATTTCGAATTGATGGTGTTGTTGACGCTACCATGAATGATGAAAAAGCAGCAGTGATCATTTCACGTCTTGGGAAAGAAGGAAATATTTTTCGAATCAAATTCGTTATCCGTGAAGATGACAAATGGATTATTAGGGATAAATTTGAACCCATTCTCAGGGGCAAAAAAACTGTCACCGTGAATCAGGATTCAAAACCGGGAATTTTGACTGGAATTGATAAACCCTACTACGAAAGATCTTATCCTGTCACAGCAGTTGTTTACGGGATCTATCCGCTCAATGAAAAACCTGATATTTCAAAACTAGCACCCATGAAATATTCGACAGGGCTCAATTGTGTAGCAGAACGAATAATAGAACACTTCACAAATGCGTCCCGGGGAAATAAACTCACTGATCTAAGACGAAAAAAAATAACCGAGTGGGAGTTCACGGTAAAAGAGCATGGGGCAACAATTCAGGATATAACTAAATTAGAAAAATCATTAAGATTTCCAATATCGGTAAGGACAATCACCGGAGAAGTATTATACGAATCGAAATATAAATCACAGGGGGCTCCCATTGAAATTATTGATCATAACGCGCACGCGTGGTCATCTGCAGTAACAATATTCCCACGGGATAGAACCGTAAAATATCTATCCCAAACCGAAGAGTTTTTTTCAGAGCAGAAATTATTTGATGCTATTTACCATTTGAGTAAAAACGATCCTGTGTCAGCGTGGCTATTTCATAGTAATTCAGACGAAGAATGTAGATTTGATCAGTTTGTAAGGCCTAACGGAGAATTATACCGTACTGAAGAGCTGCAGAATCAAATGAAACAACTAGCTAGTGAGTTTTCTGAGGGGGAAATCGAAGATCAATTATTAGCAAACTGTTTCACAGTACCATCCATTGCAGCACATTTTGCTAGAAAGAAAAACGCGTGGAAACCAACACGAAGTGAGTTTTTATTAGATGTCAAATTGTTCTGTCTTGAATACAGCCACGGCGGATTATGGAACACAAAATACACCGCTGATACCGTTATTTCAGTTGATATGATTGCGTGTTATCCAGGAAGTTTTCTTGGGTATGGAGAATGCGAGAAATATTTCAAACGATTTGGACACCCTACACACGAAATGACCCGTGTTGCTATTAATGGACCACTTCCTGATTTTGATTTAACCGGATTCGCTTGTGTAGTATCATTTGAAATGGCTGAAGGACTTCATCCGTGTAGTTATCTTTGGATTGGTAAACACATGTCTGAAAAACACTGGATGCCAATAGTGTTATTACGGTATATGCTTGATTGTAAGATGTTAAAATCATTAATTGTCAGTGAAGCAATTATATCCTATCGAGCACAGAAATCAGTCTGGTTACCACAACCTGATCTAGAAAAAATAATTAGCGAAGAGCGAAAACTGTTTCCTGATTTTAATGAACAACAAATCATGGATTGGTCCCAACAGTTATTTGAAATCAGAAACAATGAAGCAAAAAATCTTGGACGAAGAATAATCGGTAAATTTACCCAAGGTGGCAAAGATGATAATACGAAATATTCTTCACGATTGATTATAGACAACGCTGAATACGATTTTGTAATCGCGGATTTAACGAATAAGGGCCTATATGTCAATCGTAAGGACGCATTTATGTCCGATGGAACCAAATTGGGTACAATTGTTACCTACAATGATGGATACCATCCGCAGTACACACATTTGAGAGCTTCTATGCTTGGTTATGCTTCTATCAATCTGTTTTCAATGATCAATAAATTTCCTACCACCGCAGTTAGAGTTGCTACTGACTCATTTTACATAAATAGCAAAATGGTTGATTTTAAGGCTACTGGCAACGAGAAATGGGGAACATGGAGAATTAAGAAAGAAATGATTCATGATTATATTCCATCAGCAGATGTTACCATTGAAAATAATTACTTAGAAAGCAATCAGTGTTCAGAATTTTCTAGTGCACCACCGATTTCTGATCCAATATGCCTGTATAAAACAGTTTATTTAAACGGTTGTGGCGGGTCAGGAAAAACAACCCGGGCAATTGAGTTATTTCGTGGGAAAAATCCAAACATGATTGTGCTAACACCAACTCATAGACTTGCAAGAGAAATGATACAGAGAGGGGTAAATGCCTGCACTTATCACAGCTTTTTCCGATGGAAGGGAGATAAATGCACTCCTGAGCGCATGGGAGAGAAATTTATTCCTGAAATCATGATTTGGGATGAAATAGACACAGTGTCAGAAGATGTCTTAAAAATATTTCTTGAGTGGTTGTTATTGAAGAATACAAAAGTCGTCATGTGCGGTGATCACGGTCAACCACCACCATTTGTCGTTGCATCCCCCCATGAATGGCTAAAGGGTTTTGTAGACTATTATGAAGAAATTGATACCGATCATAGATCACTTGATGAAAAATTAAAAGAATTGAAGAAACTAATTAGATTACAACCGGATAGAATCCAGTGTGAAATAACCCGTGAAATAATTTCGGAAACTCCCATGAATGAGTTTTGGGAAGCGTGGAGACCAAATGATTTAATCATTGCAAGTAGAAAAATAGTCAGGGACACACTTCAGATGAAATTATTTGAATTGCATAAACAAAAATTTGCAACACTTCCAGTGCCTCTTTGTTATAGGCCATCGGATACACGAAAACAGAACATCGAAGTTGATATTCCAGGACAGAGTGAAAAGCAGATTCTCGTATTAAATGATACTGTGCTGGTTGATATCAATGTCGTTGAAGATGCATTGCGTGCTAATAAATCCCCGTGGACGCTAGGATACGCAGCGACGATACATTCTTCACAGGGATTGACTATATCGGATACAATTGTTTGGATGGTAGATAATCGCATAGAATGGTCAAATTTAGTCTATCTTTCAGTATCCAGAGTACGAAAAATAAATCAACTTCGAAGAATTGTCCTGACAGAGTCAGGCGATGATGAAATCATTGGCGATGATAATGACACCACAATAGATGATATTATTGATAAAAAACTCTCCGGTTACAAACAACAAGACAAAAAAAAAACAACGAGAATTTGATATTGATGCTGAATTAATAATTACTCTGAAGCAACAACAGAATAATCACTGCTCGAGTTTCAATTGTATAATGCGTTGGCAGTATTCGGATAAGGACCCTCGCCAATTCACCGTAGACAGAAAAAATAACAATCTCGGTCATGTCAGAAATAATGTGATGTTGACTTGTCTTGAGTGCAATAGACGCAAGGGTGCTAGTTAAGACCATGCGGTGGTAATTGAGTATCCTCGGGTATCACTTGTAATTGTTGTCTAGTAAAACCCCGTTGAGAGGCAGTTGAATCCAGTTTATAGATTGGAGGTCTACCCGTAGATCGTGTTATACTAGATATCTTGTGTGCAGTAACACTCCAAATAGGATCAGTAGCCCTTTTTGTGCCACCCTCAAGCTCTCCTGGTTCATATAAATACCTCACAATGACATTACTACCAAGAATTGGTTCTTTGAAATCTTTTTGTGGTTTTTCAGGTATCGACTTCTTTTTAATCGCGTTGATAGGTTTCATGTTGATGGTTCTAGTAATCTCGTTATTCAGTGCGATAACTACACCTGGTAATCTCTTAACCCATTCACGGGATCTTTTTTCTTGGATGAATTCTTTTGCATATTGATATCCAAATAACCGCTCAGCAAGAATCCGATTAAATCGTTCTACAATGGCCCGATCACGATGCAGTGCAGTATGCCCTCGTCTGATAGCGACATTGTGATATTTCATTGTAGATAACACTGCACCCTGAAATTCCTTGCCCGGGTCAACTTGTAACAGATTTGGCCAGTGCAGAGGGCTCCTTCGATAAATCCTTTCAAATGCAGAAGCCACTTCAGTGGCTGATTTTGTTTTTAACGGTTCTGCTTCTTTGTATCGACTTGCAATATCAACTACAGTTAACGCATATTTGTAACCACGATCATGTGGCAGAAATAATAGATCAGCCTGATGAACTTCATTAGGAAAGGTCACATCAAAATGCGAGAATTGAATTTGTTTAGGCGGTGGTAGATAAATTTGCCATAGTGCCTGTTTGGATAACCAATGAGCCGCAGTGGTTTTTTTCACTTTTGCGGCGCTAGCGAGTTTACTGATTGCAGCGTTACCATTCCAGTATCCTCTTGGGGAATAATAAATAGATTCCATGTTGTTATTAATTACCAGCACCTAACATCAATTTGCTTTTCATTGCCGATTTTATCAAAAAGGAAGCCAATTTTTCTTTGAAGGATTTATCAGTGATAGAATTCAATGCATGAATTAATTTCACATCTGCTAGATGCCTGTGTTGCAAATTGCTGCTTTTATAAGCAACATCATGAAGGTGACAGGCCTTATCAATAGCGTTTATTGGTTCCTCACCGAGTCGGGGCTGATTTTGATCATTGAGTCTGATATCAAGTCTTGTTCCCGGTCCACAATAACTATACCCTGGAAGGTGTTTTTCTCCGGGGTATTTTGCCCATGGGGTTCCAGGGAGTTTTGCTAATTTGGCAGCGATATCACCTCCTCGTTTTTTTTTAAAGGTTCCTTGGGTTCCTTGGGTTTAGAAACAAATCTAAATTTCTTTGTACTACACTGTACGCATTTACCAGAAAGCGCTGATCGGTTATTTTTAGTTGTAATCGTCGTCAAATCATCTGTGCCAGTACGCGCCTTACACTTCACGCAATATAGATCCATAATTTATGTATAGAGATATGAATATAATTGATTTTTCAGCGACTAAAACAAGAGAACCAGTGAAGCATCGTGCAGCGCTACCAAACTCTGTCCGCGCAATTATAATCGGGCCATCTGGATCCGGTAAAACGCAATTGTTGCTCAATTTAATAATGAGATGGATGAAGTGGGATAAGTTGTATTTAATTGCCCCTAGCGTAGATGATCAACGATGCTATGAAGTGCTAAAAGATTTTAATGAAAACGCTTCAGAGATTGCCGGCGAGGATGTTATTGAATTTATAACCGATATTGACGAGGCGCCATCCGTGAATGACCTCGATGGAAGTATCAACAATTTAGTTGTATACGACGATGTCATGTTAGATAATCAAAAAAATCCTGCTAAAATATTTTCCCGAGGCAGGCATAAAAACACGGACGTGATCTATGTCACTCAACGCTACACTCAGATTCCAAAAGTGATTAGAGATAACTGTAATATGCTTGCTGTATTCAACGGCGTTGATACACATACGCTACGAAATATTTGGCAGACATGGTGTTCTGATATGGACTTCAATCAATTTAGAAATTTCTTTAGTCATGCTCAGTCTGCCCCACACGGATTTGTAACAATAAATTTATATGACCCTCGAACACGATATCGTATCGGACTGGATCAAATATTCGGTTAACCCCAACTGAAAGTTCTAGTGAGTGACAACGACGTTGTAGTCCCTTTTTCCCAAAAAATCGATGGAGGATTTCATTAATTTCATTGATTTTTTCATATTTTTTTTTTGGACCTAATCCATGAAACGATATCAGATTCACACACACATTGGGGCCTGATGTCATTGGTTTCATTGTTTTTAAGCCTGATTTCAGTGAAAACTTGTCTAAAAATGTTGTCTGATTCGCCCCTTCTGCTGCTTTCGTCGTTCACGAGACTACATTAGAGTGTAAATATTTGGATTAATGATTTTGATTCAATACAGTGCTATTACGGTAACGTAACCACTATATAAGATTTGTTGGCAATACCTTATAACACTTTCCAGATTAGTGAATAGTACATTATATTAGGACTACAATCAAGGAATTCGTACACAGTAAGGTATTTTTAATTATTTCCCTTGGTTTAATTTTGTTTAAAGAAATAAAAAATGATATTTTGGAAAACTTGAATGCTTGTTAAGTTTATCTTTTCTTTTTACTTAAGTTTAAAACCATATACGTAATATGTGATCTCATGAAAAGACTGACTAACCAATGTTTCAGCTATATGAATAATTTCCTGATAAGCATCATTCTCATTTACTCTTTTTACGACAGATCTAAGAACTGCACATGTTTGGTTAATGACAGGGATTCCATTTTCAATAAGATCAACTTTCTGATCCAAAAAGGTTTGTCACTGATAAATGAATAAGCGCAACCTTATCATCATCAATAGCAATGCCTAATAATAAAATAAATACTCTCGATGTAAAGACATCACTGTTGTGAATGTCACAAGCAATGAAAGTAAGTTTGATGACATATCTACACAATGAAGATGAACATTGACAAAGCCGGACTCTACTCTTTGAATAAGAACACTTTCATTAGACGACTAAATGCATTATACCTGATAATAAAACCCTCCGATATTATTATGTGTTCTTAAGTATATTATAAGGATAGGCTTAGCATAGTCACCAAAAAGTGATATAGAACCTTTCGATTTTAACGGTTAATAATTGTCCGAAATTAAATCAGACATCGATTATTTGTCCCAACAAATGTATTTCTTTCTTTCAATAGGCGATAGTGACCACAATCTCTTAGGAATAAGAGCATTTAAAATATCTCTGTCTTGATTCTGATTCTCATATTTCAATATTTAGCAATCATAAATAAAGTGCAATGTTTGTGCATTAGATTCACATATATGGATTTATCATCAGTCTTATCAGAAACTTGATACATACATGTAATGCAAGACTGTATCAGACCGAGATAGATTTAGTTTGTCAAAACAATTGCCGATAATACAAAATTATTGAAAAATGAAACTATATACATAAAGAAATAATCGTTAGCTCTACGAGCATCATTTTCTACCGTTGTATTCTTTGCTCATCAAAAAGCATTTATTAACGTAACTACGGTCTTATTTCTTACAAGTTCTAAATGTATCTGTCCTGTTTCTTTTTTACAATATCTAAACCTTTGTCAATATAAGTTATATGCCAACTTAGCGTCATTCAAGATACGTTCGTAAATCACAACATAATTAGAACCTTGCCAGTAAATACTATTTGTAATAATAACATCTAATGCTCTTTTCGGTATTAAAAATGTTTAGCATTGTTTACCCAAAGAGTACGATGGTTAAGTAAAATATAATAGTTTAAGCTGACGCATACAACTACGGCAAACCCACAATGGCTACATTCAGGTCAAATGTTATCAATCGAATAAACGGTAACATAGAAAGAGTGAAAATAACAAGCTCGTAAAATCTTAATAAACAATTTATTAAGCACAAGTTTTTTCCAGAAAAGAAAAATAAACTTACGGTTTTAAGAATCAATTCCAAAATTAATCCAAAAATAATTAAAACTATAATCCACTAGTGAAATTGCAAAAGTTCTGGTAATAAAATGCCCTAATAATTCACAGTTCAAATGTTAGTGAAGCATTCAAGATGGAAGACGATGTCACGTGATGAAGTCAGTTTTGGTCCTATGAAATTCAATGAGCACAAATGTTTTACAGATAAATAACAAAATAAATCCTCTTGATCCAAACGAATTGAAATAATTTCCAGTACAAGGTAATTTAAAAAAAACTCAAAACAATTGAACTTGGTATTCTAACAGCCCAACTTCTACTAAATAGTTCGCTCCCAAAACATAATATATATACCTGTTTTTACGTAAACAAGGAAGCGGTCACATGATCTTTAAGAATCTTTAGAACAAATTTACGTTCAAAAAATCTCGTGCACACCGTATGACCCAGATGAGAATCAGTGATTTTTACTCTCAAGAACTAAAAATAGAAATATGTTTATAATAAAGCTCCATAATGTCCTTGGAATCAGCCATTCATTTTAAAAGCTTGTTTACAACTCCGAAGCCAGATCAGAAACGAGGTCAACATCTGGTGTTTATTTGGAGAGTACAGATCATCTCGCAATGAATTAATCTTAAACTTAAAATGTCAAATTTGAATCTGACAAACAAACAATTAAAACAAAAATAAATGACTTAAATCAAATATACGTAACACAAGTAAAGCTTTAATAAATCATAAATTAACAGTGATTAAAAAGAAGAAAAACGGTTAAATAAAGCTATCTAATGTCAGCTGAAAAAATGAGATTTCAAATGAAGGAAATGTTGAAGAAGGATAAGAGTAAAATTATATTTTGGGTAACCTTGTGTTTGTTTTCTTACTTTTCAGAAAATTATCAGAAAATAGTGAATTTGAATCAAAATGCATTTTTATTTTATGGCCGATTTGCAAATCACACCATGATTAAAGAAATTAAAGCACTACTCTTTGCAAGACGAAACTTTTAATTCAGACTTCTTGTCATTCAAAATAGCAACAAAGCATTTTTCAAGAACAAAATATTTTTTTAATTCAATATTATTCGTGAAATAGAGACTATTTACACACACACACACACACACACACACACACACACACACACGCGTTGTGTTTGTGTGTGTGTGTGGGGGGGGGTCATCATGCGATGATGTCTCTAGGTCTATGGATAATAGCAAAATATAGTCACATTTAGCAACGGAAAGAGAATTGGAAAATGGAGAAAAGAAAGAAGTGTATTTTTGATAGTATTGTTAATTTAATGACATAATGACTTAGGTCAACATGTAATTCGCTTAAATATGTGATGGTTCACCATTTGGCTTAGTTTATATTTCCCTGTCGTTTTAGCAAACTTCGAGTTAATTGTTGTAGAACATAATTATGCTGCTGGTAGTACTCTACTGCATTCATTTATACCATCTTCTGTTTAAGTCATACCTGTCCTTTATTCATTTAATCAATATAAATGAAAATAGAAGTTCAGAAAATAAAACAAGCATCTTATCATTTTTAAAAAGAGATTGCGATAACTCGCATAAGTTAAACAACTAGATTTTGTAGCGGACATACTGGAAATGGTACTTCATTCATAACATTTATTCCGTCAATTCACAGTTGTTTCCAGCCAGTCTTATATGCGAGTATTTGTATGTGATCTAAATAAAATATTTTGTATCGCATGTATGCTGAATCTTTCATACATATACCATTATTTGTATAATGGTTTCATTACAAGGACATTCGGCCAGCTTCGCTTTCTTTTATTTATAGGGCTCGTGATCTATCAATGCCACAGGAAACACACACACACACACACACACACACACACACACACACACACACACACTCATATATATATATATATATATATATATATATATATATATATATATATATATACAGAGAGAGAGAGAGAGAGAGAGAGAGAGAGAGAGAGAGAGAGAGAGAGAGAGAGAGAGAGAGTTGTAGTTGGGTTTAACGATATTGTTCAGCACAAGATAGGCTATACATGGCGGCCAGTATTAATGGTGGTGGATAAACCCGGGAAAAATCAAGAAAGAACCACGGGGAGCGATTTAGACCACTCAACCATTCGGGGCCCCGAAATAGCGGTGATGTGTGTTTGTGTATGTGTCTATATATATATATATATATATATATATATATATATATATATATATATATATATATATATATATAGAGAGAGAGAGAGAGAGAGAGAGAGAGAGAGAGAGATGATCAAGTTGGAGATTTTTACTTCTTCTTCCAGTCATTAATGTCAGATGTGGCGTTACGGGTACACGATTCAAGGCTTCTCCCCTTCATTCTTTCACTCTTAATCTATGTTGGTTGCTCAAGAGTTAAGCAGTTTAATTCCTCATTTAATCCATCTCTCACACTATCTCTACGTCTGTCTGCCTCTGTCCGTTTGTTGGTCTCTCTCTCTGTCTCTGGATGTCTATGTGTGTGTGTGTGCCTCTCTCTCTCTCTCTCTCTCTCTCTCTCTCTCTCTCTCTCTCTCTCTCTCTCTCTCTCTCTCTGTGTCTCTCTTGTCAAAACGTACAGACAAACTAATCCACCAACAAAGAAACAGAAAGATCGACGACAAAACATACTTATATTAACAGGCCTGTAACCGCCTTTTTTATCCTGGTAGGTCTGCTCACATGTCAGTTTGTTATGTAAACAATCAACCTTCCTTTGAGAGAGAGAGAGAGAGAGAGAGAGAGAGAGAGAGAGAGAGAGAGAGAGAGAGAGAGAGAGAGAGAGAGAGATGATCAGGTTGGAGATTTTGACTTCTTCCAGTGGTTAATGTCATATGTGGCGTTAAGAGTACGCGGGGCCTAGGGCGACAATGACCGCGCGGTGCCAGAGAATATAGTTTGACAAACTCATAAGGACGACCTAGGACCTGAAGCGCTGGGCCCCCTCATGAGCGGGGCCAGGAGCGGTGGCCCCACTTGCCACCCCAAAACGCCGTTCATGTTTAATGTAACTAATGTATAAAGTAGAGACCCATATCTAATAGCTCTCATTCTAATGTCCTATCCTACACGTTCTAACACTCATTTCTTAATTTGGATGGAACACATTGGAAGGTAAGTAAGTATATTAGGGAACGATAATTTATTTGCTCCAGAAGATAAATACTAAATTTCCGGGTTAGTAATAAGAAGACACGGAATTACATCTAATAGTGTTACGGCCGATTGGTGTGTTTCTTTCTTTCTTTAGAAAATGTAAAACCCTGTCAAAAATGTATGCATCTTTTATGTTTATATCTCATCCGTTTTCTTATGTGCTCTTCTTTAGAAATTACACAATATAGCCCCACACTGATAGAACTGAATCTCATAACAAATCATATCTCGCAAATTTGATAGCACAATGAATGTATTCAAAGTTTAAAATATCAAATATCCAAATCTGTTAACACTATAGTGTACCTATCCCAAAAAGAAATTCCAACGAAATATTTGGAGGGTTTAACTGTTGTTGACGACGTACCGACTAGATCATTTCTATCTCTGTATTTATCTGTCTTTTTGTTCCATTTACTTTTGACGGATGAAAAGATTACAAAACATTGCATTCATCTATTACATAGATTAGTAGGGACCAATGAATAACAAAATGCAAGAACAACAGCTACGTGATTAATTTGTTAAACTAATCAATCAGTCAAAACTTAAAGTTTCTTTTATGACCTGGTACACCATCTGAGGTACAATGCGTTGCTCATTTTTGTCGCAACGGTCAACATAAAGACCTGCCTATTTTGCTTTGTATTTAAGAGACTTTGAATCCTTCGCAATGAGTTTGATGAACTTGATTGCAAAGAATCTGCTGTTTAACTTGAACGTGATATGTATTAAACAATTTGTTTCCAATTTCAAGAACTTATTAGAGAAAGTGTTCGGGGAGGGTGGAGGGGGTTATTGTCGTTCTTGAAAAAACCCAAACAAAATCGTCAAGAAAAGTAGATTTGTTTTATTTTGCTTTCCATTTCTTGCTTAAGAACACTCCAAATGCATCGAAGAATCACGTTAGAGATTGTAACTATCCTAAGTCTTACTGAGATTTCAAGCTCCAAAATTACAAAACTGAAACAAATATGTTGATACTAGATAGCGGTGATGTGTGTTTGTCTATTTGCCTATATATATATATATATATATATATATATATATATATATATATATATATATATATATAGAGAGAGAGAGAGAGAGAGAGAGAGAGAGAGAGAGATGATCAGGTTGGAGATTTTTACCTCTTCTTCCAGTCATTAATGTCAGATGTGGCGTTACGAGTACGCCATTCAAGGCTTCTCCCTTAATCTATGTTGGTTGCTCAGGAGTTAAGCAGTTTAATTCCTCATTTAATCCATCTCTCTCACTCCCTCTACGTCTGTCTGCCTCTGTCTATTTGTTGGTCTCTGTCTTTTTATGTCTACGTGTGGGTGGGTGTGGGTGTGGGTGTCTATCTCTCTCTCTCTCTCTCTCTCTCTCTCTCTCTCTCTCTCTCTCTCTCTCTCTCTCTCTCTCTCTCTCTCTCTCTGTGTCTCTCTGGTCATACGATATCAAAACGTATAGACAAACTAATCCACCAACAAAGAAACAGAAAGATCGACGATAAAACATACTTATATTAACACGCCTGTAACCGCCATCTTTCTCCTGGTAGGTCTGCTCACATGTCAGTTTGTTAGTTAAACAATCAACCTTCCTTTGAGAGAGAGAGAGAGAGAGAGAGAGAGAGAGAGAGAGAGAGAGAGAGAGAGAGAGAGAGAGAGAGAGAGAAAGAGTACAAGCGATACAAATATGTTATTATATCACATACAAATGCACATGTTTCCATTTCGAACGTATGTAAGACTGACTGGAAGAGCGAATACTCTGTATCTTTGTAATAATAAGATTACAAAATTTGGAGTCAGAGGCGTAGCGATGATATTTTGCGCCCGGGGACAAACTATAAAATTGGCGCCCCAGCGATCTTGTGACAGATTTATTACCCTTGTTTTCTTATTATAATGTAACGTTGCAAGCCTCATTTTGGCGCCCCTGTACCTTGGCGCCCGGGGACATATGTCCCCCCCGCCCCCCCCCCCCCTCGCTACGCCTCTGTTTGGAGTAAATGCTATTTGTATATAACTCTATATTGTAAGTATTTTTTTTAATTACTTGATTGATTATAGGAAGTCAGTGTTGGGAAATAGTCCTTAGCCTGAATAATTAGACAGTTGATAGTGGTAAAAGTCACATAGTGCAGTGTTGATGAAATATCATGATGGCATAGTTTTATTGCGTAGTGAGTGTCAATCAGAATCGCATAAGTGTGCATGTAGCCAAGTAGTCCTTTTTGAAATCTTGTTATGTTGATTTGGTTGTGTGACTTCATGTGCAGTATTTAGGCATAGGGACTGGTAAATTGTACAATGGAATGATTGAGAAGGGACTGTTCATTATTTGGAGATCGCTTTAATTATTGTTATGATTGTAAATATGGTGTAGAGTTACAGGGGAAATGTGGTTTAAAATCATTATTTGACTGACCTTGTGTAGACTAGGAAAGATAGTTCTCTGTATTTTATGTTTTGAGTTGCATATTTTCACAGCGAGATATACGTTATGTTAATGTGATTAGGGAGACTGCAGTTGTGAGGTTCGCATGTAATTGTGAAGTTATGGTGGAAATATGTAGTTGTGATATTTGTGGGCATGCATTGATTGGATAAGAGTTATTTAAGGTCGGGACATGATGAAATGTTTAGTAGACAACGATTGTTGTCGAGTAATTAGTGGAAATCACGGGAAAATAGTGGACTTTCAGCAGGATGCACGGCTTTGGTTCAATTCTCTCGGTTAATATTTATAGTAATACAAGAAATATGGATGATAGCTACATTTGGGATATGTTTAAATATTTCTATGATAGATATGCTTAATTGGGTTTGATTAAATTTTATACGGACTACTTTTTTGCAAGTGGAAGAAAACTATATCAGATTAAAGTTTTAAAAATTATAAAGATAAAACAATGATAGAGCACCTTTCAAGGTTTCAATTCGGTCTCTCAAGGCTAATTGTGAGACGGCTGATATATTTCTTTTTTTAAGAAAAATACGTTTCATTTGGTTGCGATTTGTATCTTTGGTGTACATGCTCGGTTACTACTGGAATATTATTTCTAGGTACTGACAGTTGGTCAAAAATAAGGATTATTGTGTCAGTGAAATAGTGTGTTCGTCTTCTGTATGTGGTAGTTCTCAGCATAGGAAAAAGACCGATTTTCCCATGAAAACTAACGTTATTTAAACTAAATTGATCGGAATAATTTGACCATGGAATCTTCTGTATGCCAAGTTAATGAATTTGTGCTTCATCCGTTACTTAACGAGATACGAACCGTCGGAAAAAATGTATTAGCGATCGCCCCTCCCCCTCCTCTGGCTATATTTCCATTAAAATTCGATAAATACAGATTTGATAATGTTCACCATTCCGCTCTATTTTTATTAAAATCCATTAATTACGGTTTTTACAGAAATACTTCGTTGTCAGCAATCTGAAAACTTCATACATTGGTCTGTATATTCCTTTATAGCAATTAAACCTTAATGGACAAATTGCACGTTCTCTCTCTCTCTCTCTCTCTCTCTCTCTCTCTCTCTCTCAAAATCGCACCGTTGCCACCAGCAATTGTTTCCTCTAATAAGCATAAGGGGTCTGTTTAGCAAACTAATTTGACCCTGACATGAAATCCGCCAGAAGTCAATTGTTTGCTTCTGATTCCCAAGAACTTCTTGACGAAGACTGTTGTCGAGAAGTCCTTTTAAATCAGGAGAAATAAGTGACATCTTGCAGGATTCACGTCAGGTTTGAATTGGCAAGGTAAAATAGCCCCCTTGGCATATTACAATATCAAATACACATAGTAGTATTTCCCTCAGAGATTAGTTAAATAGATGCAACTAATTATTGACAACGTTAGTGAACTGTTCACATCCCTGTCGTGTGTTTCCGCCACGAGATAGTTCTGTATATTTGTCGCCATTCACAATCTTCTATGCAAATTGATAATCTGAACCTTTTTTAACCTACTGGCAAGCTTTCTCACATACCCACATTGGCCGAATCTTAGACTCGAACCCATGCAGACAGAGGTGAGATGGCAGTGATCCGTAACGGAGAGCGCCTTAGACCACTCGGCCACTCGGGGCCCCCTCGTGGGTAGGGATTGGAAGACTTAGCATAAGGTTATTGTATTTATTACCCATCCGTGTGTTTCTAGTTTGATCGATTTGTCTGCTGCGTGACCAACTAACACCTCAGAGAAAAAGAAAGAAGGAACAACCTTTTATTACATCAATATTTAAACCCTGTTTTCTGAAACTTGCTAACGTTTTTTTTAAGAGAAAAAATGAAACAACAGAAAAAGCATTAAATAGTTTACAGCAGGTGTGTGCCTCCTGACCAAGAAATGTAACTTATAGTCTCGGCAGGCTATTTCAACTTTGTATCATTGGTATTGTAAACACTGTAGATAAATCCGAACGAAGATGTGCACATACCGTCCGATGATCAAGGTTAATTGGTGTAAAGTTCAGTTTCAAGGGTTTCATCAAGACCATCTTCTGTATCTCTCTCACTTCACAAATTTATGAGCATTTTGTCCCTTACGCACGAGAGAGAGAGAGAGAGAGAGAGAGAGAGAGAGAGAGAGAGAGAGAGAACAGAAGGGATTTCAACATAATTGTGTACCATGTTTAATTCATTTAGAAAAGGGGAATTTTTAATATTGTTTCTCGTTTTCTTTTATCGTTACTGATTAACCAGTGGAAATTCATCAATGACCTAGCGTATAGGAGCCATTACCTACCGTTGAAACAATCTTAAGTATTAATGCGCTATATGTGGATCACAATTTGAAATACAAACACTACTGACAAATCATAATTGCTTTATACCAACACCTTAAAAGCCATGCTAGCTTGAATGCAGGCTTTTCACAATATCACTGAAAAACTGTATGTCATCAGCATCAAAATAGAACTGCTTGAGAAAAACTCGTCTTTTCCAATTAATAGTTCATTAAATAATTTCTGGAATTAACGTTTCCCATTTGAGACGCACATTTATTCGAACAGCATATAGTAGTAGTTAACGATACAAACATATCAATGTTATTTTTTGTAGAGAACCTTGAATCTGAATATGACCGTATAGTAAACGTTATCAGCAGTTATTTTTTGGACTTCATGTCATCGTATATAATCTGAATCAAACTGAATGATAGTTACAAAAGAAAAAATAATCCTTCGACAACATCACAATTAGTCATCTAAAATATTGTAAGGCTGTACCTATCTGCCAACGAGACCAGAAAACCATGTTTGTCTGCTACTATGGTTTCTTTTTGCAGTTATATTTCCTCCTGAAGAGCTCTGGAGATAATCCACACATTTTACATGCTGTGTTTTATATTAATACAAAAGGGGGTAACAAAACCGCCATAAAATGGATAGGTAAAATGTAAAAATGCTTTGAATAAATCAAGTCATATTGCATGGACTAATACAAAATATATTATAGGAATAAAGCAGAACAAGGAAAGACATTAAATTTTAGCGATTAGAGTCTAACACCTTTTTGCAGAAAGTAGGAAATCTTGCATTTTATATAATGCGTTTGAAAACTTTAAAAAAGTTATTTAGCGTACATCAGCACGCCATTATAGTCTAGTATTGTATTACAGTATGATGGTAAACAAACTATCTGATTTGTTAGGATCAAATACGTCTCTGCCCATTACGGAAGTTAAGTATATGTATATATATATATATATATATATATATATATATATATATATATATATATATATATATATATATATATATATATATATATATATATTTCGAATCTCTTTGTAAATTACCGTCAACATTGTCTGTACCGGATAGGTAGGGTAGAGTTGAATTTATTGAGTTTTTTTCTACTCTATACAAGGTGAACGTTTTAAGGTAAGTGAGCTGCTATGCAATCAATATAAAGAACTGCTTTTTAAAATATGTAACTGCATCGTCTTCGTTTGTTACAATTTTTCAGTAATAAAAAATTGTGGGCTGCTTGTGTAGTCTGGGTATGTATCTGTCAGAATTTTAGGAAATTGGAAAGGTTTGTTTTTTAATGTGGGTTATGTGGATACGTATCTAGATTTCTTGTTGCTATATAGATTTTTTCTGTTCCTTTTTGTTTCATTTTTTAAAAAAGATATCACTGGATTATGCATAATTTAAATAATTGTATGAGTGGCTGTCACAATTGTGTCTGTCTCTAATTGAAGGGTATTTCCTGAACTATATAGATATGTAGGATTTATATCTTAGAACGATTTACTAGATTGAATTGCTAAAACAAAATCAACAACCTGACGTCTGAGGGAACTATGATGTATGTGTGAACGAATCAGTTGTTCACCATTAACATAGTCAATAGCTCGTCCGAAACAACTGTTTCGTTATTTCAGTCTACGGCGAAGAATGGTAAACCTATGCAAATATGTTATAACGTTATTTACACTCAGTCTATCAAAATGAATTTAGGCTTCTGATAAAAAACTGCAAATGTATAAGTCATTTTAAAGTGTATAAGGATCTCCGACGAAAGTTAACAGTAAAAGCTATCTTTAATAAAATGCAAAATAACAAAATTTCCATGTATAGAATACATTTTTCAAAATACAAAGATGATTAAAAAGGGATATTTTATTAAATTACTCTTTTTTATTCGTTTACATAAATCTCTTTTGAAAGTCACCAAGCTTGGCAGACAAATAGTTCATATGTTACCTATGTGCAGAAGAGTATAAGATTGGAGGTAATTTTAGCTTTTTGTGAGGAGGTCAGACTAAGTCGCACTTACCGCACAGTTACATTTTTGAATACATTTTTAACAAACTTAACATGAACTTACAACAGGAAAGGCCAATTTGTAACGGATTGTTAGTTATGACCTCACTAAGCACTAATCAAAAGGGAGACTAATGATTCCAGTAAGGTGGGCTTATTTCAGTCAAAAGCGTGAGAATTAACCGTTGTTAGTTTTTATCTAACTAGGCACTATTTAGAATGGAGACTGTACGTATTCCGGGATGTTGGGCTAATTCAATTAAAAGCGTTAGTATGTACTGTTGTAAGTTATTGTGATAGCTAAAGTTATGAATTTTATTTAAATATTCATATGATGTCGGCAATAAATTCTTAAAATAATGATAAGATTCGTTAAAAAAAAGATAAAGATACTGGTTTCTAACTATCACGCATGGGCATTCCGTCTTTCTTTTGTATTCAGCAATTTACCTTGCGTCTTCTGATATATTATTTAAGCTCCTTTTCACGGTGGATTTTTAAAAAAGCCATGTAGCATAGGGTCTATGACATGTAACGTATCAGTTAATCTAACATCTGAATTATAGTAATTATTTTATGCATTGTATTACTTTTGTGAACTGATTCTAGCTGTGCGGAGGGGTTTTATTGTGCTCGCATAGTTCATTTCTACGTGAGAATTTTCTATCCAGACTTTTTTTGGAACGTTTTACTCCAATCTTTTACAATTTGCATATTTGATAAAATTGCACGTTACTTATTGATCCATAACATTTTATTTATTTCCCCCCCCCCCACGTTTAGCAAGTAAACTAATCACAGCCAATACATACTTTTGTCGTCATTAATATTTATTGCTACTTATTTAGAAAATTTTCTTATGTAACAGTTCTTACAGGCGTATCATGCAAAATGAGTCTAGGCAGAGCTTTTTCTTTTTGTTTTTAATTTTAATTTTGCTTTGTGTCGCTTACGTTAATTTGAACATGCACATCACAAGATAAAAATCTCACCCTATAAATCTATTTAACATAGCCGTTTTCATTACATCATGTTTTATATGTCAATTTCCGTTTGTAATAACATATCAAATATAAATAAGTTACAATGAAAGTTGTGCGCACGTTTACTACTAATAATGACTTAGAGCTATGTGTTTGAAATAAGCGAACGTGGCATAGAAAGAGGGGACATAAAGTACTACGCAAAATATGGCAACATGGCATGCAGAGAGAGGGTAGAAAGTACTACGCAAAATAAGTGAACATTACGTACAGAGGTAGGGTACAAAACACTACGCGAAATATGTGAACAATACGCGAAATATGTGAACAAAAAAACTTTGTAAGAAAGTGATAAAAATGTCCAAGAGGCATAAAAAGAGGGGATATAAAGTACTACGCAAAATATGTCAACATGGCATACAGAGAGAGGGTAGAAAGTACTACGCAAAAGATGTGAGTATGAGAGAGAGAGAGAGAGAGAGAGAGAGAGAGAGAGAGAGAGAGAGAGAGAGAGAGAGAGAGAGTACAAAGTACTACGCGAAATAAGTGAGCATTACGTACAGAGGGAGGGTACAAAACACTACGCGAAATATGTGAGCAAGAAAACTTTTTAAGAAAGTGATAAAAATGTCCAAGAGTTATTTGACTAGTTTCGTGCCATGTATAAGAGTCAATGTGTCAGTGTCTTTGGAGAATGTGCATATGTTTATGGCATATGCGCGGTATTGTGTTACTAAAGGTATACGTGTGCTTTTCCGAGGAGACTGCTTCAGTCAATGGCCTTAACGTTATCTATAGCAAAGATTTATATTTTTGAAATACAAAATTTTGTTTCAATATCTACCTCGTTGGCACCACAATTTAAGGGTTAATGAAAGAAAAAAAAAGTAATTTAGCAGCTTTCCTATACATTAAATGCTATTCCCAAATAACGGTGTCTTTTTGTTGAACCTCAAATTGTGTTTGCTGCGAGTATCTTGAGCAAATTATGCCGCCCATGCTTAAAAGGTAAATGAAAAGCTGTTTCTTTTGAAAAATATAATATAACTTGTAATAAAAGCATTTTATCAAATAGATATTTAGTAAAATCGGTAAAATTTGTATATAACGGTCATTGGATAATACACTTGTGCCGTTTATTTATAGGTGTTCTCAATACAGAGGTTATATGTTGTAATGATGCAAAATTTTGTAGAATAATTTCTGTAGAATATTTTCATAGTGCATTCTGACATGGTCAGTGTGTCACGTGACCATTATTATTGATGCATGCAAAATGTAAGCAGGATGATGCTCATGTACTAGACATCACTATAAACTGCATATCATTAAATGAGTTTGATACTGAGGAAAAGTCGAGGTGTCTATTTACTCAAATTATGCATAATACCCAATAAACGTGCACATGATAAACCTTTTGTCAAATTTCAAGTGACAAATGACCTTGGTCTTGTGTGTGTACGGCTTTTTAGCGGTGGGTTTCAGGAAAACTCCACCTCACTAATTCGGCCCTGAGATAGACATTCCGTTTAGATTGGATAGTTTTATATCTGCCAAATTCGCTATGTGCTTGCATGTTGAGTATCTAATACTTGTTGGTAATTCTAGTTCGATCAGTCACTCGAGTATATGAAATTTGCTCTAATTGAATTTTGTATAAATTATATAACTCTATTTCTAAGAGAAAGCGGATCATTCAAATGTTGTATTCGAACACGTTTTGTTTATATAAATGATCAAATTGTTATATTTTTAATACGTTGCTTTGTGTTATTCTATTCTATATCGCTGGGCAGATCTCTCATATTCTATCCATTTATTTTTAATTTTATTTAAATGTTTACTCGTTCCGGGCAATAACACCGTGATCGGTCATCTCCGAGATAGTGATAACCGAAAACCCTAAGGAGTATGGAGATCAAACATCTCCACCACCACCTGACACATATGTAAAGGACAATGAAGAG
>JAQISU010000229.1:1170000-1245000 GCA_029339505.1 Unio delphinus | reverse complement strand
GTAAAACACCATAAGTCCTGTCTGAAAATATGTTTGAAATTTAAAACATTGATCAATTAAATTTCAATGGAAATTTAAATTAACATTTAAATGTTTAATACTAATTTTAAAATACATATATCATTTTCATACAAGCTTCAAAAACATTTAAACAGCAAAGTTGAATGGTATTTAAAACAAATGTTAGTTTGGGTACATAAAACATAACATTTTCCCCATCGGTATTGAAGCATCATAGCTCATAGAGATTTTGACAGAAAACCGCAATATGTCTCTCCAGATGCACATTAAAGAAGCAATGACAGGTGCTATGTTCCACATTTATTGTGTCAGGCTGGTACTTAGGCAGTTGAATGTATCACTAAATGTGTATTGTAAAGAGTGTTGGTTACGAATTATTAAGCTAAATGATTCAATGGAATCAGATATCAGCTGATACTACAATACTGTATACTGTCAAAATACTAAATTGAAATATGTTACCATACATGGGCATATTCATGATAAAAATAACAGTTTGGGATATTTTGAATGCACACAGCTCAAACTATGCCATACAGAGTCACTCTTGGTACATTGGCAGCCAGCAGCAGAGAGGGTGAACAGAGTAAAGCGAAACGTCACCCTTTTTGGATTACCAAATCGACTAATGGTGACTAACATAGAAGTCAGTTCAATGACTACACCTGAATTGGCCCAATCAAATGTTGTAGTCGACCCCATCTGCTTCTCTCTGCATGTGTTAAATTGTCAATCTGAGGATAAAAAATCTTGTAAAAAAAACCCAAACAAAATGAATAATTCAGACAAATGATCAATCTGAGATTATTTTGAACTTTGAGTAATATTCTTCCTCACGACCACATATCGGTGGGTCTGTCATTGTCTGTGTCGGTAACGTTGAATAAAAAGTTCTGGCAGGTAATTGATTAATATAATTTAAAAACTCAACTTGTGGTGATAGTCCGTACGAATAAAAAAACAACTCCGCGTGGATCAATCGAATATGCAATCCAGTGAGTTCTTGGACCGGAATTCGAATCGAGATGGATGATACCGGTTTCAACGTGATGTCTTTTTTTCGGTCATTGATCGCACAAAAACACTCCTCTAAAATGTTTTAATTTTAATTTTTGGCAGCATCTATCGGATCAAAATTTGACATTGGTGTTATTATATTCCTGAAAGTCTCAGTCCCTTTTCTAGATAAGTTGCCGCAAGTCTGAGACCGCTTCCCTTTTTTATACCCTTTTCCTATTGCTTTCTTTAATGCCATTCCAGCGGCAGTGCCAACAGCACCTAACGCTGCAGCTTTTGCAACTGCAGGTGCGGCCGCAGCCATTAATACTGGTATTGCTGCAAAAAGTGAAAATATACCTCCTGATTTACTCATATCTTTGATGGCATTTAGAGAAAATTCAAGCTGAACTGCAGTTTTTGATAGCAGAGCTTTATTGAAACGTTTAAGCTGATTACCGGTTAACGATAATTTGTTTGGACCACCACTCATTTGTTATTTCTTTAATGTTATTTTTGCCCTACAATGATTTGAGTTTTTTATTGTATTTTTTTTTATCTGCCCTTGAGTCAGAGTTGCGTTAACATCACTATACGATATTTTTATATTTACTTGATTGATTTTAGTTACATGTTCTCTACGGGTGCATTAACGACTCGCATTCGTCCACCAACACCTTCGAGTAATACTGCTCTGTCGTTAAGTATAACAGCGATCGCTCTAAAACCAGCTTGAACAACAGGTGTACCTACAGCACCAGCAACAAAAATACCTACATTAGCTCGAAAATATATATCAACAACAGATTGTCTAAATAAATCTAAATGTTCCAGTGAAAAGTCATAGATCGGATATAATGTTGCAAAATCTTTTTGTGATATTTGCAAACCGGTATCTACATTTAGATCACGCCCCATAAATGACATTAAACGATGATATGCACGTGAAACAGTATTAAGTTCAAAATTTAACTTTATATCTTTGGCAGGTTCTTGATGTCTATTTATTCTTAAACTAACGTCGGCAACATCAAGTATGTCAAATATCATCGTACATTTTTTCTGATTATTTACTCGTGCATTTGCCTGAAGTGCGATAGAAAATATCTCTTGGTCCTGAAACCCCCTGTTGTGCTGATATATGCCATGTAAATTGACCAGCACCATTATCTTTAGTACTATCTGTAGTGATTGTCTTCCACGATAGCAGTGATTTACCACCTTGATTCATGAAAGAAAGTAATTTATTTTCGCTCGCCAGAGTGCATCATTGTTTGAGTCTTTTCTAACAAGTACTATAGTGTGTTTAGTACCAAATATAACCTTTCTAAGATCTCTGCAAAATCCATAAATATGAGATAATGGAATTAGACATGAAAATTCTCCATGAGCATTCAACATTGACTTACGTGCTGCAAATTCAAGGTTGAAATTGTTATTTCTTGATAATACTACATTTACGTCTGCAAGTCCACCTGCGGATGTTACATTATCAGTAGTTAAATCTGTGTGATCTACATGATCGGTTATATCCTTTGCTAACATCATCGATGGACCAGCTGATCTTGAATAGTCATCAGAGTATCTTGCTAGACCAAGTATCCTCGTAGCAACATCAACATGTTGCAGACATGATTCGATATGTTTTCCATCGATGATGTATGTGTCACTACTGAATAATGCCATAATACCATTATTGACAAAAGCAATTATAGTAGCAGCTTCATAATTTGTATCGTCTACTTTTATAAGTCGACCTTCGACTTTGATAAATGCCTCAGCGGGTAAGAAATACCGACTTGTATCTTGTACTTGTAATTCGATTCTTCTTCCACGTTGATTTGGTTGTACTGCATCGTAAGAATAATATTGATAATCGCGCAGGGATTCATTTTTACGAACTGGTTCACCCATACCCAACGCTGTATCAATTTCACGCTTAAACATTTTATTGTAATTAATATGATCTAAATTGTAATTATCTACGAAGACCACTTCCTGCTATCATACTAACGGTTATGTTATCATCTTTTTCTTTTAACGATGCATCAGTCAGATTCATTAATCTTTGGGTTGCGGCCTAATTTATTATTTTACCTTCATTTGCAGGCATAATTTCAGTGGATGGTAATTTCAGTTGTTTGTTTCGTCGTAATAACCGTAAAATTCTGTCCTTGACCGCTGAAAACGCATTACCGTCAAGATCACCGATTGCGCTAGAAGCTTTGTTGCGAATAACATCGATAGCTTTCATTGATAATTGTTTTGAAATTGGCATTGCTTTTGGGGCTATCCTGGTAAATAAACACCGAACAACATCAAAAGGTCCATCTCCGTAGATTTTTTCATGAAAGTTCAGTACCCACGAATGTAGTTCTAGTCTGTTTTTAGAACATTTTTTTCCTCTCTCATTTTGGTGGTGATAGAAGAGTTATATTGATGCAAGTTTGGTAGGGATTTAAAGGTAATTGTTTATTAATGAGAATACGAGCTGAGAGAGTGGTTGTCAGTGTGTAATTTGGTGACAGTGCACATGGAGTAATATGGCCTTGGTGATGATCCGGAAATGAAATCTGTGTTCTGTCTACATGCTGTTCTGTTTACAGTGCAGCCGCTCAAAAAAGTGCCGGTGAACCCCTGACAAGAACTTCACCGTGAAGTCATCTTTGGATGTATTTGAGATTAACATATGATTTGTATTGATTGTCACACAGTTGAAAGGTCAGTACTGAGAAATATATGTAGAGAACATATAGTAAAATTATTTGTGGTCTATGTCCTGTCAGAGCAGATATTATTAAACTTTAAATTGCTACAAAAATGTTATTATTAACGATAAACACACGAAATTTGAAGGTGACATTTAAAATATAAAAATTATTTTAGAAATAAAAAATTAATTTTATTTTTAAAATTTTAATAAAATTTAATAGAAAGTTGACAAATTAAAATTTGCCCTTTAAAATGCACATATATAATATTTTTGAAAATGATATCAATTGAAAGCAGCATGTTTATAGTCCTACACCATATACAAGCTACAATGATGGATATTTGTCAAATTTTATCAGAGAAAATATCTTTGTAAGTAAAAATTAGACATACATTTAAAATATGTGAAGACAGATTCTATTTTGTATTGATCATTCAAACTATTTATTAGGGGTCCAAGCAGTTAATTTATGTGTTTATGATGGGGTGACTTCCTGAGTAACACATATCTGCTTATATAGCCTTTAGTAATTGTTAACAAACATAGTTACAGGGTGTTTAGTGAGAGAGTGATGAAAACAATATACTGGAACCTACTCAAGTTCTCTACTGAATCAGTTTAAACTTTCTGAGAAGGAAATGCAGGTTGAAGGGATAAAATATACTTTCCACATGTATATTTACCCTTGGATGTAAGAAAACTGCAAACTGATGTAAATATAACACAAAGTGCATTCCATTTTATTATTAAGTCCAGGATCTAGGATCACACATTTCTGGCTGTGTAAACTTAAAGCATCCCAAAATGTTATTTTCCTCATTAATATGCCCATGTATGGTAACATATTTCAATTCAGTATTCATCTCGATATCCTTGCAAGAAATTCAACTATTGTCCCGGAATATAAATTTCGTAATAATTGTTTTATTGCTACACTTTATTTTGATGACCTTAATGGGAATTTTCAATATGAATATGATATGTGTCGTAGAATAAAAAATGTGTTGAACAAAATATACCATCAACTGCCTGAGACATACTATCAATTAAGCAAATAATTTCGTATAGGTATATAAACGACGAAAACATGGCAGTTAATAATTGAACTTGACCGAGTAAGAAATTTAGTCGGTGATGATAAAATATTTACCAGTGAGTTCATCACCGAGGAATACGCAAGTGTTAAATCAATGCGAGATGGTGGTATATCATCACATAAAAGCGAGTACAAAATCATGAAAATATTGTGAGAAACACGAGATGAAATTTTGTATCGATATTATGATAAATTGAAATTGTTATTGCCGGTTTCAAAGCTTATCAAAAAGATATCCGATGCCATCAACGATGTTTTTGCTGAACGACGACGACAAAAGATTATACTCGAAGAGTTCGAAAGGATGTTGTTGGATTAACGACGAAGATGTGCTTTTGGTGGTCTGAGATCTTGATCGTTTATTTTCATATCTCGGACGAGTTCTATATCATATTTCTTCTTTGTTATTTTAGCGCCTAAATGATTATTTGCCGCGATAAGTTTTTTTTTATAATAGTCCGATAATTCATTGTTGGTCTTTTAAAACTCGGCGATTCTAGATTCAAATTTGTTATTTGCGGTTTGAATATCCGATACTGTTTTACTATATTCATTGTTGGCGTTTTTCAAATTTCATGTTGGTAATCAGTTTCGGTTTTCTCCGCGGTTGTTCGTAATTGATCACGCGGCGCTGTTAAATCTGTAATATTGTTTTAGCTCGGAGATATCTTCTCTAAGTTTTCGTTTGTTGGCTTGGTATTGTTGTTGGGCTTCACGAAATTTGTCAGCCGATCCTTGTGTTATAAGGGAAATTGGTTCCTTCGCCCATATTTTATACAACCTTGATAATAATATTTTGAATTCGGTGGCGACCTCGACAGGTTGTTTAATACCGTGCAACGATATTATTTTTTTTCGTCGTCCGCGGTAAGATAAGTAGGAGTTCTTATATTTTTACCGCGAAAAAAAAATCATTTTGGAAACAATGGGACAAAAATTATAATGAAAATCACAGAAATAAAACAACCATGGTAATAGTTATAGTCAGTAATCATAGAATTTATTTAAATTTATCGAATATTTTCAGTAATTTTTTATTTTTTTTCCTCGATGATATTTTTGATATTGCTCGTGTTATTGTTCTTGTTATTATCATGGACATCATTGGGAGTTTTCCGCGATAAAAATTCTTTGAGGTGTTCCAGAGAAATACACGAGTGAGCATAATTCAATATCTGATAAGGATTACATGAAGATAACGTAACATGATCCCGTTGAAGTTGTGTCCGTTGGTGTTCCGTCAATAGAAAAGCAACATTGCCGAATTCACCGATGAGTATGATAGTATTCGCGAATGCATTTCTGATTGCGTTTTCGAGCTGTTGTTTATTATGGATGTATACTCGTGCGTGTTGATACATTATTTCTATCATTGTTGTTATTTCAATTATTCAAAATCCTTACGATTTAAATACCTAGGATTTCACATCAATAGTAATTTGTAATTAATCATCTAATAGATCAATCAAGTTAAATTCTGATCAACGAGTTTAAAATTTAGTTTTGTTATACAGTTGTCATTGCATGGTAAATAAACTGGATTAATCGGTGTTTGTTTGATCAAACTTCCCGAAGATACCTGAGTGGAAAAAGTATACAGGATATATCCTTGAGCGGCTTGATTTGATAATTCTGTATTTGCGTTGTAACTCCCATCGATAATATCACACGAAAGGTTTACCGCGATCACAAATGTTATATCAACGTTGTCCGGTGAGACATGTATTCCGGTTCCATTAGGAGAAATATTGTATCTGAGATTTCTATCTGGGACAGGTATATCATCGATGGGGGGGTGGGTGAAAGCATCCTATTTAACTTCATTCCATCGCATGTAACGCAAAAAGTATTTTCAAATATTTTAATAAATTCTTCCTTCTTTGAATTTATGTTATATATGTCAAAAAACTAAATGTTGGAATATCTTATACACATATATTATTTCCCTTTGCATATCTTGTTTTGGTAGAAGCATCAGAAGTTAATGCAATTTGAATAAGTTGTAAATTAAGATTTTCCATATCGGTGTACATTTGATTACATATTTCCATGTATTTGTTAGCTTCCTTTGGGGATCCGTCGATATATTTATAGGACCCATCGGGTTCTTCTCTTATTTCGAAAATATACATCCAGTACCTGGCTTGATTGGCAGCGCCAGCTGGAAGCTATTTTGCATTACATGCATTCTGTTTGTTCAGGAGCCGTGCATAAGTGGACAGCTCCCTAACTAAAACGGGGTGATTTGTGTGGCGAAATGCGCGGTCAGATGGCTTCTCAGTGCAGGCATTTTGTTCGTGCAGCAATATGTAAATCGAACTCAGTACTCTGAAGCTGCTAAATGCTGAACAAAACAAACATGAGAAACAAAACAACTCGGGTACATCTGTTTGAGGTAACGGATCCCATGTGCATTATTGTTAAAATATTAAGCTGATACGAATCTAGGTCGTTACCTATGTGTCCTAAAGAAGTGAAACCAACACCTTTTGTACAATCAAAACTTATTTCTCTTCCGAATTACTAAATTAAAATTTAGGAGACACATACTTAAATGTTTTATCACAAGTGCAAGAATAGAATATTTCGAATAAATTCAAATAGTCTTGAATGTCCTAAGTGATCTTAATGATACTATCCAAATTATTTGACCGAGTTCTCAATATTCCGAAAGTAGTGTTTTCGTTCTAAATGTCTATATGCCTTGTAATGAATAAGTTTTAAAATAAATTAATCTTAAATTATATCTGAGCACAAATAGCAACTTATATTACCAAATACCGATATGAAATTGGAATGGAATAAATGTTTACCTAAACTCTGTATGTACAAATATCCACCGGAACTAAGCCCTAATAAATTGTTCAGGAAATTTCCCACGCAATACAAAATGACCTTGAATGAATTCACAATAATCACAAAATAGTTATTTAATCTGAAAACATTGAGTACTTTATACTTTAACGGAATAATTTAGATTAATAAATCCTATCGAGTACAAACTGAACAAAACAATAGTACTTATTCCAATTTGAATGATAAGATTGGAATGAATATTTCTAATATAATCAACTTGAATTAAAAAAACCTAACATCATTGAATTAAAAAATCTGACATCATTAAAGGAACAGGATGAGGGTACAAATTTCATTTATAGAACATTCTAAGTTATATACAGTCTTGTATAGATTCACACTACTCAGTCATCTGTTATGTATATTTGATTTAATTTATATTTGATTTAATTTAATCGTGTGTTTGTTAGTTTAAAATGAATTTTTAAAAATTCAAATTACATGTTAGAGTAAATGTAATTTAGTTTACTGGAATATGATATTTTCCAAAAATTAGTTTGACCTAACTGTTTTCTCGTAAACAATGAACTTTGTATCTTTATGCTGACCTAGTTCCTGACTTTGATTCTAACAACAGTTCGAGAAAACAACTTATTTTTTTATATTCAATCTTAATGTGTGATTTATACGGTGGAATCGAAGCCATACTGAGAGTTGAATTAGCGTTTCCCAGTGGATTGATCCACATCCGGGCATCTTTTTTACGCAGTAATCAGATTTTAAATCGATGTTTTGAGAAATAATCTGTTTGGGCGTTTTACCTTCGACACTGAAAGGTGTTCACTTTGTTGTGAAAAATTTGAGTTATATTTTAGATCTTTTTCAAATTATTTGGATTGTAAATGATTAATTCGCTCCTCTGGAATATTTAAGTGCCATATATTATTCTTGGACAAAAACATGTATTGAAATTTTATTCGAAATTAAAACAGAATTATTTTCTGTGGTTCAACAAAGAACTGTTGACACTTCAGTGCTGTAAAGGTTACAGTATACGTCATCGCCTTCCTGTTTGGATTTTTCGTCGTTACTCGAACTCAAGTTCATTATGGAACAATTTATTACTAGGACTAATAATTTGTAATTCTTTAATTATTCTTAGATTATTTTTGGATTTGAGTCTTAAATCGGTAGGTTATATTTTCCATTTTTACCTTGTCTTTCCAGGCAAATAAATTATTTGTTAAATTTTAAAAAGCTTGTTGTCTTCATTATTCTTTTCTTGTTACTATTTATTAGAGCCTAAACACGTAACACATTTTTTCATCAACTATTACTGAAATTAGTATCCCGAACTCAAACCTAGGAAACCTGTTTACCGTGCATGATATTATATTTCAGACATGTAGGCCACATCAAATTTATACCGTCTCACATAGGGAAAGCTATTACATCCAACAACATCACAATTATTCTATCTCGTATGGTGAAAAGTAGGTTCTTTCAGCAAGAGTGTATTTTAGTCTGAAGGTAAATATAAGTTGTATGCGAAATGTGTTCGTAAATACCGTCAGTCATATGTACCATGAGACATATATACCATGATACATACGCACCATGATACATACGTACGTTGAGACATATATACCATGATACATACGTACCATAAGACATATATGCCATGATACACACGTACCAAGACATATATCATGATACATACGTACCATGACGCATACGTACTATGAGACATATATGCCATGATACACGTACCATGAGACATATATACCATGAGACATATATACCATGATACAAACGTACCATGCGACATATATACCATGAGACAGATGTACCATCAGACATATATAACATCAGACATAATTTGAGACTTCCGGAAAGATGGCCACCTTCGCCTAACTGCTTGATGAAGGCTCTTCCGTTTTAGTGATATAATAATATATGTGCTTGCTGTCTATCTTCGTCTACATTATTGTGTTTAATCATACATTGGATGTTCAGTTCGCACGTGTTTCTTCATCTCCTTGCTTCGGAAACGAGAACAATTAGAATTTTTCTCAGCTTTGTTGCTTAATAAACCGCCATCATGAGATTGCCATTCAACACGCTTACGCTATGATGGACCCTCATTAATTGCATTAAATGACCATACCTTGGCCCTTGATACTACATTGTGCTCAAGACTAAACGAACTGGGACTACGTTCATCATTACTTAAATGTAAACGGAAGCGAGAAAGGAAACGTTGTTTCAAAGCTGGCAGCCGTTGAACAGGAAGAAGAAGTCCAGTTATCTCCTTTCGCACGTTACAGATAAACAAATTAATAATTCGGCAGTTAATTTTAATAACCTGGTTCAAATTCATCTTAAATCGTCAACCGTTGTGTCATCTGTCCCAGGGATACCACCTTGTATTGCATTATTCAATGTCTAATCAGTAGGATTACCGGAAAAGCGTACAGAAATAGTTAATTTTATCAACGACCAGAATATCGACGTCTTCTTCCTGACGGAAACATGGCTAAAACATCAGGCGATGAATCCAAGTGCGCGGATTTAAATCCCACTAATTACCCCATCAAGTCGTTCCCCCGCAACTCTAGCGGAGGTGGAATTGCGGTCATCACAAAAAACACAAAAGTACAACACAACCTTCAAATTTCTGCCACACATCGTTTGAACTAGTCCAAACAACACTCACACTGGAACAAATGTCAGTCCATTTTTTCTGTCTGTACCACCCTACTCCTAGTAGAAACAAGTTGACTGAATCTTTCTTTTTGGAGTAGTTTATGAATCCATGGAGTATGAAAATTCGAATGGTGGCCACATAATTATCCTTGGAGATTTCAACTTATACTTTGACTGTCATTGAAACCCATACACGTCAAAACTCCTATATTCCATTCATGTATTCAAACTTAAACAGTCAGACAACCAACCCACCCATAAACTTGGTCACATTTTAGACTGGTTTCTTCATAAACATGATGATAATATTATGTAATCCACCCTTGTATCCCACGAACGTGCATCATATAACCTCTGCATTATATGCCATCTCGATGTATCAGTCCCTAACCCGCCACATTTATTTGCTACTAAGAGAAAGCTCCGTATAATAAACAGAACCACATGAATGCATGACATTCAAGAAAACCTAACAACTTACTTACATCCTACAGCAGAACAACTCGATAACTGCCTGCGTTCATTGCTTAAAAAACATACCCCAGTCCCCAAATGCAGAGTATGAATAAAAAATGTGTTCTACATGGTATAGCAGTGTGAGGGACCAGCTGCGCACTGCTAAAAGACATCGCTTAAAAGCAGAGAGGCTTTTGCTTTCCACCATACTCACTATTCATAAACAAATCTATGAAGCCGCGAAGAAGAACGCCACAAACATAGTCCATTTAGCAAAAGTATCCCACTACAGTACTAAGATCAAGGAGAGTTCCAGTTGCAAAGAGCTATTCGAGATAATTAATAAACTAATGTCAAGGAACAAATGTACACCAATTGCAATAATTTTCTGTCCAGTAGATCTTCCCGACCTATTTGCAAATTTATTCCAGTACAAACCATTTGAGATTCGCTTGACAACACAATTTCAACTGAATCGTCACCATGCATTTGAACATGTCTTTATTGATTTAGCACGGACAATTGTAATGAAGAGTGCACCAAAGTTTTGTGAACTTGATCCAATTCCAACATCACTGCTGCTTGAGTTCTTAGACCCAATATTGCCTTCACTAACTGCTGTTATTAATATCTCACTCATCGAGGGAATTTCCATCATTTTTTAAAACTGACATCGTAAAGCCTCTGCTGAAGAAACCAACACTTGACCATAACAATTTAAAGAACTACCGCCCATTTTCTAATCTCCCATTCATATAAAATTTATCTTAAAAAAAGTTGTTCTAGCCCAGCTTGTGTCTCATTTTTAATTCAAACAGTCTTTTGAGCAATGTAAAGTCTACATAACGCCCTTGCCACAGTACTGAAACTACTCTTCTGAAAGTATTCAAGGTCCTTCTCTCTGCTATAGATAGTGGTAAGATTACAGTCCTCACCCTCCTTGATTTGTCTGCAGCATTGGACACAATATACCATGATATATTACTTCACCGTCTCCAGCATGTATTTGGCATTCAAAATATAGCAGCCTTACAGTGGTTCAAGTCCTACTTAGTGAACAGGACACAAAATCTATCTGCAAAGTAAATACATTCCAGCCCAGTTGATCTAGGTTGTGGTGTTCCACAGGGGTCTGTTCTTGGACCTGTTCTCTTCATTGTATACACTCAACCGCTCTCAAGTGTCATAAATCATCACCCAGTCTCACCAATTGTACGCTGATGACACACAACTATGCAAGTCTATCCACCCAACTGAAGTTGATGCTACCATCCATGGAGTAGAGAGGTGCATTTCTGATGTGAAATCATGGATGACATTCATCCAGCTGCAGATGAATGATGATAACACTGAGGCCATTCTGATCAAAACACAAAGACTTTCTCATTCACATCCTTTACATCAAACAATAAATATCGGCAACACCAACATTAAATTCTCACAGTCAGTACGAAACCTACGTGTTACTCTAGACAGCACTTACATTGCATCAGCATGTCATGAACATATGCAAGGCTGCAAATCTTTGACTGAGACACATCAGTTCCATTCGCAAATATCTTTCAGCTGATGCCACTAAAACACTTGATTGTTCATTAGTACTTTCAAGACTGTACTAGTGTCTAGTTCGTCACAATATCTACTCCAGAAACTTAAGAAAGTTCAAAACACAGCTTCTCTGATCATCTTTAAAGTACCTTGATCAGAGCACACCTCACCACTGCTCTGTACCCTACACTGGCTTTCAATTCGATACAAAATCAAACACAAAATTTGTTCTTTGTGCTATGTTTTGTTGACAGACTCCAGTCCAACATACCTATCCGGCCTCAGCCATGTGTATAGACCAGCAAGATACTTACACTTGTCTTCTGACAATCGTATACTCATTGTTCCCACTATGAAAACAAAGTCATATGGACAACGTTCTTTTGCATACCAGGGCCCGGCGATGTGGAACGAATTGTCCATTGAAATTAGACACAAACATACAGTGGTCCCTTTTAAGAGTGATCTTAAAACTCACTTTGTTCGACTGCAGGAACAAACTTAGAGACCTAATAATGTTTTGTATCTTATAGTTTTCATCATATTATGTCTTCCATTTTCATGCTTTTTGTTATTTGTTTTTCTGTAGTGTAGTCATATCATTATCCATGTTGTAATCCGCTTTTAACTTCTAAAGATTAGGCGCTATACAAAGTCCTCATTCTTCTTCTTCTTCTTCTTCTCCTTCTTCTTCTTCTTCTTCTTCTTCTTCTTCTTCTTCTTCTTCTTCTTCTTCTTCTTCTACCATGAGACATATGTATCATGATACATACGTACCATGTATCATGAGGTATGTATGTATCATATATATATATATATATATATATATATACGTACCATGATACATATGTACCATTAGAAATATGTTATATATAATGAAATATCTGAGCAAGGCATTTAAATATTTATATATAGTCATTGACAGTTGTTAATGTATATGCAATTGACTAAGAATTGTGAGAAGAAAACAGAATGTATTTATATGCATATGTATTTATTTCTTTGTAATATTCTATAATATGCAAGTCTCATACAATGTGGACGATTACCGTAACAACTGTAGATTGCTGTGTCACAATATGACATTAAGACGGTGTGTGTGTGTGTGTGTGTGTGTGTGTGTGTGTATGTGTGTGTTTGCATTACGACACTTCTTTAAGCAATGCTATGTGTATGTAGGACATGGATTGTATGGAATAAGTATGTGTTAGTGTTTGAGAAGGATTTGGTAAAGTATCGGCGATTTGTCCGATGAGAAGTCTGTTAGAGAGAGGTATATTACGAATGTGTATATCGGGTGAACAGGATTACATACCATGTAAGCTCCCAGGGTATATCTAAGAAGATGCACTTAAACTCTCAAAAGAGATAAGGAGGAAATACGAGACTAGTGTAGAAGGGGTGAGGAAGGAGGGTGTACAAGCGTAGCATAGGAAGAGTGTAGGAGAAGAGGAAATAGTACAAAGAGCGACACAGGAAGAGTGCAGGAAGGAAGGTAAAGGAATAATAGAAGGGAAGAATAGAAGAAGAGAGAAACGAATATAGATGAGTACAAGGGATTACTCACTGAAAGGAGACTCAACACACGTATGATGGAATAAAAATAGGCTTTAGCTAACAGGCCAATTGATGTGAATGGGTTTATTCATTATTAATATGTATTAAATTGGTAAATATTTTACCATGAGTTGTTCTTGTATTTTGGTTATCTGCATTTCTGAATGGTTCAAATTTTCAAAATGTTTATGTCCACCTATTTTCCATAATAGTCCTAATACGGTTTAAGAGTTGTGGCAGTTACATAGCGATAATTACAAAGGTTAGATTTTATTATTATTATTAATATTAATATTATTATTATTATTATTATTATTATTATTATTATTATTATTATTATTATTATTATTGTTGTTGTTGTGTTGTTGTTATTATTATTATTATTATTATTATTATTGGGGATGTTTACGTTTTGACGACCACTGACGTCTTTTGTCTTCGCCTTTATTAAACGGTTGTCAGCTGTCGACAGTATAGAGGCATGAAAATAACTTATATCATTTCATCAATGACCAATTCAGTCCACCCAAATATGTGGTAGATCTATTGTCAGCCATAAAGAGAAATTTCGTCGACTCAGCAATATACATTAAAACATGAAGATTTGACACTGACCTTTAATCAAAACTTACTGATAAGACACACAAATGTCCAACTAAAATCGCATCACCTGAAAATTTGACACCTAAGCAAAAGCAAGAAATCGAAAACAGAATTAGACCTACTGGTTTTATCGAAGGTAAACAGCGGAACCTTTTTCGTTGCATCTTTTAAGAAGAAATGATGAGTCTAAGTTCACGTTGGTCACAAGGCTTAAACAGATAGATACATCAGCAACGAAACTTCAAAGTACAATAGTACAAAGTAAATTATTAAAATATTCACGTGTTGCATACTGGCATTCTAGAACAATAAAGACACGCGTTCCTTCAACATAAAGTGTTTGAAGAGGAACATACCTACTTGAAAAATGCTACAAGTTATACAAAAGCTTTCGCTCAAAGTTCACACTATTTAGAGAAGACATTTGTGAAGCTGAGATTTATTTAATTACGTTAGTGTTTGGAAAGGTATCAAGTTATTCAAGACACGTGTTTTTTCACATAAAAATGTGTCTGACGAGACATAGAACAACCTTAAAATGCTAGCTAATATAACAAAAGTAATCACTCAAAGCTCAAAATAGTTCGACAACACATTTGTTAAATTGAGATTTACCCGATTAGATTAGTATTATGAAAGGTATCAAGTTATGCTTTGTCATATTCAATTCATGGTGACAAAGACAACATTTAGGGAATGACTTGCTTAAAACTGTATTCCATTCTAGGATTGTTATGAAAAGAAAACATTTTTCAAATAGCAAAATGGCAAACTGAAATACACGTGGCGCAGATTATTATCTATTAGATGATAATGCATGTGATGCTCCGATACTTTCTCTTGTGTAGTACTTGTTTTCTAATGTTATCAATTTTCAAGAGAATAAAGAAATTTTAAAGATTTATTCATCTTTTCACAAAGCAAACATCCAAGCTGCTTTATTGCCACACAATATGCACATGTTATAATATATACATATATATATATATATATATATATATATATATTGAATGCTTGCTGTTATGGTTGGGGTGGGTGCTCCCAATATTTTATTTAAATATTATACGAAGTCTAATCAACGCTCGATTTTGGTTGAAAGTTAAATTAATGAAAGATAAATGTAAAGCTCCGATGCACCAGTCAGCAATGCCGACGGTTAAATGACTGGATATACTAAAAAGTGAAATTCAACGAATAACAAATTAATAACAATTCAGTAGTCAAATGATTCACATTTCCCAAGTACTCTCCTTTCGCTCGACCTTATAAGAGCCTATTGCATTACTTAATTAGTAGTGTGAGATAGATTTCCACCTGTCCTTGTTTTCTACTCATCTGTTTATTCTTCTCTCCTATTCCCTTCAATTCGTTCTCTCTTCCTCCCGACTTTCTCAAAATTCATACATCTCCTCGACTTTTCTATAAGCCTTCTCCTCCTTCAGTTCCTTGTAGATACACAAGAAATGACACTCCGTCATTTGAAATCTGAATACAAATTTTAAGAACTGTCTTTGTCCAAGAACTGAGCACTCAAATATTTCCAGAGAAACGACTTAATCCTTGAGCATCCAAATAATCTGAAGAAAACGTAACATATAACTCGAAAACGTGCTACAACAGAAGAAAATCACTTGGCATCAAGTGGTTTAGTCCAAACTGATAAATTCTTATCATAGCATCTGTATTAAACCACATCAACTGCGTAAAACAGATGCCCGATTGAGGGTCACGTAATCATTTTTACAAATAAAAACTAACGTACGCACTCAATATAAAACCCGTATTAATAACGAATTGAAAAAAAGTCGTTTACATCTTAAATCACGTAGTCCTATCATGACCTCAGGCTGACCTAGATCCTAGACTTAATTCAAAATTAGCAAATGCCACGTAAAAAAGATCTTTTATTATTTATTTTTATTATGAGAATAATAAGAGCGAGATCGAGGCTGTATTTGATACGTGACCCTAGACTTGTAAACAGTTTTGGTGAAGTAAACAACTTTTTAAAAATTGTATTCTTAAAGCATAATGATTGGTTGTTATACACCAAACATGAAACCCGAGTACATGTGTTTAATAAATAATAAGGGATTTATACAATTCTGTGGCAAACAGAATCAATCAATTACTTCTTCAACATCTTTAACAAATAATGGTTACAATCTTCATTGTCTGCTGTTTTAGAAGTTATTAGTTAACTTGAGAATTATCTTCGTTCTGAATAGCTTGGAAGTAGTCCGATATTTAAAATTACATATGTTAAGACTAAACAATTTTGAAAATTTTTGTCCTAGCATAATGAAGAATAAAACAACAAAAAACAACCATCGGAATCACTTTCTACGATGATTTGTAGTTTTCCATTTCTCAAATCAGGCATACGATTTTCTTAGATTTGTCATGAATTCGAATAAAGTGTACAATGCCACTTGCTTTTATTTGAATTTATCTTGCCGTATATATGATTCGGCATGATGCTTGATGCCTTTGTTTGAAACATAGTTCTTCGATGGTAGAATTTAGCTTTAAATATTACTGAATGGATTAGGATCTGAATTGTTACGAAACACACCTTATTTACTGAGATACCTTTCCCTTTCTTTTCAATTTATCAATACGTTATCAAAGGGGCCGAGTCGAGGTGTTCCAGATCTTTATTTTCACATGCGTGCTTCCTGTTGAAAGCTGCTGAGGTACACAAAGCAACGTCTTACGTGTAAAGATGTATGTGTAAATTCCTGACACTTCCAATAAAACATATGAGAAATACTGCTAACGATTATCCACTTGCGCCATCAAATCACATTATTTTTCATAATGTTGATGAGCCTCTTGTTTTCCTGGTGTCATACTTGTATTTGTTTAGCTCGTCCCTAGATTACAGAGAGTATATAATTTGCTTTGTTTTTACCTTGACGTTATTGGTGGAGTTTTTCAAAGCAGCATTATCCAATTCATTTCGAAAGGGAAGTAAAAGAAGCCGCACGGCTCCAATTTAAGTCTCTTTGCCACACGTTATCCTAGTCGGACACTTGAAGGCAAAGCTAAGAAAGTCAAAACTGCAATGTCGTGGCTGGCTTGTACAGGTAAGATTGCACAGAACAATATGAAAGTACGTCGATTACTTTGAATGACAGGGTTTATTATTACGTCATTAAATTCAGGTGATATCAGGGATTTTAATTTTCATCTCATATTGTTATTATAAAGTATTGGTAGCATCAATAGTAGTAGTAGTAGTAGTATTAGTAGTAGTAGTAGTAGTAGTAATAATAATAATAATATCAGTAGCAGTTGCTGTAGTATAGCAGCAGCAGCAGTAGTATCAGCTGCAACAGTAGTATTAGTTGTAGTAGTAGTATTAATTATTGTTGGTGTTATTTAAAACTCTTTCGACATCGTCTTGCATAACAATTTTAATGTTCCTAGTTCTTCCTTTCCATTTCCTCTTTCATCGTTCAACATATCGAAATGTTAGTAATTGATTTGCCATATTTAATGACCACACGAAAGCTGTCAAATGTTGATTACATTATTTATGTCTTTTTATACCTTTTCATGGCAGTGATTAGATGCATAAATCATAGCTCAAATTAAGTAAGAACACCTCTTTATTTGCAAAATTATTTCCACTTTGTACAACTTGATTTGCTTGGAGATTAATTTGCTAAATTACTTAATATGTTTTGATCCGATTTTCACCTTAGTGTATGATTCCATTTGTTATTTTATTATACTTAATCGTAAATTACAACGTTACTTTATCTATCTATCTATCTATCTATCTATCTATCTATCTATCTATCTATCTATCTATCTATCTATCTGTGTGTGTGTGTGTGTGTGTGTGTGTGTGTGTGTGTGTGTGTGTGTTAAGAGCTCTAAAATGAGAAACGTAGCATATATGTGCTGTTTAAGAATAGGAAGGAGTGATTAAGGTTTAAATAAATGAATGTCGCCCGATCATGCATTTGAAGGCTGTATTATCGGTCTCATCTTTGCTAGCCATGGGTCGTCGATCCTCTTTGTTCAAAATAGAATATTGACATAGCTCAAACAAATTTTTAGAACACATGTCGCCTTTTTGTTGTGTCGGGTATAACATTTATAACTCAGTTTGTCCAATCGGGGAGCTTCTTACACAAATCTTGCTTTTAATATCGTGACTTCCATTGTGTTTTAACACCATGACGCGTAAGAAGAAAAGCAATTGCGTTTGAAGCGGATAATTTTGGAACCTCTCATGCAACGTTTGTCTTTCTCAGCAAAAGTCACATTGATTATCAAACTTTCTTCTTTTCTAAATATAGTTGAGACAATGCATATTCTACTTGTTTCGTTCAGTTGCATTCATTTAGAAGGCGGAACTTCGATATTATTTCCAATAGTTATATATGACAAGGATTGATGGGAACAAAAGAGATCAGCGAAACTTGGCCAGCAAAGATGCTTCGGCACTTAGTTTCAATTTTCATTCGAAGTACTAGGATATAACCTATCTCCCAACTGCCATCACTATGCAAAATAGTATTTATATTTTAAATACGCAATTTGTTCCTACAGTACTCACAAAAAATATCGGTGTTTAGTTAGTGTCAGAGAAGGGTGGCGAGTTGGTTATGGGGGCAGATTGAATCGGGAGTGGGAGGAGAATCTCGGCAAAGATAATAGGCCCTAAGGAGCCCATTTCCCGCTTCCCTTCAACATGAACTTAAAATGGTGGCCAATTCATAGCCCCATGCTTTGGTGCAACCCTCCACGGAGTCTTAAAATGTATTTCGTGTAGCAGATAGTCGCCCCGATGGATCCAAAACGGTGGTTAAGATACATACACGTAGCCTTCGAAATTGATTATATGTTATCCAGATGTTGTTTTTAAATCAGTCAGTCCTTCGCATTCTAAACTTATCGATCAAACAAGGCAAAACCATTTATTATATTGACTCGGTACACATGGTGCAAACGGTTTAAGCAGTTTATAGAGTCTGCTAAGTAATCCATCTGCTCAATGTTAACATGTTAATTATCGTCAAAAATCAATCATTATGAAACGGTAAACACATCAATGAATCCTACTGGGTCAGTAACACGCCGTTGTCCAACTCTAGAATCTGCCGGTGTCTGCATTTCGCCTATAAAACCGCTTTCGAGTTAGTTTAACGGCGGGGGTTGTAAAATCATTTTCTATAAAACTGTGACAGTCTTCATTTGAATTCACTCGGCAGGTTTTAATCCAGTTGTATGTGGTTTCATTATTTAATGCCTGAATGACATATGGAAATCTTGTCCTCGACTCATGTGATTGAGTTTAGCCGGGTCTGAAGCTTTCGTAATAGTTTTTAGCGTTAGAATAAACGTTAAGCAAGTGTGCGGTTACATCGACCTATTGATATTGCCTGGTGGTTATGAGTGTTACCTAACACAAAACCAGCACCTTTCAGTAAAGATGCAGCAACGAGTGATGTAAATTATTTGCCCCGATCGATTCACAATAACCGTGGCAATACAAGCAGTAAACGTGCGTTAATTTAATACGTTCAGGCACATCTACGACACCTCAGTAAAGACTTATGGCATTGACGCTCGCTTAGCCTAACATATGGATCAACTAGCATGATATATACAATATCATTGGCGGGGCCATGATGCAGTACCATCCCAATGGGTTGATTTAGGTAGCATAGCCTTAATCAGGGATACATACTAAATGTGGACTTTAACCATTCCGAAGAGCTGCACGTCAAGCTGCTAAACCGATACCGACAACCAGCTAACAGATGACACCAATCGTTATATGGCAAAGGACACCAACCTCTACGATACGACATGCATCCCACAAGGTCATCCACAATATAGTGACCTGTTTGGAAGGTGTTAGAAAATTTAAGGACGAATATAACGGAGTCCCTAAGTTTATGAGTCTTCTCTACTAGATGTACTCTATGCCGCGAATAGAAAATGTTGAGTCCCATATTGCAAAGCGTTAACCATTTAAGTAAGATATACTCAAGATCTTTGCTCAAAGAAAGGAGTTTCGAAACAGCAACGCAGCCTTACTTAGCGATAAGTACAAGATAAGGACAAAACTGGAATGTCAGAAATGGACCAGACCGGTAATAATCGCGACCAGATCCCGTAACATCAGGAAAACTCTTGAGATCTAAGTATTTGTGAATAAGACACCGGATCAACGAACTATGACAAAGATAAGCATGATAATACTCCCATATTCCCATATCATGCATTGATCGAATCTTCGCTTTCTAATCGATCGACAGGTGATCGTAAAACATACCTTGAGAACTTCAATTGAACTCAAAGAACTTTTCACTGGGTGAGAATATCCGCTTACGCGGTCCATACTTGTCTATTGTCGTGCAGAAAGAAGATGTTTCGGCCTGTTGCATCTCATTGGAGCTCTGTAATACGAGATCGCGCGTATAGCCATGAGGGCTAACGGAGTCCTGGATAGTTATGGCGCAACACTTATGGACCGGATGAGGAATGGTGCCCGACCCCACGGGGCTTCAGTTTCTAAAATGTGACAACACCATTCGGAAGCATTTTGATAGCCTAGTTTATAGGGAGCATTCGCAGATGAATGGGTCGAGGACGACCCAGAATAGAAAGGCGCAAACTGTCTGAGTGCGAGTTCAAACGATGGAAGCGTCTGACGAACTCGTCGAGATGGCTGCTGAATATAATAGGTTTCTCGGTGCTTCCAAAGAAGCAAAGGTTAGCCCAAGGCAAGAATGAAGCTATTACAAAAATGTGAGGGTGTCTATTATAAATCTTATTTAGTGTCATCAACACTCAGAGATGGGCGTGCCTGGCATGTAAAGAGACCAGTGCAGGCTCTACTGTGGAATGAAACGACATTTTGGACACAAACAACGAGATCGTGACAAGCTTGGATGAGACAAAGAAGAAACTAATGCAGAGTAAGACGCCATACATGCAGCCACGCGTAGTCAAAAGCCTGCCATTTATTGAGTCAGCGGTATATTTTCCCGACAAGGTAAACTAAAGTGGTCAGCTGCGATGTACCTCTTTAGGATATATATATGCTTGCAGAAAATTAATGGAACTGACCAACGAGATCAACTTTATTTGCTATTTGCTGCTCTATACCAATGCCATAGAGAAACCGACCAACATGTTGTTAATTAGATATATTTCGTATGATGTTTATGCTAAGGTGGCGACATGGATATATACAGTCTCTGCGAAAACACATCAGCCCGGATGCGGATAATTCACAAAGAGGCCACATCGTCCACAACCACGATGGTTTTGGAGGGATTGAATCAGCCTTCATTCGAAAAGCTTTACCTATCCATTACAATTCGTCCATCATTCTCGCTAGGCCCATTGGTCAGAGATGGATGTATTACGGCTGCTGTCGGTCTCTTACTAGATCATAGCCATTAACAATTTGGAGAAGTGCAAGCGGCATACACATGAAAAGCGCTAATGATCATATCCATCCTTTGGACATGGCGCATTCGAAACTTCAAATGTTTAAACATAATATAAGGTTGTTGTCTCGTTAGACTATACATTTTTCCAGGTCTTTTGTTGATCACTACCACTTCATCTGCTACACCATGAGTGGCCTCTATGTGGACTCCATCGCATCAACCGGGACATTCCAAGATAAATCTTCTAAAGCCGTCATTGAAGCAAATGACCTTTAATCTGTCGCTCCAGGTTTACAGTTCCTGTCGATACCCTCGCATAAACAGCCGCGTTTCACTGTCTCCAACTAGAACAGCCACTTGCCGAAGTTTCAAGGCCAGACGTTCACCGCTGGCCTCAACATGCTGCATATGATAGCACCAAAGCGCGTGATCAGGGTATGTGTGCAAAGTAGCACAACGACACCTTATCTTCAATGGATCTGACTAGCTTTGGTGGCAGTGCCTATTCCAAGAGTGGAGGCACTTCGAATCTGCCCTGTCGAAAAGACCAATTCAGCAGGTGCTAGAAGCGAATGTTCGACACAAACCCGACCTTTTCCATGTTGAATATAGGTGTCCAAGATGTATAATATCACTGTACGCGATCTAGTTCTACACAGTAGACTATGGTTGGTATACCGCGACAAACGCATGTTAAGAATGGAATAGGCTAACGTTGGCCGCATATAGTTAGAAGATGCAGGTAAAGGTTGTTACCATATGGACACAGGACATGCAAGTGAACCAATTCAATACTAATACAGTTTCCTAATGATCTCTGCAGCTGTCAAGGCCGGAGAAGCAACTTTTCTGGTTGTAACTACATCTTCTCTTAGATACAAATTTTAATGAAAAATCAATGAAGTTGCCATGACAAATTCACTCAAGAACCCCAAGGTGAGCAGGCTGAATACCAATGTAAACGCAACGAAAATCTCGATTACATCAATGAAAGAAAGCAAAACATACATCTGACTAAACTAGGTTACCAAGAGGTCGAATCATCTGCGTACGCATACGAACGGATGACGAAAAGATTGTCCACAGCTCCATGATGACTTCTACAAGCACTCGCCAAATCAGAAAACATACAAAGTGCTGTTTCTCGTTGGATGGATTGCCCTGGCTACGAGGCTTATACATATTCATAATATGACCAGCATGCAACTGGCTAATAGTTCGCAGACCAATAGCAGATGACACCGTCAGGAAAACGCGACGAATACTAATATCGCTTCTATTTAACACAAACCCCATGGCTAGTGAGAGAACGTAGCAGCAATCAAAATGCTGTCAAAAGCTGCCAAAACGACTCAAGATGTAGGCATGGAGTGACTCACGACGCAAGCCACACGGTAGATTTACCTACCCGCACCGGATAAATTCCCCTCCCGCACTTTGATGTTGCAGTTCCTAACGAGATACATGAAACCGACCTCTTTTTTCTGCCTCGCGTCAACATCGGGCGAAACAGTTACAAGTATGTGTTGAGCATGTTTGATGTCGCCAGTCATTCAAAGGAGACCGTGTCATTGACCACAACGCATGCTTCCAAAGAGTAGCATTGTGTGGGTATGAAGGTGTAAGGGCCATAAACGATACGAAAACACGGTTCACAGATAAAATATTTTTTGATGTCATTCGTGACAAATTTAGCTACGACTGATAATGTAAGAAAGTAATTCCTCCACTTATTTGCGACATTGCAGGGTTTTTGATGGTCTTTATTGTTAATGGCAAAGGGCAAAATACCCAAATTTGCGCCCCGGCTGCCCCTGTTGCGCAGTTATGTTGATACTTTGGGCCCCATTTGGCGCCCTCTAGCTACCGATTGCTCGCCACTGGGTAGTTTGCCTAGTATGTGTGCTGTTCTTGTTAATTTTGATGCATAGAAAGCTATATGCACTTACAATACTGACTTTGATGTTATACGATGATCTTGCGGCAGGTGGAGATGCTTACTGTCCAACATTGTTTACTGGTTGAGCTTCTAATAAAACGTCATCAATAGATTAAGCATCTAATAAAACGTCATCAATAGATTAAGCATCTAATAAAACGTCATCAATAGATTAAGCATCTAATAAAACGTCATCAATAGATTAAGCATAGTGGTAATAATCTGCACCATACATTTTATTACAAAAATTAATATGCTAGAGTTAATCGACTGAAATATTTACTATATTAACTCTCCGAACAAAACATATCCATAGCATATTTTATTGGGAGACTGCGTTTATTTTTCTTGTGAATGAATTAGTTTGATAAAAATGATAATTTGATTCCTCACCAAGGTAAATGAACTTAATAGTTGTCAAGGAAGACTTATACTTAGCACAAAATTAAACTTTACTTAAAAAAGAGACAAAAAGCAGAGACATACATTAATAAATACTGTAATACATTTGGAGTATGCGCATTTGATAGCGCCCCGTTTTAAGCAATTTTCAGATTTATTTGTGTGATTATTGGGATTCGGAGCCATGGAAATATTCGTAGCCGTAAATAATTAGCCAATTATTAGGAGCAAACGTCATGGAGTCGAATGTTAGTGAGTTTGAACGATTCCATGGTTCGCTAGTAATGAATTTAGGTCCAAACCGAATGACTGTCCCTGAGTACGATAGTCCATATTAAAATCTAGTGGTGTATGATATTGTTGTGGTTGATGTGGCAGTATTTACGGTAGGAAACCGATAAAATACACAATGGAATCAATAAGTAGGGACTTGGTAGATACCGTTTATGTGTCCATAGAGGAAAATAGTTACAGTTATATTAGCGTAATTCGCCGGAAAATGCGTATATTGACTGGCCTAGGGTGGCGGAGTTAAATAGTTCCCACTGAGAAAGGGGATATTAGTGTAATTTCTATGGCATAACCGGCTGGCGGTACGGAAATCTGATAATGATGAAGAAAAACCATGCAAATGTGCGGCTGATGGACTTTTGGCAAGTTGATTTATCTGTGGTGTCGAATTGATTAGAGTAAAATTAAGTATATAAAGACAGACACGTCTGGCTTTCCAGTTTACAACTCAAATTATATGGAAGTCTTTGGAAATTTGGGGAAAACATATTACTTCTAGCGGGAGTCGCGCCAGGGTTTGACACCACTAGGTCAAGTGATACCCCTGTGCGTGTAACAATACTTTATACATTAAAATTTGTATGAAAAACTGGCTCTGAAGCAATATATTTAATTAGCTTTTCCTTAGAACATATCAATCTAAAACACACATAAGCATCAATATTCAAAATTAACTTTCATTATTCCGACTGCTTTTTTCGTGTTCGAGCTAAATCCTGATCTTGACGGGGTAAGTTCCATGCAGTAACTCTGCAAATTATACAACCATTGACTTCACTGCAGAAAAGGCTTCATATAATAATAATAATAATAATAATAATAATAATAATAATAATAATAATAGTAATAATAATAATAATAATAATATTTTTTAATAATAATAATAATAATAATAATAATAAAAATAATGATTTAAATTATTATAACACTAAGTATTATGTTTCTTTTTCTTAATATTATTTATTATAACTATTATTTATTATTATTATAACTATTATTTATTATTATTATTATTTTTATTATTATTATTATTATTATTATTATTATTATTATTATTATTATTATTATTATTATTATCCCAAGGTTCTCAACATCTGAAAAGGTATACTCATTTAAGCTCTACGGATGATGAATCTAGTGAAGAGGAAACCTTGATGAAGCCAAATGACCTTGAACTTAACTCAATAAATGTTCAGGCTAAACTAAATGGATGCGGCTCTAAAATCGAAACCAAGCAGCATAAACCACAAAAGATGGCGCCCAAGCAAGAGAGTACCTGTACTATATTTTGCCTCGCTGTGGCAATAAGCCTATTGGTAATTGTAGTCGTGATTTTAATCCTCACACATTTGTCAGATGTACTAGGAAGTAAACAGGTTACACTCCCAGTTGTGGAGCAATCAATGAAAACGACCTCAAAAATGATTACAGCACCTATGGCCCTGGATCCCCAGAAGCAGACAGATAATTGGGAAGTGAGGCTTCCCCAGCATTGTAAGTATGAGTAACCTGTAGATACAGAAACGTATGTCACCTTTAAACTTGTTTTGGCCTCCATAAGTAAAACTTAATGCTGAGCTACTACAATTTGTCCCACCCACTCAACCTAAAAACATTCTATTTCTTTTAAAGTGGGTACTGACCTACTATTTTTGTGGCCTCAAACCTTAATGTATGTGTAAAGTAGCGGAATACTTTCAGCGCTATATTTTTAAAGTCTAAATTTAAATGCCCCTTCCCAATTTATTCCTGCATATGTAATTTATTCTTTTATTTATATTTTCGCTTAGGCATTTGCGTTTTCATTATCCTATCTAACCATTCTCTTTTTCTCACTGCTTTCCCTTTTTGCAGTTGGAATTGTCTCTGTTTCTTCTTTCTACAACTTAAATTCTCTTTCTTCTTTTAACAGCTGTATTTCTCTCTCTCTCTCTCTCTCTCTCTCTCTCTCTCTCTCTCTCTCTCTCTCTCTCTCTCTGTGGTTTTGACTGTACCAACATGCCAGTGGTTTCACGTGTGATGACGTGTTAACAGATTTCAAATTAATCACACTAATATAGTGCAAAATGTTCTTTCCTGGAGTCACTATAATTCCAAATTATTGTTTTTGTTCAATTTTATTATTGAGCATTATTTCCAGAAAACATTAATTAGAATAAATAGTTCCTGCCAAATAAAATATTGAACGCAACAACAAAAATGTTTCTGCGAAGGACGCTGTTAAATGTTACAAAGAATAATTTTTAAAGTAAACAAGATTATTTAAAAAGCCAAGACACAAATTTATCGCTAATATGTGTGTCCAAATTTTATTTCTAGAAAATTCTAAGCTGTAAGCATATAAAAAATGTTACTAAAATACAAATATAGTACATGTAAAACACCAAGTGCAATAAATTCTTCATGGAAGAATTCAAATATTTTAAACCCAGATCCATATAAATATGCTTACCTTTATTTATAATGATCCTTATAACTTACACTCAGAGAGAAATACTTGTCATTTATTAAATTGTTTACAGAACAAATGACTCCAGTCAGGTACACGATGAACTATATTATGTAAAAGATCAATTACAAACTACAATTATACGTACACTTATCCTTGGTAAAATTCACAAATGCAGATTAAATATACATAACACCACAATTAGTATGAATCTATCCAGAATTTACTTGAAAACTATGTGACTTAAGATTTGTTTATTTTCATAAAATCATCAGACTGGTATATATATATATATATATATATATATATATATATATATATATATATATATATATATATATATAGAGAGAGAGAGAGAGAGAGAGAGAGAGAGAGAGAGAGAGTTTCATGTCAATCGAACTACAGGTATTCATTTTTAGTTTCTTGAAGATATATATATATATATATATATATATATATATATATATATATATATATATATATATATATATATATATATATATATATATATATATATATATATATATATATATATATATATATATATATATACAGACAGGCAGACAGAGAGAGAGAGACGTACAGTCTTTATTATTTGAAGAAGAAATAAATCTATTTTAATACATAATGCAGTACTGTTGGTTTTTGAGCAGTCTTATAAATTTATGATATTCTTTTTCACGGATGCAGCCACTGAGGCAAATGCAAGACTAGTAGATGTGGACGGGGATGGCCTGTTGGATATTATTGTAGCCACAACTATAGTATCTGAAAATGACACTGTGAAGATGAAAGGCAGACTGGATCCAAAAAACGAAATCAAACAAGAAGTTTGTCATAGTGACGATTGGTTCGGTAGTATTGTTGAAATATATGTAAACATTATGTTATATATGTTTAAATTATATTGAGTGCTCGACATTTGTCGATGACTTAGAATTGTGAATAGACTGTTTGCATACCGGATTTTGTCATGGTTTAAGTGGTAAACAATACGTTTATTAAAATTTGAGTTCAAGTGTTAGTAGAGTTTTCCACAGAAATTATCAATTATACAGAATATTATATTCGACTTAGGTCAAGTGGAGATGTATTTAAAGGGGGATGGTAAACACATATTCGTTCCTTCTTCGTGTTAGTCTTTGGGAATCGAAGACCAGAGTTTATAGGTTTCTTTAGATATAATTCTCTAAATGTTACTTTTTGAAATTATGCATTGCAATTACAATGGACATATTGACTTTTTGGACTTAAACACTACTTTAGATTTATTGAGAATTCATTCAAAGACGTTTTTGATTGGTTCGTCGTTGTACATCAGGACATTTATGAAAAACTGAATTCAATTGGAACATTCCATCAGATCGATCTGATATCTTATTTTCGTGTTTGTAAGAAATTTCCAATGATTCAAAATATTACTTTTGAGTATTGGAAGATGGATATTTGCAAACTTGTTTTATTTTATTAATCTGTCATTCATACTTTTCCAAGTTTTATGTGTACAAAATATGTGGACTGTAAGTTATATTTGTGAAGGAAGGTTTACACAGCAGAGCTTTAACTTGAAATATCTATACGTCGGACCCGCGATACACGTCAGACGGATCCTAGTTATAACATCACTAATTAACCTAAATTTAAGATGATATTATTGCAACCTATCGGAAAAGATCAGGCTAAAGTCTATCTGCTATGTATATAAATATTTTTTGTAACTCCTGGTAATGACTTTGGTCTTAATTGTATAATTCTTATTTATGGTTGTTTTGTTATAGAATATCTTTTGCTATAAATTGTGTACGTGATCTGGCTTTGTTTTTAAGATTGCAAATTGCAATTGATTAATAAATTGATGCTTTATAACTGTTATTAATTATTCGAAAGAAGTCTGGAACACGTTATCTTGGAAACGTCGCGGTTCTTGGAGGACCAGTATATTTCCAGTATGGACAATTATAAATTGCTCTTCATTCGTTAAAGGCTTAAATATACCTTTTTAAGGAGAAATTTGTATTCACATCATTATACTGTAATTTACTCACATTCAACATATATAACTTTAATAATAAAATTGTTTGTTATGTTTAACAAAACATTTTGGTGTTCCATCTTTTCTATTAATTAGGTTTGTGAACATAAAGTCATGATACTGTGCCAAATAGTATGACTAAATAATTAAACTTATCCCAAATAAAACGACTTGAAATAACTGTTGGACACAGATGGTTATCGAGGAAAATTGCATCTGAAGCTAATAAAAAAAATTCACCCAATTTGAATTACAGATAAGAAAGTTTTATTCCTGGAAATGAAAATATACAATTAACACTTTATATGTATTTTCGATTAAATAGATTATTAGGATTAAGACACATAGTTCCTGCCTGTTAAAATATAATCTCTTTTCCTGAAATAACCACGTAACCATATACATGCACCATTGGAAATTGAGTCACACGTTTCAGGAACCGCCTTCAACTGTGAATTGATATATGCAGTGATAACTTCTATTTGAATTCCTTTCGGATTATAAGATATAATTATTATAAATAAAATATAAGTCAAAGAATTTTAACTTGTCTTTTAAATACTGTCCACGGGGCTGGGTGGGGGATAATAATATATAAATTGAATGACCATTTGTACAATGCGTCAAAGTTTGTATTATACATTATACTATACCCACATGGAACGATTTACACTACTGTTTACTATTTTCCTTGAATGATGTATATGTCATATCAGTTCGCACGAAATAAAAGAAATAACTACAGAACTTACTTCAGTGCTTAAACTTGGTTGTTTTGTTATAATGTAGTACAGCCCACTAGAACATACTCTCCGAAATTTAACCTGAAGGCTATTGTTCAAATGTGATAACCGACAATAAGTAATTTGTTAATCTGGTCAATATGCTGCAAGACTCCTTTCAAGTTCTATTTCACTTACCTTTTTCAGGAAAGGAGACTCCATGTATGGGCATCCTAATGGCATATCGTGGCTATGATGGCAAACAGCTTTGGACGATGCCTGGTAAATCAGGAATGTTTGCGATAAACTGCGAGGAGTTCGATATCAACAAGGATGGAAAGAAAGATTGCATAGGGGCAGGCCGACACGCTACTCTTAAAGCCTTTGATCCTTATAAAGGTACACAAGAACTGAATAAGATGCAGTCAATGCATTCACTCGTTCTCTCTAGATAGCTAAGTGTCTCATCCCAAGATCCAGTAGATGCAATAATGATAGTTCCTATCTATACTAGTTGTATTTTCTCAGCAGTTCTGTGTATTCAAATAATTCCCATCTGTTTTACGTAACCTCTAGATTGACAGGAAGCACTTATTTTGCAATCACCTCTATTGAATTACAAATACAACTGAATGACCATCCATGTAATAGAGATATTCCATACAAAAAGAATGGGAAATTAAAATTACTGAAAGAGTCTTAATGCACTGATGTCGATATCAATCACATTTACGTATTGTTAAACTAAAACATTACGATTTATTTGGAAGCTCACTCCTAAGTCCATATTTTATGCGATTCAAACGCAGGTAAGGGTGACTCGTAGTTTGAGCTGATACCAAAATTACAACTTTAATTTATTTATTTATCATCGCATACTTTGTATTTGAAAAAAATTGTCTGCCCTTTTTTGTTAATGTCAATAACGTTTCTAAACTTCTGTTAATTTATCTCATTAAAAATAAGACTGAAAAGTTCTTTTGTAAACATTTACTAAACAAGCATAATCTGGTTTATCTAATCAGATTAAAAGCATTTTATTTCATAAATGGGAACCGAAGCAAATGAAATTTTTACTAGTGTAGATTGGGAGAAGAGCATGTTTGCAAAATTATCAAATTTAAAGACGTTTTCAATAAAGACAATGATTTCTTGGGGTACGTTTCCATGAATTGCCCGGTTTAGATGATTCACTGAAGAGAAGGGTTTTTAAAAAAGTGCTTAACAAAGAAATAATTCTCAACATAAACATCTTATAAAGCGATGGGAGAATTACACCCAATTCAAGAGGAAAAACTATTTTACCGATTAATAGATTTCAGTTTACAAAAGTAAAATAAGATTCAGTGGCATGAATAAACTACAAATTACAGGTGAATACAAATTACAGGTGAACATTAATAGTCCTATCCTTGACAAGTCTATAGAATACACTAATGCGTGACAGTTGTCGTTGTTGTTGTTGTATGGTTTAACGCCATTTTCAGCGCATGTTAGGCTATACATGGCGGCCAGTATTAGTGGTGGAGGAAGAACCTCCGACCCACGAGAAGCTACTGGCAGGCTTTCTTATATACCCACATTAGCCGAATCGAACACACACAGACAGAAGTGAGATTGCAGTGATCCGTAACGGAGAATGCTTTAGACCACTCGGGGCGTGGCAGAATATGAAGGACTTGAAAATCATGATACACTTATTGGTGATGACTTCAATTTAGTTATGAATCATAAACTTGATAACTATCCAAAAAGTCCAAAGGCAAGAGAGATGTGGTAGTTTATATTGCGTAGAGTATAATCTATTTGATTAGATATAATCCTAGTTTCAGAACTCTTTATTCACAGGTAAATGATGACTAAATAAAACAAGGAACCGGGCGACAGTTGTCTATTCCAACTAACTCTTTTTTTCCACAAAACAGTAAAACATAGGAACTTTTTGAAAATATTAGAATTCGCTATTGACAGGCATAGATTACATATTGATTGTTGCGAACTCAGTTTAAGAAAGAAATGTGTCTCCTTCATCATATTGTTAAGAATCTATGCTTTTAAAATAAGTAACAGAAAAGAGTGAAAGACAACAAGGTTTGTAAATTTAACAAATATATGTATTTCACATGAATACAAAGTGAAAATGAGAACAAGACAACGTACGGTATTGCAAACTAAATCCCAAAAGTAATTTAAGAATTACAAACACAAGTCCTATTAATTTAAAGTCAAGAATACATTTCAGTAAATGTCCAGAAAAAAATCCCGAAATTGAAGACAATGACGTGTCTGAGATAGCTATTGAACTGTTGATGTGTCGAAATTCTTTTGTTGAATCACGTAAATATCATTCCAGGTTTGCATATATTTTTATTTCCAGTTAATGTCTCTATCCAAGAATGTTATCGGAGCACATTTGTATTTCCCGAGAAGATAATCACTTGAATTCAATATTTTGAATAGAAAAAGTTTGAACCAAAAACTCCTGGTCACGACATATAATACGACTTAAAAGTGTCAGATGCTAAAGCACTAATGACCAAGTCTTCAGAATTACAGTATTATATATTTCTCTACTAGACCTCAGGTCACAATTAGCATTTTCTAAAACAAACCATTACCTAATGGAAAATAATCTTCTGGAATGATTCTGATGTTTACAAACTTAAAATAATAATGTGTAAATTCACTTTGAAAGTCCAATACCTTGATCTAAATAAGAATATATACTTTTCTATTAATAATATTTCTGATATTAAGATCATAAAATATATACTAATTTAGCTATGTATTAGTTGTTGACACACAATGAAATACATTTATAAACAAAACTTCAATCAGTTCAAGCATAAATGAACTCAGTTTTGGACCAGGTCAAGTCCAACATACAATGTTACATTACAATAGCATGTAATGACATTATAACGTTTAAAACTAACAAACAAAACAATTAAATGTACATAACACTATTCTAGCTTGGAACCAACTATAGCGATTGAGATTTGATCGTGATAAATTATTTATTTAAATGCTTTTATTAGAAATAAGAGACAAGCATAGTTTTTGTACATGACATAAAAAAACAACAAGCTGATGATGAAGAACACATTACAAATGATGATATTATTTTTTAAAGAGGAAGACGTGATAAATAAACGGCTTAAATTGGAAATGAATAAAAGCAGGATACAGAGTCTAACTCTTACCAAAATTGAAAGGGGTTAACATAAGACCTAGCACAGAATATGTGAAGAGGGTCTCAATCTATGTATTTAATTTGGAAAAGAGAAACTATATATATGCAAGTTTATGACCATTTAGCTTAACAAGATGATACATATCCTAAAATTGGGATAGTAATTCTAAACGAAACTAAATTATGCTAAGGAAAATTATTTTGCAATCAATATATTTTCTTCCCTTTTAAAAAGACTGTTTCAGACTAAAATAATGCAATATAGTCTTATCAACTCATACATTTCTGAAAAGAATTGGAAAGGTCCTGACAAACATGTGCCTCTTACGTAATGAATCATTTCAGACGTTTTATTCATCTTTTTGGCTATGTTATAAAACTGAATCAATAGTTTTATATAGAAGATTAGAAGCAGGTGTAATCATCTGCACAATTGTCAAGTTTCACAAAAATGCTATGTTTTAGGTATGAGAGAAAAAAGATATATTTTGATCAATCTCTTTCTCTTGCAACTTTGATCATACATCAATAAATTTAGATTTAACAATGAAACACCGAGCATGACCCATTTAAACAAAACTCTCTCTCTCTCTCTCTCTCTCTCTCTCTCTCTCTCTCTCTCTCTCTCTCTCAAAAACACACACACATGATGATGATGATGCCATTTCTATTTCAAACGTTGACATACAGTCTGCCGAATGTTGAGCTGATTCAGGCATTCAAGAGGTTCAGTTCGTTGTACATAGTGTCGATCTGTGAGAGTATGACGTCAACGTAGGTGAAGTGGTTCACTACGTTTAGGGTTTTGCCGTTGACGGTGATGTTGGGCTCAACATAGGGCTTTTCAGGCGTAGGCTGATACAGGACTTCAGTCTTCTTCAGTCTTCTTCGTATTGATGGTAAGACCAAAGCTTGTGTAGGAGCTGGAGACTTGTCAACGCAGCGTTGCATGTCTGCGTCTGAGCCAGCGTTGAGGATGCAGTCATCAGCAAATAAGAATTCCCTGATGGTGCCTGTCATGACCTTGCTTTTCGGTTGAAGCCTGCAGGGGTTGAATAGTTTTCGATCTGTACGGTACCTGATGCCGACTCAAATATGTCCGTCTCTAAAAGCGTTAGAAAATATGACGCAGAATAATAGACTAAACGGTGCCGGTGCCAGAACACAATCATGATTGATGTCAATGGTTAGTGGGAATGGCTCGAATGTCTCTCCATTGTCCGGTACAAGTGCCTGCATGCCTACGTGAAAATGCAGCAACATAGGTATAAATTTGCTCTGGTATCCGTACTTGGCTATCTTATTCTACATGCTTTCTCTTCCAACAGTATCAAAGGACTTTTACAATCAAGGTAGATTAGAAAACCATGTCCCACATTTGTTTCTTCCGAAATCCACGCTGGCTTTCTGGCAGGAGTCCTGGTCAAGGGGTGTATAGAGGCAGTTCAGTGGAATTCCGACGAATATCTTTCCTGCGATTGAGAGCAAGGATATATCCTGGTGGTTGTCGCTGTCCTGGAGGATCCATTTGCGCTTATACAGGTGGATTATGAAAGAGTCTTTGAATTCGTGGAGGACCGTCTCTTGCTGCCTCATTAGTAAAACAGTTGGTGGAGCCTTCTTATCAGGGCTGTGCCCTCGTCCTTGTAGACTTCAGTTTGGATGGAGTATGGCAGATAAGCTCGCCATTCTTGGCGACTCTTTCTGTGTAATATTAGGCTGTGATTACATTGCCTGGGATGGAGTTCTAGGAGAATAAGGATTGGATCACTGTAACAGCAGGGGTCTCCTTTTGCACCGAGCATGAACGGCTGATCTTCAACACAGTCTTCAACTCCCTACCCAAAACTGGACGTCATGGATTCACACTTGTTCTCTGGCATATCATCAACTGCGTCATTGTCAGAAAGAAGGACAGTCATGATGTGAGTGTAACCAAGTCATTGTGCGGTTGCGACTGCTGAACAGACCACTTACTTATCATAGCCATGTATACAGCCCAATAGACGCCCACATGGAAAGACGGCTCCTAAACGATTAAACATCACCAAGCTAAAACGTACCAGTACCAAAGGTTTTCTCGTGGGTGCCATGGAATAACATATGAAATCCACCACTCTGGACAATCAGAATGTGGAGATCGACTGGGCGGCATTCAGACAACAGGTCTGATTCATGTATTCACATGTATGACGGTAAGATTCAAATAATCTAATGTAATGAAAGTAAGATTCAAATAATCTGATGTAATCTCATGTAATAAAAGTGAGATTCAACTAATCTCATGGAATACATGTAAGATTCAAAAATGTCCTTTGATGAAACTGAGATTCAAATAATCTCATGGCATGAACATAAGATTCGCATAATCTTCTGTGATGAAAGCGAGATTCACATAATCTCATGTAATCAAAATGACTCAGTTGTACTAAAATGAAACAGCAATCAATTGAAACAAACATTTGACTCTGTCATTTGAACTGCCGTATGATTCATAATATTTGTAAAAACTTGTAAATATATCCACTGACAAGCCACACAGTTCTCTTGAATTATTGGGTTCGCCCACAGCTGTATCGGCCGCACATACTCTTCATGGATCCACCATGCTTACAAGTTTGTAAATTAGCGGTTTTGTCTTTGTATGGCTTTGATGGTTACATCATCTTTCATATCCATGTAGTAACACAAACGGCCAGACAGACAGCCTGATCTACGTGCAGAGAGCTACAATAATACCAAACTGGTCATAATAACAGGTAAGGAATTAAAATGTATATATACATGCTGCTAATTGCAACTATAATAGCGCCTTGTAATTCAATAGTTCGCAAAGTTTCAAATATTCGTAGTAGATCGGACATTAAAAACTGAAAAAGCTTCACATAACAAAATAAAAATGTAATACTTAACCCTATGGCTGTAGAAAAAAACATGGAGAACGTTCACTTCTTCACAAGACCCAGAGACCAGTGTGTCAGTTAAAAAAGAGATTTGGCTTAATCTATAGGAGAGTGAGTATTGGTAATGGTAAAATACCCGTGCATACCATGCTTTTATTGTCTTTTGTCGCAAGCGATCAGCGACGAGATACGTGCAAGTTCAGGTACTTATCTAGAAAAACAATTATATACCCTATGCAACGTTGTACGCATGTACGACGAAAACGGACATATTGTTATAAGGCGAATCCAAGTCATTTCTTGTCTTATTCTGTGACAAAATCATTTTTGACTTTAATTTAACGTAACACCAGGATATTTTAAGTTTGTTCAATGTCGATATAATTTTGTTCGTCACTTACAATCAAAATATTACATATCAAACATGTACCTTGAATTTTAAGAACTTGAATATCTTGATTTGCTTATTACAGCTGAATTAAGGAATACATTATATTTTTCCTATTCCTGATAAAATGCTGTCGTGTATGTTAGGTTCTGAATGCATTGAGAAGATTCATTAATTTTGTGACAGGTGTTATACTGTGGGAGCGAGAGGTGGGAACATTTCTGCGTACGGACTGGAATACCGGTACTTATCTACCTCGATCTCTGCCCGACTGGGATGGAGACGGAGTACCAGAAATCTTAGTTGTCAATGGGGGAAATCCACTCATACCACCTACTGTAAGTTACCACATGTAACAAAAATGAAATTATTTTGGAATATAATTTCTTAACAGAAAAAAGAATCAGTGATTAAATTGTAAATACCACGTACCAAGATAAAGACACCTTCTGTCACTTGGGAAGAATGAATATGTTCCAATTATTATCAGTCATGCGAGGCTCAGAAAAAGTGTACCAAGGTATACAACATCCCTTTAAACAGACATACAATGCATGTTATCGATGGTTCTGGCTCTTGCTGGATTAAGCCTTTATCTCTTAAAGAATTTTATTTCGTTAAACATGCACTGCTCAAATTGGCGGTCATCAGTCACATGATATACTAGCGATGAGTAAACTAAACTCTAACTGGAATTACAGATAATCTTATCAATACATTATGTCACGATGTAATACCGATAATTTTAGGTGCACAATCGTACAGCTGGAAGATTGATTGTTTTCTCTGGGGCGACTGGAAGACAGCTTGGTTTTCGCTATTTAGAAATTCCCCACAGCAAGGAGACCTACATGAGTCCAGTCATATACAAGAGCAAATCCGATAGTTCCTACATATTATTTGGTAGCGGTGGCGAGACAGTACCAGGTATATGTCTAATGTTCACATTTATTCATCGTATATACTATAGTCCTTATTTCCAAACATTAAGTAAACTATGAAAGCAGCTTTCATTAACACAAAACACTCGCATATCTTACACGTTATTAAAGCAAGATTCATACTCTGCATACCATAAGGCCTAACAACGTAAAGTCATACCATCATTAACGTCTTTTGTCTGTTTGCCAGCATTTACATTTTGTTAAAAAAATGTTTTGAAAACTTTAAGAACATCTTCTTGATGACATATACGATGACAATGTATGTAAAGGGATGCATCGACCTAGGTTGCTACTATAGGAAGGTGCTGTTTGACTTTTGCGATTTAATTGTACTCAAGATTAAAACGTTTGTATCGTATAAGACGTGTTGGCAACGTTACAAATATTGCTGACAGTCAGATGTTTCAACAATATTTTTCAGGAATGTTTCGAATTATATCATGTTTATTCAACAAAAGGAACGTCATTCTCCGCGCGCTTGAAACTAAACCCCATTGTTTAGTTTAAGATATAGACTGTAAATTAAAGCATACAGAACGTTATAGAAGTAGCAAGATATAATTCGGACTTTTTCATTTATTTTCAAATGTTGTCAAGCATACGGGACATAGTGGGTAATTTCATTTTGCAAACAGGTTCAATTTCCGAATTAATGAATCGTGTCAATAAACTGAATATCAATGTATCAAACCTACGCTGTAGCCTGCACCCATCACATATCTAAACATGCATGACTTGAAATGCTTTCTTTACGGCCAATGTGGTTAGGTTCCGTTCTATAGTTTCGTGCTTTCCATATGTCTGCTTTGTAAAGAAAATGAATTTTCCCAGGTTTTACCATCTGGTTACACTGGCTATTTCAGACGGAAAAATGAGATTGTATACATCATTGTTTGCTTTCTTTTAAATAAATACTATATATTTTTAATTTGTGTATTGCTCTCTCTCTCTCTCTGAAGGTACAATTGACTGCTCTGTCAAATTTCATTTTGACTATTGCCATAAATAAATAATTTATAAATAACTAGTTAGTGTACTTTGAACCATTCAGGTTTATTTATCGAGCACATGGCAACATAAAGTTTGGGCAGCTGTCTTCTGTAAGAAGCGCGTTTTGTCTCTTATAACACTGAGAAAATTAATTTCATACGAACTACATGAAAGTAGGATAGTTGTATCCCAACTGTTACGACTTCAATGTCTTAAACTAAGTAAAAGAAAAGAGTTACAACAATCAAGTTATAAAAATGCAACAAATATTTTATTTCCTCAGAATAAAAAGTCAAATTTTAAAACGAATGTATGATAGTGTAAATTAAATCTAAAAAAGTTCAGTAAGTTCCATTACAAGTCTAAAGGTATATAGTATTCTGAATTTAAGCTGTGATTCAAATAATATCAATTTTGTATGATCTGATATGCCAATAGCCTGCACTAGTGTTGCTGTACCAACATTCTTGGTGTATTATAATGATATAATCAAAAATGTCATCGAATCAATTCACAATAATGCCAAAACATATTGGTTTAGTCCTGAATCAAAGAGCGCATCGCAGTCCCAATGACTACTTTAAACAATGAAGTCCTCTCGTGTGAAAACAACTGAAGTTGATCCACTAAGACTGTTCTTAACGTATAGAATAAATAATTATGTTTGCTTCAAACATGCATAGTCACCTGACGTATGACACAACAACATACTCTGGTCCTATTTCATTTATGATGGATATTTTCCATCAAACCATAACAAACCTTTTCCTAGAACATACTTTTGTCACAATCAGGACTGTATCTAGAACTAAAACCGAGTAAACATGTTTATCTCCAAATAATTATAATCGTAACATATAATTTAAAATCAAAGAAAAGTATTAGCTATATAATTTTGTATGCAAAATAATAAGATATTAGACAGGTTGTTTTTGTTGTGGGTTTTTGTTGTTGCGTTTTACGCCATTTCCCAGCGCAAGATAAGAAATACATGGTGGCCAGTATACTTGGTGGAGGAAGAACCCGGGAAAACCCCGATAAGAACCACCAACCCCGTGAGAAGCTACTGCCAGCTTTCCCACATACCCACTTTGTGCATGGCACTTGAACCCACGCAGGCAGAGGTAAACTGACAATGATTGGTAACGTCGAGGTCTCTTGTAAACGCAGCCACCCGGGGACTATATTAGTCAGGTAGACTTAAACTCAAGTACTGACCAAGGTCAACCACACAATATAGATATAAATATAATATAATCATGGACAAAGGTCAACCACACAATATAGATATAAATATAATATAATCATGGACAAAAGTCAACCCGCAATACAAATTAAATATACATGGCACAACCATTTCTCCATTGTGATCGTTTCAAATGCACCTAACATCATACATTTGTCACACTACCAGAAGTATTACAAAAATTGCGAGCAGAACCATAAGGACCAAATGATGTTATTATTGTATGATTTGAGACTGGATATGATGGGCTGGAACACATATTATCGATCGGCGTGTTGCATCCTTTAATTAGATAACACTAACCAGTTTTCGGCTTCAGACAAGGTCGAGAATGGACTGTCTCGGCTTCGAAACTACCCTCCATAACTCATCAACTCATATACAACTTTATTAGAGAACGGGAATACCAATCAGTTCAATAATTGGTAAGGTAACGATGATCTTTTCGTGATTACTCTCTTTAGTCTCACATCAACACCCTGCAATGCATAAAACATATACAAGTCCGGAAGTAAGATATGAGGAGAACACTTGGAGATATTGCTTATATCAGAAGAGACAAATGCAGCATAGAATACTAAACCACCAACGTTTGAATTTCCTAAATATTCACTAGTATTAATATTCAATAACTGAGCCAAACCAAAGCTTGGAGAAAACTAGGAAACGCTAATATACACTATAATATTCAATATAATTTTTTACCCGGGCAGCACACATTGTATTCTGCACAGTTTGTGCAAACCGCCTGATATCATGCATTATTGTGTCGAGTAGAAATAACGAAGCAAATCCGTTGAAATAAAGTACTGCCATCTCAGCAATAAGCGAAATATAAACAATGGCGAAATTGTTGAGGACTTTGTTAAAAATGTGTTAGCTACATGATTAATCAAATGAAAGGCAAACAATATGGAAGAATTTGGAGCAATTTACTTGCACCTGCGTTTTCTTTAAATAATGAAGGAACCAAATCTTTGTTCATTTACTGATAAGTTTGTAAGGCACACGAACTGAAACCCGTGCTTGCCTTTAAGCTCGAGTCTGACACTCCTGTCTCACCTACTTCATTTGCGACGAAATAAACGTTAGAGAGAAGGACAGTAACCTAGTGTCTATGCCAGTTAAACACCTGTAAAATAGTCTTTTGCTATGAGAAGATACTACGTATAAATAAGAGATGTTCTTGAAACTACTTTTCTTGCACAGCCATAATATTCGCCATAATTTCATAACTACTCTCACATTCTTTTAACCATGACTCACAGGTGACCTCCATGGAATTTCTGTTCATGATTTCTGCAACTACATCATGGGTTCTCAGTCCACTGTTTGTCCCCAAACCGAGGCAGAGATGATATGGAAATCTAAAGTGAGGGATAAAGACGGCATATTTGTTTTGTTCAGGTATTTTGATTTGAAAAAAATGCTTTCTTCCTTCCTAAAATGATATAGTAATTTCGTTCCATTTATTTGTTAACGTATAATTTGGTCCGTTAGTCTAATAAGAACATGCATTGCAAACAGAATATTAACATCAGTGTAAACAATGGACGTCACTTCAGAAGCGTAGCAAGAGTGTTTGGCGCCCGGGGATTATATTCATTCCCCCCCCACCTCAACTCTGAAACCAATTATTTTCATCAATAAAATCACCATTACCCGTTACAGCCTATTTCAAAGCCCATTTTGGCGCCCCCACTAGTATGGCGCCCGGGGACATATGTACCCTCTGCCCCACCAGCTACGCCTCTGCGTCACGTGTAGAATATAAACCATGCCACAATTGCGTTTTGTGTCACTTTCTTTTATATTACCACTGAACTGTTTCTCATGTTAGTAATGGTATTTGGTGTTTGGAAGTTTAAATGACCCGGGTATAACGTGACTTTAAAATGGCAACAGTGTTACAAGTAGCTGACCTCATTGTGGAGCTGACTTTGTAATAGTGTTCGATTTGACCTCAAAATGTTGTACTCTAGGCAAGTATGAGAAAACCTATGTGACTGTTTATTGTCTCAAAATGGCATTATTACCTCAAATGTGAATTTAACATGAAAATTACATTATAGCCTCAAACAGCCTCAAACAAAAATAATTTAAATGGTAATTACACTTGGTGATTTATGGTAATTTAACATGGGAATAATTTTATAGGGCAAAAAGGATGATGGGGCAGAAGAGTTTACGGGGCTGAAATGTTTATGGGACAGATATGTAAATAGGCCAGAAAGGTTTATAGAGTCAAAGGGAAAAGACAATGCTATAGTTAAAACTTTTAACACACACACACACACACACACACACACACACACACACACACACACACACACAAAACGCCTTGCTTATAGTATAAAAAAGAAGATGAAATGCAACAAAATTATTCTCACACACCTATACCATCCAAACACCCATACATATACTATCCAAACTGCCTTGTGTAAGTTCAGAATGTAAGAGAATGAAATGAAATCTCATAAACATACTATCAATCACACCAAACGATAGTATCCATCACATTACCTATACCATCCTACACCCATACACATAATCTTAAATGCCTTTTGTTATCTTAAAGTTGTAAGAAACTAAATCAGATCGCATAGACATACAAACATACAATCACGCATCATATATATACTCCAAAATACAACACACACACTATCCATAACGTATTGCGTTACCTTAGAGTGTAAGAAAAAGATATGAAATTGCTGAAACAATCTATCTATCACACTAAAGAATACTATTCACCAAAACACCTATATCAACCCAAATCCCCCACACAATCCAAAACGTCTTTTGTTAGCATAGAGTTTAAAACAACAAAAGCAAATATCAGAAAGATACTAACCATTACACCACCAAACATACCATCCAACAATCCATACACACTGACCAAACATATCCTTAACAGATAATTCGGTATTGTGAGTGTGTGCATGTGTCAGGTATCAAGTCACATCTTTTAACAATAGTAACGTTGGATAGTCAACCAGACAAATGAATCGCTTTGTATGCCTCAAGCATATGCGTGAAGGAAAACATCTCTTCCATTTCAAATCTAGCTAAAATATAAACCAGAAGAATATAGAGGTGAAATGTCATATAATTATGCATTGTTAATTAAAAAACACCATTTTTGGCAAAATTTAATATCTGTATTAATAAAAGGAAACTTCTCAAATGCAAATCAACAATTCAACAATTTTATGAACATATTTACAATATTGACTACATTGTGGAGGAAAACTAGACTTCCACTTATCTGGATCATTTGGCCATCGACGGAAACTTCACTTCTTAGCTAATGACAAAATATAACCATAATATTCAAAAAGCATCATTCTACTTTTCCATCTTTTCGAGGATAATATCTATCAAAACAAATCATTCATGTTCTAAACGATATCGAAAATTACGTTGATGAAAAATTAAATACACAAATTATAATCAAGATACCATGGAATCAGTTCCTTGCAATCTCAGGTTATCAATACGGCATCATTAAGTCAATGACGGGAGGTTCTGAAAGCGATGATGGACAAACTCTCAACGACATGATTGATCAGAAAGTAGGCGACCATCTATTGGGTTTCCAGTTGATGACTGTAACATAGGCTAGAATGGTTTTAGTTTCGCGATGATGAAGTTCACATTTAGCACACACCACAGGATTCCACGAGGCCGTGTGCGAACTGTACGTCAGACGGTAAAGAGGTTCCCAGGTATCCATTTTTTCCGGTCACGTGTAAAAGTGAAACATCATATCAATCCTGCTTTTCTTCTTGAAAATGTTTGTCAAGTAAGCAGTTCATCTGCGCAGCTCATTACTCTGTGGCGTGATAGCTCTGATACGTTAGATATCTAAAGAATTAAATGATTCAATATTCTGTTTTCGGAGATGAAACCCCATGCGACATCAACACACCATTCCACCTTTTCTTCATGGCTCGTCATCATACATTAATAGTTGATAATCGTTTCTCACAAGCTGTTGATTTCCATTGTATTATTAACATACATAATCAAGAATACATGCTCCGTATTGGGTAGAGCTTCTGAAAACTGAAATTCCACACGAAGTTGACAGGGTTTTATAGAATGGAATTGTCCCTCGCCGCTGCCATGGTCAGGAGTGAAATCAGAAGACCAGAAAACGTAAACTGCTGGTGCCTAATTGTCCCGGTGCTTCATAAACGGAAGAGTAAAATCTCAAATACTTTTTCTGCTCAAAGTTTGGTTCAAAGGGTCTTACACAAAAGGTCTGCCTATTTCAATTGGACTCTTTCTTGGATTGTTGAGTAAATAAACTCAAAACGATTTCGAATGATGGCTCCATTGACTGCTTCATTGCTGACGATGCCAATAACTAAACGTTAGGATAAATGTCCATTGAAAAAATTGTCTTCAATCTTGGAACGGAGTGCAGCGACAACGGTTAAGGTTTTCACTTCCGCTCGTTTGCTATTTCATGTATACAATCCACATATCTAAACAAAAAATGCATGTATTTGTTGACTGCAGCTACTCTGGGATAAGAACCAGGATTGGTTTCTTCGGATTTCAGAAAATTGTCTTTCAGGTACAGGCATCGTAATGATTTTTGGTGACATTGCAAACGCGTCGAATTCTGACTTCTTTCTTTTGCCTTCTCTCATGAAAGCTTCTTAGATTTATGTTTTCTATTACGACATTTTGGAGAAATCCTTTTCTTTAACTCAAAGTGACAAGCATCATTTCACCATCAGTTTTGGTACGAACAATACGCAAACATTTTAACATATATCGTAAATGATAACATCGTTGTCTAGTGACGCCTCAATTCACAAGATAAGTGCCTTAAAAGTCTCTTGATAATCCGTTTCGACAATATATTTTCACCGTAACGATTCCTGTAGAGAATGTAATTATTTTCTCCAGATCTCATTTTATAATATCTTGAGACTGTCGAAAAATGACTTACTGACAGGCTGTTAATGAGGATATAAAAATTCATGGTGCAAGTGATACATGTTTCAATCTTCTTTGTAACGGCGTGTTTCTCGACACCTGGTACTCCATCGGAGTACACAAAGATCCAGTTCATTCCGTCGTTCCATTCCTCGGTAACTACGATGTTTATAGTACTGGATCAGTACACTTCGTTTAGTTTTTACATGGCTTTACTATACTGTTCTTAGTAAACAGTGACATTCGCTTCGACCAGATCTTCAGCGTTAAAATAATAGCCGACAGGAATTTTCATGGAATATATGCTCAATTGAGGATTAGCTGGCGATGATCTTTTTGTTTCGTACACGAGAGGATCATTTTTCGTCGAAGTATTCTTGCATCTGTTCATTCAGGATTTCGACAAAGAAAATGGTTTGGTTTCCACTGACGTTCAGGAATGAATGATTTCTACCCAGACGACATTCCATTACGCTTCGTCATCCACCTGGATGGCATGGGGTAACTTAAAACAAGATAAAGTGTTGTTGAAAATCACATCCATGGAACTGTTATTTTGTAAAGCTAAGTAAAATGAGTTTTCAAAATTCGAAGATTCCGCAATACGACGGATTGTAAGGGATATTCCGAACAATCTCCCAAGCAGAACAGCTTCGTTCTCGGGGAGTCACTTCTTCGGGGGTGCATCCGATGCTCTGATCGTTAAGATTGATCCTAAGCTTTGACCAGATGCATTTAGACATAGATGTACTGAGTTTCTGTTGATGCCTAAAATATGTCCACATGCGTTCTTTTAAAGTGAGTTCAAAGCGATGCTTGCCTTGCTTTTGTGTTTCTCAGAGATGGAAAAATGGATATCTCTTATCTTCAATAATTTTTGGAAAGTTTGGTTTAGAATTTCAGTACTTTGTCTGTTAGCCAACGGATATTGTAAACGCCACAAAGAACACGTATGACACCTTTCCATAAAAGTGATCATTTATATCTTCTTTCTTCTCTATATTTCTAGGTATGACCTAACACTTGCTCATTAAACCCTCCAAACAAAGTAGCAGCAACTCTCTTTAGAGCAATGGTAGAATTCCTCCGAGTTGCATCACAAATTTGTTTTATCTGATGGGTATTTTCGTTTCGACTATTTGACTAAGAACGTTTTTATGCTTCCCTTAGCATTCTTTCTGTAGCTTGAACAGACGAAACGTTCCTACCAATACATTCAAACAACATTCGTACACGGAATTGATAATTTCTTTAGGAACTGTTTGAATGAGATGGCTTTGCATGGTTAGATAACATTCCGTCAGTACCAACAACACATCCCAATGTTTGGCCAAGCCAGGAGGAAGTCCTTTCTTTCTCTTTTTGGATTGAGTGTCATTATGCGTTCTTGATATCTGTTAACTTTTCTGATTAAAAACATTGAAGCAAATCGACTGGCTCACGTCTTTCCTATACTATAATTCGTTCCCAATGATTCTCTGTGCACTGTACAATCGTCATCACTCTGCCTTGAGGCGTTTGGAAGGATTAAATCGCAACAGTTCTTCTTTGGATAAATCTAGTAAAGATTCCAGATCAATCTTGGACTTTGACCTTTGGAAGGTATTTTTATTGGCTGCCAACAAGGTAGAAGATGAGAGCGTCGCCATTGGATAGGTCCTTTAGAAACAAAATTCCATTTTTGTTTCATCAAATTGGGAAATGTGCGTCTTAAATCAAATTTGATCGACATACGAGCAACGGCGAATTCGTAGAAGCTGATGCTTTTATAACTTTTTCATACAAACGGGGACGTGTAATAGCTGGTTTTCCTTGAAGTAGTTGGGAACGTAATCGCTAATAATCTGCTGTGGTGGGTTTTAAATCGATGAGTATAAAGGTGTGAAATATTCGTGTGGCATCGTCGCAAACACAAGTAAGTCAAGGAATTCGTAATTGTTTGTCTAACACTTACACTTGAGATTTATCATTGGGTTTTTTAAAGAAGACCATGTAATGAGTGTATAGACCGATTGTACGATGTGCGTTGAAACAAATTTAGGGTGATGCCCTTTCACGTGCAAACACAGGTGTAATTTCTTTTTTTCTCCTAATATGTCGCCGAATACGAACAGATGTGTTTGACTCACGTCAGACATGATACTGGCGTCCTCACGAGGAACGTCTTCTACAAAGACGATTTAACCTTTTTGACTATGGAATGACGTTGCAAGCCAAATGTCACTCTTTGTAACATAAGTCTGTGTTGGGGTAGATGATCGATCAAACAAGTTTTGTGCTCGATTTAACGTTTGACAAATTGTTTCTACTTGAACCGCTTGGTCTAGGAATCACTATATTAAATGGATGGCAAAGATAGTGCTTTCCAATTTGGATCATTTAACCTTTTGTCATTGACTTTGAGTGTAGCGGTAGAGGAGTCAGATTCTGATGGAGACGTAGCGAAGGTGTCCAGAATATTCTGAGAAGAACTTAAACATCACAAGAAATTATTACTCTCCGAATGTGTATACAGAGTATTCAAACAAATTTAAATATATCAAAATACAAATATATCCATTAGAGAAGGACTATGTACATCGATAAAATATAAATCAAAATGATCAAAACGAAATATGCAAGCACGTCAATGTACAACACTTTTCAAGTCATGCACATGTTTCCAATGTTCGTGTAACCATCAGCTAAATACACATCTTCGTAAAGATCCAACGTCAATAAATAGTCCCGAACCTTTTCTATGCACAGAAGTAGAGAAGTTACTATAATCAATTTTTAGCAGAAAGACTCTTTCGTGAAGATTCAAAGGTGTGGTGGTCATGATGTCTTCCCAGGAACTGTTCGTTATTAGTTCACAAGAAATAAATATTGTTAAAAATGTTTGGTAATCTTCTAAAGTCTGCGTACGATTATTGACATCCTTACACAGTTTATGTTGCAACGTTTCTGATAAAGGTCATAGCATGCTGAAATGCTTTTATATCCAAGACGGGCAACTTTTAAAGGGCCTTATTCGCTGTTTCGTTTCTTTTTTTGAAGCATTTATCGAAAGGGTACAGCTTATTTCAATACAATTTAGTACATCTAAACACTAAAGCAATTTCGTGATCTGACGAACCGACTGGACACTTTTGGCAAATGTTTAATATCCTCTAGATGCCCCACCACCACAACCACTACCCATGTTGGTGATTTTAAACATTTGTAGTAATTCTGTTCTAAGTCTTTACTGTGTGTAATTTCATATTGTATTTGAACAATATAGTAAGGAGTAAGATAGGCTGAGCCTCTCTGTAGTATTGGTAGTTGTTCAATATTGGACAATTCGCACAGTTTAGCAGCGACCAAACCTATTATGGCATTCAGATTCCATCGGTAACGTAATAGTCAATGACATTTTGGATGCAATTGTTTTTGTGCATTTCACTTGTATCTTGACAAACGTTTGTAAACCCGTTCTCTCAGGTTCGAAGACAAGCTAAGAATGTTCCTTTTTAAAGTGTCCATGACGATTGTACTTGGATTCTTCTAAAGGAAGTGTGTAGCGGCACGGAGGCCTTCACACATATTTCTGCTGAAGTGCTCCACATCAACTGAAACACTTGACTTTATCTCCTTCTCTCAAGTAACAAATCCAGTTATGGCTAATTCTTCCGGTGCAGGGCTGGCCAGATAATAATTATGTCTTAATTTTTAGGATACAATTGGCTTTCAAAATTAAATTATCCAGTTATTTCACAGGCAGCGTGTATTCGTGTTTCTGTGTACATATTGTTTATGGGTTGGTGAAATTCTTGCATGCACAGGAATGAATGAGATTCGTAGGGTGGTACAGGTACGGCAATATGTCGACTATGAAAACAAGTAAATGATCGATGGCATCTCTTACGCTAGTAACGGGGCACGTTTTACGGTAATGAATGACATCCCTTTCGCATCGGTAGGGTGGTACAAGCGCAGTAAAACTTTAGATGATGGTAGTAGTAGTGCAAAAGAAACACGACGTGCTGCATTGTTGCTGTCTCAGTGTTCGGCTTCAATACGATCGCAAGACACGGCATCGCACTCGAGTTTCTCACTAAAACTGCCCCCACTTTGCTCATGTCTGTGTGAAATGATCCATCTTTTAAGCTCTGCGTTTCTCCTCGTAAATGATGTGTCATTCTAAGAAGTCTTTCCTGTTTACATACCGGGAGATACTGACTTGCCAGTACGGTTTACTGAAGTAGTTCGGAAGTCAAACTCGCTTCTGTTACACGATTTTATACATATTTTACAACTTGTGTGTGGTTCGTAAGTTGTCAAGCTAAGGTGTTGATACTCTCCGTGCACGCAGAATACTTCTGTGTCAATCCTTTGGCTTTGCAGTTTTTGTGAACTTATACTACTTGTTTGACTCGGTATTCGCAGCCAAAACCTTTAGGACCACCACTTGCAAACTGAAACCCATATTTTTGGGGTGCTTGCTAATCCATGCCCAAACATAGTCTCCGATGATTGGGCGAGAATGATGAGGGCCAATAAAATACAGGACACAATCTGCTAATAGTGACTAGGCTTCGTAAACTTTTAAGCAAGCGTGTTCTGTCACGTAGACAACAATGATAACATTCCCAAATGCGTCGGCAGGTACATTTCCGGTTCTTCGTAATTTAAGATCAAAATGTCCAGATCGACTACCACTTCTTGCATACATTTTTCTTTCTGATAATCATGTCGTTAAAACGCAAGTGGTCTTGTGTGATAAAATTAGTTGTGCCAGTTATCCCTACAAGTAATTCAGCATGGCTTTGGTAAACTATCGTCTTTCTTCGTTCTTTCTCGACGTGGTCGAAATTGATGCCTTCATTGGAAAGGTATATCTTTATGAACTTTTGTTTTTGTCTTATGGGATCTGGCACCAGGAAGGACAGGTGTTTTGTTTGAGTTTCAAAAGGCATCGACATAACCAGCAAAAATGCTTTGTAGGATTTCATCCTCCTTTTGATTAATTGCTTCTTTTTGTGAAACTGGCACATTTTATACACTTATAATACTGTAAGACTTTGCATTTGATCAAGCCTTCGTATTGACGAATCAGTTTCACATCGATGTTTTCTGTCAAAATTTCAGGTGTCCGATTGGAAAGTGACAATATTGTCACACCCAACGATACCATAATCACCCGTCCAGGTAAAGGATTTCTTCTCCTTTCTGCATGTTCGACTTGTACAGCAAGAATGCATCATTCGTTTATCTTCCAGATAAACTGTCGTCTGGGTCTAGAGAGTACAGCTGGTACTAACGTTCCACGATGTGCTTAAACTCAAAATCGGGTTTCAAACGTCAATCGAACTCTTATTTCCACGTTTAAACGACTTGATATTCTTCTTGCTCTTATTTTAGGTGATGTTGTAAGCTTACATACAATTATTACATTGTGCGGTCTAAGAATTTGTGTTTGATTTGCCACTGACGGTAACATGTAAGGCATCCGTGAAAAAAGCATCCATTATACGAGCTTGGGGTCTTCTAAATCCCAGCCATCCACTGAATGTGAATAGTCTTTTCTCTTCCTCCGTTTGTGATATGTTGGATCCATTTGTTGTCCTTGTTCTCACACGTAATGTAACAAGCGCATAACGTTGGTCTAGTATCAACGCTTGATACATTCAGACGTTTTAATGCCTATGATTGCTAGGATGTTCTCGAGCAAGAACCAGTTGTAGTACACTATGTTGCACGCGTTGACAATAAAATCAAATGAAAGACAATCAAACAAACAATAGGAGGAGGAGAGCACGTCTGAAAATGAAGACGAACCTAAACACGTCTCGAAAGACAAGAAACGAAGACGAGAAGAAAATGGGATAATCATGTACTGCTGTAGCAATTTAAAAGTAGAGACAGAGTAAAATACGAAATGGACATTAGGCAACATATATAAACACACACACACACACACACACACACACACACACACACACACACACACACACAAACACACACACTGACGCATTCACTCATACAAACATGATTGGAAAAGGAATTTAAATTTTACTTGATTTGGGAAACGTTGAGTAATATTTCTTTTCTCGAGAAGTTGGTGTCCCTGCCAAGGCCCGCAGGGTGTTTGTTCTTTAACAAACTGATTGACTGGACATGAAGACTTGAAATACCTTACACCCTTGATATGTCCAAGTCATAATTCGTCTTCTTCTACTGTGGATGATTTGTTTGTGGTAACTGCGGCTGAAGACCTATCAGTGATATTGAGCGTAGAGGTCGAGTTAAAGAATTATGATACATTTGTCTCAGATCCCTGAACTCACTCACAGTGATTGATATTCACCTCCTTCGGTCCTTAAAATTTGTGTCCTATCTTTCTTATATCCTCTTCTTGCTGTTGAAAGACAAAGACTTGGTCTGCTTTTTTCTTCTGTTGTTAAACGTTCGCTACTTCCTCATTAGGTTTCTAAACTCCTCTACCCAAGGAAAGGTAGCAACATGTGATGAATGTACCGTTGACGGTACAAATTGTTGCGAAATGTAAAGAAAAAGACGCTAAATTCCAGCTCAAAGCATCCTCTTCTGGAAGCATTACCGTAACTGTTTAAGTAGCTAGCTATTTGGACCTAAGATCGGACGAAGTTTGAGGAAGAGAGGAAGATCGGTGAGATGCAATGTCATTCAAAGTTCACGCCATTGTAATTTCTCTTTGGTAAACCTTATTGCTAGTACATATGGCATTCTGCGTTGCGGTTACACATCGTTGAGTATAGTATATGTCACGTAACCTTGTTGCGTACAGTAAATGCTAGACTGCTTTGGTTACAATAGATGGCACAATGCCTTGGTTACAGTAAATGTCAATACATTCCAAGCGATGGTTACAATAAATGCCCCATCGTCTTGGTTATAGTAATTTACACATTACTTTGGTTTAAGGAAATGCCACCTTGCGTTGGTGGCAGTTAGTGACCTTACATACAACCTTGCTTTGGTTACAGTAAATGCCAGTACATGCCACCGTGCTTTGGTTACAATAAATGCCACATTGTTTTGGTTACAGTAAATGCATTGTTGCTTTTCGTGACAGTAAATGCCACATTGAATTAGTTTGCTAAATGTGCAGACATTAATCAGAATGTTTTGTGGAGTCATTGAATATAAGAGGTATTAATAAGTACTGAATGTAACTGATAGCTTTATTTGAATGTTCCCTGCCTCATTTTAAATTATTACAATTTTATTTCAATCGCCACAGTGAAATTGCATCCTTTTTGAAATATTTCATTCAGCTTGAAAATAGTATATCATGAGAACAAAGCACTCTTCTCTGTATACTTAAAACAAATCATTGCAACAACACCAAGTACTGAATAATTTAATATGTAAGAATGCATTTAAGGTATATTCCGCTCAATAAATATTTGCATTGTTATCATAAGTTTGCTAATGTTGCCTTTATTATTAAGCAATTTGAACAAATGATTTTCTTTTTGTCAGCGACACGGAGAAGGGTGTAATGGTTCCCCCTGTAATTGTGGATGTGAATAGAGATGGTATAGACGATATCGTTGTAAGTTCGTTCGGAGGATGTGTCCTGCTTCTGGATGGAGTAAATTTGAGGACAATATGGACAACAGAATTTAACGGCATGCAATCATACAGGTACTGATACAAAAAGCGTGGTCTTTACTCTACTTCCACGTAACAGGTTATTGTCTATTATATATAACATTTTGCTTATATTGTGTACCTTGTTGCTACTGACTGCAAATTTAATTGCAAGAAAGCTTATTTAATTCGACTAATTATAATGGCGGTAAATTATCATTTGATAGCAACGGTTTGTTGAACGTGTTTTAAATAAGACAAATGTTGTACAGTAATTTAAATATGTGTTTCTGACTGAACATCCATCGCTTTCATTCAACAAGATATGATCTGCATTGTACAACTATAAGTCCGTTCTATTACATTATTGATTTATTTCAATAGAACCGGTTCTCATTTAAGTTTATTTCACTTTCTGGTCGCTAGCTAGCGTCTACTGGTACATCAAACATTTTATTATATGAAAAATACAATACATTTTTTTGTTATGTAATTTTATTTTTATTGTGTGATTGACCTTTGATCATATAAGAAAATACGAGTTTTGGCCTATCTTGTTAATGTCATTCTAATATCCATCTGGAAATCCCTGGCCTGTCTAATTTTTTTCATATCTTTGCAAAAATATCAGTAAAAGACCCGACCGTATTTACAATTTAGAATCCTTTGGATATTAATTTTTGAGACGCATCAAGGTTCCTTTATATTGTATTTTAGATTTTGATATGCAAGTTTGTTAACACCAAAAGTATTCATTCCTATTTTAACATCTGTCTGTTTACTTATGTTGATTCATAATTCGAGAGGATTTATTGATTAAAATAAATCAATGGATTTACAAAGTGTTCATTTGATAACTTTGAACTAAATCATCATTTTGGGATCATTGTGAATTCGTTTAAAGACTTTCCGGATTTTATCATTTTGATACACCAAAACCGCTCGTACATCTGCACGTTTATGGCTATTGGTACACCAGCCCATTCAAGATTATAATTCATTATGTTACGTGTTTAGGCTCTAACTAACGGCAACAGAAAAAAGTGAAAACAACAAGTTTTGTAAAACTAACAAATACATTTATTTCCCTGGAAAAATATTGCAAAAATGAAAAAAGATTTACAGTTTTAAGTATATACAAAATCCATGAATAGTCCACGAATTAAATTGCAAAATTCCTAGTAATGAAATGTTCTAATAGATCCAAGTTCGAGTCCTGTTGGAAAATTCCAAGATGGAAGACTATGACGTATGCTGAAATCTATTTGTGTTTATCTATCTTTCCTTGTATAATCCCAATATTTAACACTCCGGTGTTCGAAATCTGAATAATATTTTAATAAACTGCCATTGCCGATGAATTACGTGTGAGCACATCAAAATTTCGCGAAATACGAATTAATCCTTTAAAATCGAATTGAACTAAAAAAGTTTAACATGGATTGCAAATGTTGGCTGCAACAAAGGAAAATGACTTAACATCACTTGCAAAATCCCGAAACTGAATATATTTCACTAAAACAATTACCATATCGAATTACTATAAGCAGTTACGAAACAAGTCCCCAAACTGCGAAATCACGAAAGGGAGATGAGTCACGTGATATTTTTATATCACTTTCTTCTGACATGACCCTGACGAGAACCAATCAATTTTTCTTTAAGAATTAAAAGTTATTTACTTCTTCACTAGTCCCATGTGGACCTTGACAACAAACAATCATTTTAAAATGAAGATGAAACATGTTAACGTGGATGTCACAAACCTTGAATCAAGGTCAGGATCTAGGTCAATATTGCTTGTTTACCAAAGAATAATTCAGTCAACCGATTTTCGGAAGATAAAAAGACCATCTCAAATGAATAGATTTATCTCACAACCTAAAAGAATGTAATGAAAAATAAAAAGAATTTAAAACTGACAAACAATATTAAATTAAAACACACACACTGATATATATATATATATATATATATATATATATATATATATATATATATATATATATATATATATATATATCATCAGATATACGTAAAAATTCAGAACAGTCTATACTTTTCGACTTGTGATATAACTTTTAAGACTGTTTAGGATTTAATACACATTTCCCTCATTTAATTCTCATATTGCGTGTTTGGGAAATACATTATTTGTTGATATATATTTATATACATATATATATATATATATATATATATATATACATATAAATATATATATATATATATATATATATATATATATATATATATATATATATATATATATATATATATATAATTAACGTCTGTCACGTAGCACTAGAACGCTAAAATATCAGATTAAAGATAAAACTCTTTGTTTTGGCTATACAGTATATCATGCTAAAATATCAGATTAAAGATAACAACTCTTTGTTTTGGCTATACAGTATGTCATGCTAAAATATCAGATTAAAGATAACAACTCTTTGTTTTGGCTATACAGTATATCATGCTAAAATATCAGATTAAAGACAACATCTTTTTGTTTTGGCTATACAGTATATCATGCTAAAATATCAGATTAAAGACAACATCTCTTTGTTTTGGCTATACAGTATATCATGCTAAAATATCAGATTAAAGATAACATCTCTTTGTTTTGTCTATACAGTATATCATGCTAAAATATCAGATTAAAGACAACATCTCTTTGTTTTGGCTATACAGTATATCATGCTAAAATATCAGATTAAAGACAACATCTCTTTGTTTTGGCTATACCGTATATCATGCTAAAATATCAGATTAAAAACAACATCTCTTTGTTTTGGCTATACAATATATCATACTAAAATATCAGAATAAAGATAACATCTCTTTGTTTTGGCTATACAGTATATCATGCTACAATATCAGATTAAAGATAACATCTCTTTGTTTTGGCTATACAGTATATCATGCTAAAATATCAGATTAAAGCCATCATCTCTTTGTTTTGGCTATACAGTATATCATGCTAAAATATCAGATTAAAGACAACATCTCTTTGTTTTGGCTATACAGTATATCATGCTAAAATATCAGATTAAAGATAACATCTCTTTGTTTTGGTTATACAGTATATCATGCTAAAATATCAGATTAAAGACAACATCTCTTTGTTTTGGCTATACAGTATATCATGCTAAAATATCAGATTGAAGATAGCATCTCTTTGTTTTGGCTATACAGTATATCATGCTAAAAGAAGCTGCAAAACGGGCTTTTTCTCTCTATGTTTGTGTTTTATTAAGCGTGTAATTTCATTCAGTGCTTGAAATTGTGTAACAATAGAGGCCATACCATCATTGTTTATTGGGTTTCCAACAAAATGTGTATTCCTAATTATACTGTAACATCCCATGAATGTGTGCGTGGTGATATTTGATTTATGAGTAGAGGCAGAAATGTTCTGAAAGTAAAATATGCATAAACATATTTCATTGTAAGGATCAAGAATTAAGTTGAGTTTTGTTAGGAAGACAGGTCACATATTCTCTATTTCCCCAAAACATGCAACCTAACTAGATGGTATTCGAAATTTTCAGCACACCTGCCCCGGGTTACTTTGACGACGATGACTATATTGACTTCATGATGCATCACAACGTTGGCGCCTTCCCTTACTACACGTACTCATACGTAAGATTCCATGATAACACAGTTTTACTTTTTAATTGCTGATGACACCATTTATAAACGTGAAGTTTTCAGAAGGTAATAATTGAAATATTGTGTAGCGGAGCTGGTAAATGATCTATCTTGGGTATGTCCTTTACGTTTTATTCTATGTTAAATTGGCTGTTTATGGGCACGGGCAACCAACAGACAAAAAAGTATCCTTGTGTTGTACGATACGCATTTGTTTTGCATTATATATACGATATATCCAATAATAAACATTACAAATGAGCAACAGATATGCTGTCTGCATCCTGTGTGACAAATATTCGATATTCGGTATTAAACGTTAGCCCAGTGAGCTGTGCCCGTTTACACCCATTGTGAGATAGGTCTGTTATCTTCGTTTCAAATAAACACCTATTTAAAGAAAACGCAGAGCAGGTAACACATTAAATATTAAGAATGACAACATTTGTGTAATTCGTGGAAATGTAGCACTAGCGAACGATCCAGCACTGACTTTGTAAACGTCCAACACAAAAACAAAAAAAAACAGTACGCGTCAAATGATGACATAACTACAGGCACAAAAACTATTATGGCTTATCTTACTATTTTAATAATTTACTTTGACCATAAAATACCCAGTACTTTACTAGTTGTGACCTTTTACGATTATACTATCTTTCTTTCAACACCGACTGATCCTCTCGTTGTAGACTACAATACTAAGTGGTAGGGATGGCAGTAAATTGTGGACATTACAGTCTAATCTGGAAGAGACGGGCTCGGACTTCACCATTAGAACCCAACAGAACCACAGAGACATATTTGTCTTCAGAATCAAAGGAAGAGACTCTTCCATAATGTACAATACTGATGGGGAAATTATCAGAAGGAAAGACATTTCACAAACTAGAGAAGTATGTTTTTCAGCTGCAGTTCACTAGGTCAGCGAATGAAAAATTTCGTTAATGTCATGTGTGTGTGTGTGTGTGTGTGTGTGTGGTTTTTATTTTCAATGTAGCTTTAACAATTTTTCAGTCACATCGCTACGATGTTTGCAGGGAGGCAGTTTATAGTGATATCATGCACTGGGGCATCATGCTGCAGACATGTAGCATGATGTCCCACCCAGTCACATTATCCTGACACCAAGCTGACCAGTCCTAACACTAACCTCTTAATGCTAAACACCATGCGAGGTAGCTGTTAGCACCATTTCTGATAGGGACTGATATTGTTTACAGTGAAATAATTGAGTAGGGATTGCTTTATTGTCTGAGACGACTTTTATTGGTGCAATAATTGTAAAATATAGTGTAGGGCTACATGCGATATAAGGCTTAAAATCATGAATTGATTGACCCGGAGATAAATAGTTCATTGTATTTGGTGTTTTAGTTGTATTTATATTTCCACTGCTTGAAGTACTTTTGCTACGTTAAGGAAATCTAACAAGGATAAATCATGCAGTTTGAAGTTGCCATATGTGGAACTGTGATGCAAGTCTGAAGTTGTCATATTTGTGATCATTCATTGATGAGAGGAAAATTATTTGTAGTCTTGACATGTTGATTTCACTACATGAAGAGACTCCACTGCTGATTGAATTTATTCATTACTTTTATATTGTTTGACAATGTTGTCGGGCCGACGCAGTTTTATTTTCGCCTTAATCAAGAGAGCAGGAAAAATATTGTTTTAATTTGTCTGTCTAAAATTCTTAGGCATGACAATATAATGTGAATGAAAGTTTTAATCCCAAATGTTTTAATGTTAATTTTCTATTAACTGATACAATATGTTACAAACAAACTTTTCGAATATAATTGTGGAATATGTGTATCTTCTATGACAACACGCGTTCACTTATATTTATATCAGAATATGCATTAAACATATTAGAAAGTTTATTTTCGAAACAGCTTACATTCACTAGTGAACAGAACTGGACGGCTTTGTTTCGGTGGTACACGTTTTTTTCAGACTGGCTCACGTCTGACTGCTCAACACACACACGCACACACACACACACACACGCACGCACACCTTCAATTCGTTCTTGCGACAAGAAAATAACGAGCAAGAAATAACATAAATCCAAGTTATGTAAAGAATTGAACATGATGCACAATTTTCCCTCCACTTTCTCTATTATCTCGTGGCATAAGGGGCAAATATACTTGGAAATTTGTGGAGTGAGAGAAAAATCTTGATTAAAACTTTGAACTTACAATGAGTAACATAGGGTAACCAGAGTCATGATAATGGGATGTTTATACAGTATTAAAATAAACCAGTGATTATGGTGAGACGAATAGACAATAAGGTTCATTCCTAGCCATCCGCGTACTTTAATCTATATTATGCATTATTATGTGCTTTGTTTTTATTACCAATTAAAGGTTTCGAACATGACTCAAGGCTTCTCTCCCTCATTCTTTCACTCTTAATCTATATTGGTTGCTCAGGAGTTAGGCAGTTGAATCCCTCATTTAATCTATCTCTCCCCCTCCCTCTACTACTCTCTGTCTGTCTCTGTCTGTCTGCCTGTCTGTCTGTCTCTGTATGTTTATAGTTGTGTTTTTGTGTGTGTGTGTGTCTCTCTCTCTCTGGTCATACGATGTCAACACGTACATACAAACTAATCCACCAACAAAGAAACAGAAAGATGGACCACAAAACATACTTATAGTAACACACCTTAACCTATCTTTCTCTTGGTCGGTCTGCTTACGTGTCAGTTTGTTATATAAACAATCAAACAATCAACCTTCCTCTGAAAGAGAGAGAGAGAGAGAGAGAGAGAGAGAGAGACAGAGACAGAGACAGAGAGAGAGAGGTGACTATACATGGTTATATGAGAAAATACTACTAATTTACGGTATAATAAAGCCATACAAGCCTCATTTTGTGTGTGTACTATATGATATTTTTAAATATAACTTTTATTCTTAGTTGAAATGATAATTTTATCATTTGTGCAGACAAGAAAGAAACGACATACTAAAGACGTTGAGCACGATGTTAGGGTTCCACCGGGACTCGAGAGGAAGGATAAAAGTAATTTTCTATTTTGTCTTTTGTCTTGTAGTGCTAATAACTATGTTTAACAATTTATAACAACTGTAGAATATGACCCAGTTTATTTGACTGTTGGTCGACTTAATTTGTTTCACGTTCATGTCTTTCGCAAAAGAAACCATTTTAAATATGTATTTGTTAAACAATAGGAAGAGTATTACACTTTGGGTTTAGCACCAGAGAACATCCATCATCGATTCAATACCAAACACAGCTCACTCAGAGAGAGAGAGAGAGAGAGAGAGACAGAGAGAGAGACAGAGAGAGATCAGCGATGACTTGACTTACTTTTATATAAAAAATTATATCGTAAGTGATGTCTTTATTTTTATAATTGTCAATAGAAAAGACGTTAAAAGCGGGGTACGAGAAAATAATTGTGGGTTGTGAGATGGACCTGACAGGCATTAGTCCAGAGGTATTCATGATTGACAGAACGACTTTACGCTTCGGGATACGGATACAAGTGCATGCTGTTGAAAAAGTCAAATACAGTAAGTGTGAAGTGCACGCAGCATATACGTTTACAGAGACTAATCAGAAATACACATTGCACATTTTGTTCATGGAGATGAGATCCGATCATTTAAGCAATGAATGATGCAATGTTTCTCCATCATATTTTGCATACTAGAGGAATTTTAAATGGGCAGGATATTATTGCGCTGGGAAGCAGAGAGGGCGAATCGGACAATCTCTAATTGAGTTAGATTTCAAGCAAACAATGTTAGATGTCTGTTTGTCAAATTAAGGCTTTCTCAAAACCGAAACAAATGTCAAAAAGCAACACTAAGGCTTGTTACGAAACCGAAACACAGACGCGTATTTGTTGTCGTGGTTTTGTTAGTTGTTATGAATTAAATCATATGATGTTATGAATTAAATCATATGATATAACAAGTAGAAAAACAGCGAAGAGAACTAAAACAACTAGAAGTAGAATTAAGACAGCGAAAATCGCAAAGAAGAAGACAAACATCTTCAAAGCAAGAATCTTTCTCATCTCAACAAGAAGAAATACCAGATGATGTTTTTGAATCAATTAACAGATCAATAGATGAAATATTTCGCTATACGCAATAAAAATCTAGTACCCGATTTTCTCATTCTGGAACTCATGGCAGTGGTCTTGTTCCATGTCCTAATAATATTCTCTCCGACATCGCACGATTAGAAATTTGTCATCGCGGGTAAACGAGCTGAAAATAACTCACAGGAAATAAATAATAAAGCCGCTAATATCTGCCGACGACTATTTAAGGGTGGTATCATGGATATCGGTGTATATCGAGAATTTATCGATGAACTTGTTGATGATTATCATAGTGATTGAATGTCTATGTCACCCGATTAGATCAATAATAATTAGATAAGATGATCATACACTACAACCACAACAAACCAACTATGACCTACGTAGTAAATTCATGGTTGTCCCATTATAAGATGTATTATGGAGATGGTCTCGGTGATGTTCAAGGGTTATTTGCAAGGATGGCTCCAAAAATAGCGCTAATCGCAAAATAATTATCGATGAAAGTTATTGATGTTATTCGTGATAAGGATATTAGAGCTGTTTGTGATGTTGCCGGTAAGAATTTTCCGCGGCCAAGAAAAAACTAATCACGCTGATTCGACGACGACTAAAATCACCATCGGGAAAACTACTATCTACGGAGATTATGCCTGCGAATGTTAGTAAAATAATAAACAAAGCGATGGATCAAGAAATAGCAGAGAGAATAAATGAAAGATTTGATGCTAAGGTGAATATTCTGCAAATATGATAGCGGGAAGTGGTTTGAAATCCCGGGCGAGATCGCGATTTAGATCGAAACATATATAATATAATGTTCAAACCGTCACCAGACCCAACATTGGATATGGATGCCCCAGTGCTCAAAAATGATTCTTTAAATAATTATCAGTTTTATCAGAATGAAGCAATACAACCAAATGAACGAGGGAGAATTGAACTTCAAGGTTATGATACGAGTAAATACCTTCTGCCCGCTAAAGCATTTATTGAAGTAGAAGGAAAACTTGTAACAAATGTTTCAGGTAATACACCATATGACGCGAGTTGGTTTCGTCAATAATGGTATTATAGCATTATGTAGTAGCGCTACATATATGATTGATAATAGAGAGATTGAATCTATTTAAAAGAATGTTGATATCGCCACAACAATAGTGCGGTTAGCGAGACATTCTGATGATTTTACAAGATCGATTGGACCATCTATGACCTTCACTAAGGATGTTACTGATCGCGCTGATCATAATAAGTATGTCAAATTACAGACACCAGTAGCTATTGCATCTGATTCACAACCAGTCGACGATGAACATGAAGCTATACTAGCTGCTCCCTTTGATATTATAGAAGGCTCCATCAATCGTCGAAAATAAAAAATTGCTATCATTTATGAGTGTAGGTGGTAAATAATTACTTTCATGGCTGACAACAACAACAGCTAGTCTATAGAGTGACATTAATGGAGAATTTTCATGGCATATTACATCAAACAGTGGTGTTTCTGCACCTCGACGCATATTTATTCAGTTCCAGGATTATACGCGATTAAATTCTCAGGAGCGCAGCCATATGATATTTGATCAACTAGTGGTTAATGAAGTCTCGTTAAAAATAAATGGTCAACAGGAACCATCTGTGAATGTTTTACGTAATTACGAAAATAGTCAAACAGCGCGCGCATATCACCGTTTGCTGACAATTATGGGCCGCGATCAAAATGTAGATACAGGTCTGCAAATATCACAATTAGATTTTAGAACCCTATATCCGATTTAATACTTTTCACTGGAACATCTTGACTTAACTAGACAATCCCTCTTTGACGTATACTTGGAAGCTTGTGTAACCAATCCTCCTCCTGACATTCCAGGTCCACTCGTCGTACGCGGTTCTTACAGAGTAATTGCCGTAATTCTCAGTGACAAATCAATGCTACTCGAAGGTGTTGGTGAACGAATGAGTATTGTTGATGCGCCAAAAGAAAACATGTAGAGAATTATATCAATCTCGTATTAAATAAAATGTCATATTGTCACGTTAATGTTACTCTGACTCCTGGTCAGATTAAAAAGTTGCAATTGGATTCAGCTAAAACATCTGGAACTACAATATCGTTAAGACACAATCAAATTTCTGGTGGTAAGAATAAACTATCACTGACAACTCGTCAGATTAAACATTTCAATGATGCTAGCAAATATAAAAAAGTGTTCAGGTTAATCTCTCTGTGGCCGCGATCAAAGACATGATAAAATCAGGTAGTATATATCCACTTCTCCCTGCGTTGCCAGCGATAATTGCCGCCTTCGACCCCACGGTCGCAAAAGCGGGCGCTCTCGGAGCTATTGGTACCGCCGCTGGGATGGCACTAAAGAAAGCGACAGGGTACGGATACCAAAAATGGAGACGATCCGTAGCGGGAAAGGGTCTAAGACTACCAGAAACTTTATTAGCACCGTTGTCAAATTTTGATTTACTCGATGCTGCTAAATATACGCGATAAGAAACTTCAGAGGTGTTTTTATACGAGATCATTTACCGCAACCACCAAACAGCGCTGAAACCAGTATCATTATTCTCGATATCAGCACCGGACCTGGAACTCACTGGGTTGCATACGTGATTGATCAACGTGGGATTGTTTTTTTTTTATTCTTACGGGTTAGCGTCACCTAAAGAATTTATGAGTTATATACATCAATTAAAACTCCCTCAGTAAGTGAGGCTCTGGTACTCCACGCTACCAACACAAAAAATGACCGACCCACCAGTATGCGGTCAAGAAGTAATAAATGTACTTAGCGCTATATCATCATCATCAACAAAATCCACCCCATACAACCATACACGAGTAATCGCTTTTTAGAGAGATCTTAAAATATAATTGATATTTAAGGGAGAGCTCCCTCAAGCCTGAAAAAAACGGGGGAAATATCAGCAAATAGAGATGTAAGAGAAATGATCGAAGATGAAATATCCGAGATGTTAAACCTCGCAAGTGTGGATCCAAACGAAATAGTCGTATTTCAAGACAAACAAGGGAAATTGAAAACATGTAATGTACCCCTGAATGATATTCTAGTTAAAATTAATGGAGTAATCGAAAATTCCATTGCGGTGTTTGATTGCACCGATTAGATTAAACCAGGAGTTCTTTTACCAGCTGTGATATATAGTATGAACAATCGAGTAAAAACATCCGGTGACACAATGACAGGAGTTCTCGACATGAACTCAAATAAAACAACCGAACTTGGTAATCCAACATTGGTCACTGATGCTGTGACAAAAATATGTAGATGTGTTAAGCAATAAACTAACGACGCTATATGGTTAGCATAATACCATGGATGATAAACTAACAACGTTGCGAGCCGAGTATGATGTTCATGGAAGCGCGTTTGCAAACCTCCGTAGGAAGTTTAGAAAATCGGATGAAACCATGGATACTTTCTTTGGTACTTCGATGACTGTCCCAATAAAACCTTCTGATATTAAAACAAATATTTATACGATTAAACAAACACAGGACAATATGGTTGGTGACTTTCCTGTCATCGCGACCCGTCTTGAAAAAATCAGAATACCACATAAATAAAATATGAACTCAACACTTCATAGATCTTTTGCCTGGACACCTCAAAATAATATTATTAATATTAACGCTGAAGTCAAAGGTATCTATAGATTGACCCTGCTTTCACCAGTACAGTTAAATGTGTCATCGGATACATCTACGGGAATTAATACTGCAAGTGCAATAATATATAAGGGTGCCATGGGAACATTTACAATAACCTCTGTCAGTGGTAATTCAGCGCGGGCATCAGTGACATACTACGTAGAATCTGTAATTGATTTAAGTAAATAGCATAATGAATGTCCAACAATATCGATGTGATCAAGTCCGTGCGTTTCAAACTAAACTAAAAAATCTTACTGACGAATATACAAAAAAATACCGCAGGCGAATTATCAGTGTTGACATTATTGTGTATTCGGTTTCAAGTGTAATTGCTGGAACGGGTATATTGTTATCAGCAATAACAGCATTGTCACCTGTAGTTGTCACAATTTGTGTGCCATCGGCGACAACAATTACAGATATTCTTAGCATCATCACAAAAAAATATCCACATGCAGTCAGAATAAACTACACGTGTATATAATTAAGTTACATATTGCATCAGCCGCGTATTCCCAATTGTCCTCGCTGATATCATCAGATAACGAATTCTCTGCGATGATGAACATCTACCACACATCAACAGTAAAATTGGAAGAGCAACACAATACTAATGACATCAACAGTGGAATTACGTCAGCAAATAGCCACGAACAAACAACCGCAAAAGACAACCATTATCTCAATAACCTCAACCAACCCTGAATTCAGTGTAAATTTTACCAGTGCGTTACCGGTAAAACAAATCGCGCTAGCAAAAATTACGAGTATACTACAGTTGGCCAAATATTAGATCAAAATCATTTGGTCGTCAGCAATCGAATAATTCCTTGGTGTTTTCGATTAAAATTAATATCGACGGAAACCCGGAATGGAATGTTATTTCTTTACCATCTGGGGACTTACCAAATCGAACAGTTCAATAATTAATTTCATCGCATAATAAAATCCATTACGGGAAAAGAATCAAAAATCGCTATAACGGTTCATGAAGCAACATTATCAGCCGCGAGTGAGATAACCTCACCCAGCTATGTAGTAGATATCCACCCGAGTTCTATAAGAACTGTGGTAGGATGGCCTAAAATCCCACCACCTAAATATCAATTACCGCCAGAGCCACGACTAAATGATTTTATCATTGATTTAAAACCTACAAAATTTAGAGGATTTTGGTGAAGGAGAAGAACATATTAGTATAGTCCATATGATCCAGATACAGATAGTAATTTTATGTCTAAACCCGTAACGACATCATTAACTGAGATTGATCCAAAAGCTCAAGATACCTTATGTTTGTGAAAATAATTTAACATATTATGCTAGTGAAACGAACGCTAACTATCAAACAACCTATGATAATTTAATACGATTATTTGATAATTATCTTCTGTATTATACTGATAACAATCTGAAAATACAAATTATTAAAACAATCCAAGATATAAATTATTTTATATCATATTCGGAATATGCTAATCGAGATCTCATTGAAATAATAATTAACAGTAAATTTGAAATATGTAAGGATAAAAAACCGTTAAACAAATATATCTGGATCATTATAATTATCAGAACAACAATGATAAACATTTTCATTACCAGTGTTTACAACAGACCAACTAAAGAAAACACTTAGTGATCTTATCTATGAAAACCTTCCGTTGATACTCGCCGGATGAAAAAAATAACACAAATACAGGCAACTATCCTCAAATGGTGGTGGGGGGCATATTGCCCCTCAAAACGTTAATAAATCCTCGGTTATTGCAGTAAAGCTGGTATGTGATGCTATTGATGGAAGTTACCAAATAAATCTTGAAAGATCAAATCAGGCCCAGTAAGGATACATTTTGTATTCGTTTGCACCACTGGTTCCACCCGGATTTTTAATAATACAGGTACCCTTTAATCCAGTGTATATGCAATGTCATAATGATTCATTAACGAGAATTAATTTTAGACTCACTGACCAATCAAATAATCTGATTGATTTGGGTTGGGAAATTCTACAAATTAGTCTGTAAGTGAAATCCTAAAGGATTTCCATCGTAAATTATTTTCATCGTTAAGATTTTCATCGTAAAGGATTTTCCATCTTAAGATTTCCGTCTTAAGATTTCGTGTAAATCAAGTGAGAAGTTACAAAATCGGATATTTTTCTTCATTTGTTTTGTCAGAAAAAATGGAGAAAGTTACCAATTTATATACTATATAGAAAAATAACACTTTTTTCAATTTCATACAAGCATGAAATTACTTATCTGACTTATCTTATCGAGTAAACCATTTATTAACACTAAAATCTACGATTGAATTTGAAATAATTACTACTAAATACCATATATGTGTACGGTTTACTATTAAATTCTTTTTGCGGGGTAAAAAAAGTAACAACACTGACTTTTGCTTTCAATACCTAGAAGACGTTTTCACTTCCTGGTAGCGCATTTTTATCACGAAGGAAAACACATTATTTTTAGTTTTGAATAATCTGTTTTAACTGTCTACCTGGAATTTATGACTTTTTAAGTTCATATTGTTGTGATAAATCACTTCTTAATTTCTTGACTGCGGTAAATACAGGTACGAATTTATCAATTTCACTGTTTACAGCCAATGATTCGTTAATGGCCTGTTGTAGTTCCTTGATAAAAGAATATTGTGACGGTAGCACGTATCGATTTCAGCAAATTTATCAATTTCACTGTTTACAGCCAATGATTCGTTAATGGCCTGTTGTAGTTCCTTGATAAAAGAATATTGTGACGGTAGCACGTATCGATTTCCGCTGTCTATCTCTTAAAAATATTGAAAGTCAGAAAGGATTTTAGCACAATCTAATTTATCTGATAATGGTATTCCTTGAGTTTTCAAATCCGTAATATCAGAAATTATATCATTGATATTTTTATAATTCATTACATAAAAAATATATCTGTAAAATATAAATATCCAAAAAATGGGGGTCAATTTTTGACCCGTTTTCAGTTAACACGCACATTTAATCTTAATTAAGGTATATGAATACGGTACAACCGCTCTTTTCGCCGCGGATTTACAATACCGTAGGACAGTACAACATTTAATCTTGATTAAGGTATATGAATACGGTACAACCGTTCTTTTCTCCGCGGATTTACAATACTGTAGGACAGTACAAAATTTAATCTTAATCAAGGTATATGAATACGGTACAACCGTTTTTTTCTCCGCGGATTTACACTACCGTAGGACAGTATAACATTTAATCTTAAGGTATATAAGCCGAGATGATGTCATATCAGAACACCTAGCCTGTCAACAAGTGTCTAGCGAGCCCAATATGAATGATAACAACCTATCAGAATACTTAGCCTGTCAACAACTACAGTCTAGCGAATTCCAATAAGGCGTGATTTGATGATGTCATAGATGAGCATTTCCAGGTATTTGATAACTGAGTTTTTTTGTACAACATTTAATCTTAAATAAGGTATGTAAGGCATAATGATTACATATCTGAACACCTATCCTGTCAACAACAACAGTCTAGCGAGCCCAATATGAATGACAACAACCTTTCAGAACTGTCTATCTCTGGAATTTATGACCTTTTTAAGTTCATTGTTGCGTTGCGTGGAAACAAGTTGACAAATATAAGACGTAACAAAATAATCAAAGGGTACTAATAGTCAAGGCTGCTGGGGCCACAATTCAAAATGCAGCTGAGCTAGAAATATCATTAAAATTCCCAATAACAGTATCTACGTTAACAGGAGAAGTATTATAGAAATCTAAATATAAATAAAAGGGAACTCCAATCAAGATCGTTGATCATAATGCACACGCGTGGACTAACGCAGTAGTAATATTTCCGCGGGATAGAACCATAAAATACTACACGGGGAATTTGTTTGATTTTATTCAAGCGGAAAGTAAAAACGCTCCTGTGTCAGTGTGGTTAGTTCAGAGTATTGAAGACGAAGACTGTAAATTCGACCAATTTGTAAGACCTAACGGTGAAATATACCGCACTGAATCTATTCACGACGCGATGAGAAAACCAGCTCGGAATTTTTCAAAGGATAATAATTAGTAATTACTAACAAACGGTTTTACAATCCCGTCAGTTGCAGCTCATATTGTGTAAACCAACACGCGCTGAATTTCTCTCAGATGTTTAAGCCAGTTGTGTAAAATACGGTCACAGTGGATTATAGAATACCAAATATGATCCTAAAAATGTTTTTTTTTCCGCTTGAGATGGCTGCGTGTTATCCAGGGAGTTTTCTCAGATATGGAGAATGCGCGGGGTATTTTAAGCGATTTGGACATCCCACACACTCGATGACACGAGTTGTGATTAACGGATAACTACCCGATTTTTATCTAACCGGATTCGCTCGTGTGGTATCATTCGAGATCGCTAAAGGGCGCCATCCAATATGCTATGCTTGGGTGGGTAAACACATATCTGAAAAACACTGTGTACCAATAGTTTTATTACAGTATATGATTTTATGATCAGTAAAATACTGATGTCGTGGACTGTCTCGTAGGCAATTATATCATATCGGAAACAATCTGAAGTTTGGTTATCACAACCCGATAGTATAATTAACGATTTCAAGCGACATTTTCCTGATCTCGACGAAGAATATATTGTTAAAGTGTCCAAGGAGATCTTTGAACTCAGAAATAAAATTGCAAAGGATCTCGGTAGAAGAATAATCAGTAAATTCACCCAGGGTGGAGCATATGATCACAAGCGACATTATTCACGATTAATTCTAGATGATGCTAAATACGATTTTATAATCGCGGATACTTGAGCTAGAGGTATATATGTCAATCGTGAAAATGCTTACTTGTTCGATGGAACAAAATTCGGTACAATTGTTGGCTACATTGATGGCGAATCTCCCCAATACGTACATCTAAGGGCATCTATGCTGGCTTATGCTTCTATTAATTTGATATCGATGATAAAAAGATTTCGTTAGAGTCCCAGGTTCATTTTATATAGATATCAAATATAAAGAAGCAGTGGCACGATATCTGAATTCTGATAAATCATGTGGGTCATGGAGAATAAAACAAGAAAGGTTACATGATTATTCTAAATCAGCAGATGTTACCATTGAAGATAGTTACATGAAAAATATTCAAATATTCGAACTATCGAGTGCTACTTCGTTATCCGATCCAGTGAGTAGAAAAAAAACCGTTTACTTAAATGGCTGTGGCGGATCTTGAAAAAACAACACTAGTGATCGCATTATTTCGAGGAAAGTCAGACATGATTGTGCCAAAACCAACACACAGACTTGTAAGGTAAATGAATTAACCAGGAGTTAAATCCTGCACATGTCAGTTTTTTTCGATGGAAAGGTGACGCATAGACTCCTGATCAAATGGGTGAGAAATACATTCCTGAAATTATTATTTGGGATGAGTTAGGTAAAGTGTCGTTAGATATATTAAAAAGGTTTCTCGGCTGGTTGTTACTGAAAAATGCAGCTGTGATAATGTGTGGCGATCATGGACAACCACCACCATTTGTCGGTTTGTCTAAGCATTATTGGCTGAAGAAATGTATAGATTATTATGAAGAAATTAATACTGATCATGGATTTCTTGATCCAGAATTAAGTGAATTCAAGAAACTAATGATATTAAAACCAGATAAAATTCAGTGTGAAATAATTTCATAAACCCCAATAAATGTTTTCTGGGAAGCTGGAGACCAAACGATTTGATAGTGGCAAGTAGAGAGATAGTCAGAGACACACTTCAAGCGCTATTGTTTCAAACACATAAAGAAAAATTCGCAACACTCCCAGTGCCATTGTGTTACAGATCAGCTGATTCACGAAGACAGAATATTGAAGCTGATATTCTAAGGCGCCTAACACAGTCAGGAACAGAAAAACAAACACTCGTGCGAAGTGATATTGTGTTGGTTGATATCAGTGTTGTCGAAGATGCATTGCTCGCTGATAAATTTCCATGGACGCTTGGATACGCAATGACGATACATTCTTCGCATGGATTGACTATATCCGATACGATTGTTTGGATCGTAGATGATCGCATCGAGTGGTCGAATTTAGTTTATCTCGCAATGTCCAGAGCTCGTAGAATAAGTCAACCTCGAAGAGTTATTCTAGATGCTGATGACACTGCAATCAGTGATATTGTCAGCATGATATAATAAGAAAAAAACTCGCTGCTTATGAACAACAAGATTATAAAAATAAACGAGAATTTGTTATTGATGTTAAATTTATTATTATGCTGAAACAACAACAGAATAATCACTGCGCGAGCTGTAATTGTTTAATGCGTTGGCAGTATTCGGATAAAGATCCTCGCCAGTTTACCATGGATAGAAAGGATAATAGTCGTGGTCATACCAAAGATAATGTAACATTGACCTGTCTAGAGTATAATCGAAATCACCGCGGTAATTAAGACCACGCGGCGCTAATTGTGCATCCTAGGATATCACTTGCATCTGCTCACGTGTAAATCCACGCTGAGGAGCAGTTGAATCTAATATATAGATTGCGGGTCTAACCATTGATCTTACTATGTTAGATATTTTATGCGATGTGACATTCCAATAGGATCAGTAGCTCTTTTTGTACCACCTTCAGGTTAACCTGGTTTATATAAATATATTACAATGACGTTTCCGAGTATTCTTTATTTTGAAAAATCATTTCGTGGTTTTTGTACTGGTATATACTTTTTTTGATCGCAATAACAAATTTCTTATTGATTGTTCGAGTAATTTCGTTATTTATCTCAGCAATCAGACCTGGTGATCTCTTGACCCATTCACGAGATCGTTTATCTTCGATGAATTCCTTCGCGTATTGATTACCAAATAACCGCTCAGCAAGTCTTCGATTAAATTGTTCAACAATTGCCTGATCGCGGTGTATTACAGTATGTCCTCGTCGTATGGTGACATTATGATGCTTCATTGTTGATAACACTACACCCCAAAATTCCTTGTCAGTATCAACATGTAATAGATTTGGCCACTGCAGATGACCTCGTCGATAAATCCTTTCAAATGCAATAGAAACCTCTGATGCCGCCTTCGTCAACAATGGTTCAGCTTCCTTGTATCTACTAACAAAATCAACTACGGTTAGCGTTTACATGTATGTCCGTGTATTAACAGTATAATGCGGCATAAATAATATATCAGCCGGATGAAGTTCATCAGGGACGCTGACATCAAAATGTGCGAGGTTAATTTGTTTAGGCGGAGGTAGATAAATTTGCCATATCGCCTGTCTTGATAACCAATCCACCACAGTAATTTTTTTTTACTTTTGCCGCATTGGCAAGTTTATTAATTGCTGATGTACCTCTACAGTATCCTCTTCGGGAATAATAAATAGATTCCATAGTGTTGTTAATTACCAGCGTGTAAAAGCAGTTTACCCTTCATCGCAGATCTTACTAACCAGTAAGCTAATGATTCCTTGAAAGATTTATTCTTAATAGGTTTCAACGCATGAATAAATTTCTCATCTGCGATATGTTTATGTTACAGATTTCTACTTTTGTAAGCAGCATCATGAGCATGACACGCCTTATCAATATTATTTATCGGATATTCGCCGGGTCGGGGCTGGTCATGCTCATCGAGTCGGACATCTAATCGAGTTTCCGGATTTCAATAACTATACCATGGAAGGTGCTTTACTCCTGGGTATTTGGCCCATGGAGTCCCTTTGGAGTTTTCTCAGTTTTGCTGCAATATCACCCCTCGTTTTTCTTAAAATCATTACCCGATTTCATAGAAGCAAATCTGAATTTTTTTCCCACATTGTACACACCAACGAGGAAGTTCTGATCTGTTATTGCTTGTTGTAATTGTTATCAAGTCGTTTGTGCTAGTAAGCGTCTTACATTTCACAAAATATAGATCTATAATTATATATAATAACATGAATGTAATTGATTATTCAGTTACCCGACGACGGGAACCTGTTAAACACCATGCAATGTTGCCGAATTTAATCAGAATGTTTATAATTGGTCCGTCTGGAAGCGGTAAAACACAATTGTTACTTAATTTAATAACGAGATGGCTGAAATGGGAAAAACGATATTTTGTAGCCCTGAACATAGACGATCAGCGATGTTACGAGGTGTTAAAGGATTTTAACTAGAACGCGAAATCGGAAATCGATGAGGATATTATTGAATTATAACCGATATTGAATAATTTCCGAGTATTGATTCTATTGATGAAACTATTAACAATCTAGTTGTGTACAATGATGTGATGCAGGACAATAAAAAAATCCCGTTAGGATATTTTTACGGGATAGGCATAAAAATACTGATTAGATATATGTTACTCAGAGGTATACACAAGTATCAAAAGTGAACAGGGATAACTGTAATATTCTTGCTGTGTTTAATGGAGTTGACACGTATACGTTACGAAATATTCACCATACCTGCTGCAGTGGAGATATGGACATAATTCATTTTATAAATTTCTTTAGTGTTGTTACATCAAACCCGCATGGATTTATAACGATAAGTTTGCATGACCCTATATCAAGATATCGTATCGGACTTGATCAAATATTCGGTTTAAACCATAACAACTAACAAAACCACGACAACAAATATGCGTCTGTGTTTCTGTTTTGCAACAAGCCTTAGTGTTGTTTTCTGACACTATTTTTCTGTTTTGAGAAAGCCTTAATTTGACAAACAGACATCTAACATTGTTTGCTTGAAATCTAACTCAATTAGAGATTGTCCGTTTCGCCCTCTCTGCTGCTCGCTGTTAATAAAGTTCTATACTAGTTTACTAGTGGTCATCTTTGGATGATGTGCTACATCCCCTTTTGTCAACTCATTGGTCTGGAGAGGAATGTACTTCGCCAGTCGACATTTGCCCAAGACACACTGATAATGCTGGGCAAATCTAAAGTTGCCACACCGGATCGGTCGTCGCCCGGGTCAACAAGGACCGCAACTGCCGTTGTCAACCAGGACGGAGGTGACAATTGTGCTAATGTTTTTTTTTTGCATAAAAGCAGAGCGAGAGAGAGAGAGAGCGAGAGAGAGAGAGAGAGAGAGAGAGAGAGAGAGAGAGAGAGAGAGAGAGAGAGAGAGAGCGTTGCCATGGCCAACTGGAGCATTAGAACTCTGGCGCAAACTAGAAGATTCCAAGAGTTGACACATGAGATGGAATACTACACAAGGACTCTGTGAAGTAAGATGGAAAGCCCTCGGAGAATACCAAACTGAAGATGGGCATATATTATACGATAGTTGAGAGTTGGACAAGTCAATAAATGGAATAGGTTGCCTTGTACCAAAGCGAGCAAGAAAGAATATGTGCTTGAATGTCGCCCCATATCTAGCAGAATCATCTCCATTCGTCTGAAAGCATCTCCCTTTAACATCACAAATATCCACGGATATGCTCCAACTACTGAACAAATGATGTTAAAATACATCCTCATCATCCAAGGACACTGTAATGCCAAAGATGTTCTAAACGACTGGGATGACCATTGTGGAACTTCTTGCAACGAGCTTACCAATGAAAGAGGGAGACGGCTGCATGAATTCGCAAGCAACAACAACTTGGTACTAGCCAACACCCTGGGCAAATATAAAGCTTCACGACGCTGGACATGGCACGCACCAAATGGAACCCATCATAACCAGATCGAGTACATAATGGTTCAAAACCTTCACTAATGTTGGGCGTGATCATGATCTCGTCATACTGAACTTCCGAGTAAAGCTGAAGAACATTAACAAGCCAAGAAAATCAGGCTCAAATTGAACATTGAAATGCTGAAGGACTCTAACATCTGCAAGTCATTCCAAGCCACAATTGACCAAAGAATAAACCCTGGGTTACAGAAGAGATTCTGAATCTGTGTGATGCCCGAAGAGACCTCAAAAACACCAGACACACAACAGGGGCGGTGGAGTACCGAAAAATAAAAAAAAATTCAGAAGAAAATCGTGAAGAAAGCAAAAAGCAGATTGGATTGGACAAAAGTGCACAGAAATAGAGAGCAGTCTGATAATAAATAACAGCAAACCGGCATTCCAAATTGTGAAAGACCTCACCAGACAGAAGCAACCAAGAGACAGTCCCATTCAAGATGAAAACGGAAAATGCCTCATAGAAGCAAGTGACATTGCAGAAAGATGGACAGCGTATTGTAAAAGACTCTACAACCATCCGTCCACAGTACACCCAAAGGTGCTTGAAGTTCCACACTCCAAAAACGATGATGATTTCCCAATTTTCAAAGCAGAACATGTGGAGCTAGCAATACGAGCACTGAAGAATGGTAAGACAGCTGAAGTAGACAACATACCAGCTGAATTAATCAAGAATGGTGAGGAATCAGCGATAGAGCTACTAACACAAATCTCTTTTACAAGATCTGACAGACATGCGATTGGCTAACACAGTGGATTGATTTTAATACCGCCAGAAAAGACAATCTCCAACTGTGCCAAAATTACAAAACTATGAGTTTGATGAGCCAATTAGTAAGGTGATGATTAAATCATCTTAAACAGACTGAACCCACAAGCAGAAGAAATAATCGCTGAAGAACAGGCAGGGTTCTGGAGTTGAAGAAGCACAACAGAACAAATATTTAATTTTAGGGATCTGTGCGAAAAGTACTCACATCATCAACAATATATCTATCTTGTGTTCATAAATTTAAAAAGGCCTTTGGCAGAGGGTGGCATGAGACATTGTGTGCCACAATGAAGAAATGCAACATTTTTGAAAAGTTGACCAATACCATCAAGCAGCTGTACGCCAAGGCTACCAGTGCATTAATTGATCACAGTTCTAAGGGGAAATGGTTCAAGAGAACAGTTGGAGTACGTACTGCAAGGCTGTCACCTGTCTCCCAAACTTTTGTTCAACATCTACTTGGAGCGCATTATGTTCGAAGCCCTGGAAAACCCTTGTAGAATAGTCCGGATTGGAAGACGTAACATCACCAACCTACGCTTTGCAGACGACGTTGATGGTCTGGCAGGCAGTGAAGATGAGTTTGCCACCTTAGTGAAGAACATGAATGAAACATCTTCCTGATTTGACATGGAGATAAGTACCGAGAAGACAAAGCTGATGGCAAATCTGAACCAAGATTAAAGTTAGAGGACAGGAACTGGAAACAGTAGGTCAATTCATATAGTTTGTTCCATAATCACGGAAGAGGGATCAAGAGCAGAACTTTTGTCACGAGCAGGCAGCATAAACAAAGGCAGCTCTGTTAAAGCCAAGAGCCATCTGGAGAGACAAAAATATCTGTCTAAAAACTAAATTCACACTATAGAGAGCACAAGTCATCTCAATCTTTCTGTATTAATGTGAGGCCTGGATGATGACAGCAGAATTGCAACGAAATAAGATGCTACAGAACCATCCTTGGCATCTCTTACATAGACCACATCAGAATAAAAGAAGTGAGTAACACCAGCAGGCACAAAGTAGGTCATTATGAAGACCTCAGCACTGTCAAAAGAGAAAGCTGAAATAGTATAACCATGTCACTAGAGCTAACAGTCTATCTA
>JAQISU010000229.1:1055000-1167500 GCA_029339505.1 Unio delphinus | reverse complement strand
TCAAAGTACAGAATTCATGCGTTACGCATAATGAACACCACGCACAATTTAAAAAAAAGTGAAACAAGATATTACGGTTGAGTTATGCCAGGATGAACTTCAGCAAATATTTCAAGAGAACTGAATAGCGGGAAACGGGCAAAAAAAACGACATCAATAATAATAATAATAATAATAATAATAATAATAATAATAAGAATAATAATAATAATGATAATAATAATAATAATAATGTTTCAGCCACTTATTGTTTAATGCAGATTTATTTATATATGTCAAAAAATGTTTTCTAACGATCATTTATTGGGTTAAAATGTTTCTAACACTTTTTCTGGATATGACACGGTTTAATAAAGATCCATTTTGAGCCCCACGTTAGCTCTAAATTAAAGTTTCTGTAAGAATGGTTGTACTTGCTGTTCTTACGACTCTTTATTAATAAATTAATTAACAGAAAAAAACTGCAATAAATAATGTATTTCTTTATGAAAAAGAATTCACAGAATTCTGAATTACAACCAAAGTAGTCCTAAAAGTTGTATCGCAAGTTAAAAGGTATAGAGTTCCAACCGAATTCCAGTGGTGCTATACCTTCCAATATTCAATGTGTTGATGGGCTTGTAGTTTCGAATATGCTGATGTGCCAGTTTTAACAGCCTTTTCATGCATCATCATAATCGAACAACCCATAATATCTTGCACTGAATACACAAAAATTCCAAATTAATGATTTACTCAAAGAAAATTACTAAGCACTATGTGATTCAAGTGAATAAATAATTCGCATACATATATCCATCCAAATTAAAAACTGAAAACAACGGTAAGACTGATTCTGATTCGAATGTTAAGACAGGAACAAATAATAAAAAGTTTGTAAAACTCTCCACTTGTACCTTGGTCGCCTTTACTAGAAATGCTCTGTCAACGTAATGGACACTTGTCTGGAACTTTCTAGACTCAGAATCAAAACTGTATCTTTAACTCACACTGAAGAAAACATATTTACTATTTATAATTAAATTGAATATATAATCCACAATCATGTATACATATTTGCTATATGTTATGGTCTATACAACATCAATGTCTCTAGCCATGTATATCATTACTTTCTTTGGACTAATGCAAGTTACAAAATACATAAAAACCTAACATGTAAGGATTGAAATGAATGCAAAATACAAATTAAATATACATAACACATCGAATCATAAAAAGAAAATAGACTTCTACAATAAAGCATATAAGATGAAGTCTTCTAAATGACACAAAATATACATGAAAGTGCATCTGCAATTATATTATTATATTTTCTCTTCATGTGCCTGGTGTAAATATTGTAATTCCTGCAACATCTAACTGAGCCTTAAAAACCTACAAATTTGTTTTACATAATGCTAGTGAAAATTAAGGGATTTAAGGTCACTGATTACAATAATCGAAAACGGATCTGAACTAATTTACACTCCAAAGTGTGATAAAGCCAATATCAAAGCCAAGTATTCCTTCCTAATAATGGACAAATTGGAACAACATTTCCAATACTATCCAACTATTCAAAAACTGGCATCTTTGTACTTATTAGCACAAGAATTTTAGAGATAGCCTTGACTGTAACTCTTATCGATTTAACTTGACACTGCCCCAAGATATATATTAGAAAGGTAACACAAGTATGGCAAAGCACATTTTTGCCTAAATCAGTTATTAAATGTGCATCGCTAAGTTTGTCCAATAATTTTCCAATGGTTTCCACTTGATCTTTCCAGGCGTCTCTGTAAATGATGACAACACCATTATATAGATCAAATGTTATCCTGTTCATGAAACGTAGAAAAGCACACGGCTAACCATTGGTCCCAAACGGCATCACTTTATATTGACAAAATTCATATTGAGCTACGAATACCGTAATTTCATTGCCTTTTCCGTGAGTGGAATTTACCAGAAACCTTTCACAAAGGCAAACGTCGAGACATTTTTGGGGTTTTGCAATTTTGTCAATGCAGTCATCGATATGATATGTGCATTATCAGGATTTTATTTGAATATTTATGATATTTCAAGATTTATTTTTAGAGTTTTGTATTTTTAAAAGATTGTGTTGAGAAGTTGGAATTTCCTTTTTTGAAATTGTAGTAGTGTTTTGTCGTTTCATATCTGGTAAATAATGGCGAAACTAACAATCTTTCATCATGAGAGCCAAAGTGGGAAACTATTCAGTTAATTTAGTAGATCCTATAACACACAAACACACACACACACACACACACACACACACACACACAAGATCTGAATGATGATGAAAAGTTCGACAGTGATGACGTTTGAAATAATTGATCTTTGCTGTTCTGATGTTTTGGACAATCTTGACCAGAAACTTCTCCAATCGGTGCTTCAGCAATACAAACCTCTCACTTTCATTAATTAAATGAAGAATGAAAATCGAAGATTGCTACGATGGGGTCTTATATGACAATCATATAACACCATATCATGCACATCAAGGGCATGTACCTTCACTTGCTTAGATGCACAATATTGCATTTTTTGTGTACATGATTGAGGAATTAATTATTTTGATGCACTAGTAGTTACGAGTAATATATTCCAATACTTACAGACACAAATCCAAGTAAGTTAGAGTTATGTACAAAATTTAGTTAAAGTCCAAAACATTATATCAAAACCGAAGGCAATGACGTGTCGGTGGCAGCAATTTAGGTGTTTATATGTTAAGAACTCATTGATTTGTTTAATTACATAAATATTATTTCCGTTTTTGAACATAATATAAATTACAGTCAATGTTTCTATCCAAAAATATTATCAGAGCACTTTTGTATTTCCTGAGATAATAATCACTTGAATTCAACAATTTGAACAAACATATTCCAGCCCAAATAAAACTCATTGCTACAGTATATAATACAACTTAAATTGTTAGATGCTAAGGAACGAATGACCAATTACAAGATTATATAGTTCTCTAATTGACCTCAGGTCACAATTAATATTTCCTAAAACAAGCCATTGCCTTTTGGAAAAAAACCTTTTAGAATGATCCTGATGTTTTCAAGTCAAAACCATAACATTTAAAACTCACTTATGAAAGTCCAAACACTTGACGTGAATAAAATATTTTCTTCTTATATTAATAATAAGTCTAATAGTAAGCTCATAAATATAGAGAATAATTTAGCTCTATATTAGTATTTAAAAATGAAACAAGTCCATCAGGTCAAGCAGAAAAAATACTCAATTTTCGACAAGCTAAAGTCAAGTTTAATGCCAACAAGGAAACAATAAAATATACATAATACAAGGCCAATCTAAGATGAAATCAGCAAGTAATGAGGTCAAGTATGACACGAGGGTATAAATGTGCGTCGCGTAAACAATCTTTGAATTCAATGGGCAATGGACTACACACGCCTGTCATAGCATTTTATTGGCTTATTTTGATTTGAAGGTCAGAACGGAGAAACGTTCTTGGATTTAGCGATATTCGTCGTTCACGAGACTACATTAAAGTATAAAAATTTGGATTAATGATTTTGAATCAATACAATGTTATTACGGTAACGTAACCACTATACAAGATTTGTTGGCAATACCTTATAACACTTTCCAGATTAGTGAATAGTACATTATATTATGACTACATTCAAGGAATTCGTGCACAGTAAGGTGTTTTTAATTATTTCCCTTGGTTTAACTTTGTTTAGAGAAATAAATTGATTTTTTGGAAAACTTGAATGCTTGTTAAGTTTATCTTTTCTTGTTACTTAAGTTAAAAACCATATACGTAACATGTGACCTCACGAAAAGACTGACTAACCAATGTGTCAGCTATATGAATAATTTCATGATAAGCATCGTTCTCATTTACTCCTTTCACGACAGATCTAATAACTGCACATGATTGTTTAAGGACAGGGATTCCATTTTCAATAGGATCAACTTTCTGATCAAAAACCTTTATCCCTGACAAATGAATAAGCGCAACCTGATCATTATCAATGGCATTGCTTAATAATAAATGAATACCCCCTTGATGTAAAGGCATCACTGGTGTGAATGTCACAAGTAATGAAAGTAAGTCAGATGACATATCTACACAATGAAGATGAACATTGCCAAAGCCGCACTCTACTCCTTGAATAAGAACACTTTCATTAGAAGACTTCTAAAATAAAGACAATGTGCCTGATAATAAAACACTCCGAGAATGTTATGTGTTATTAAATATATAATAAGGACCAGCTTAGGAGAGTCACCTAAAAGTGATACAGAACCATTCGATTTTAACAGTTTATAATTCTCCGAAATCAAATCAGACATCGATTATTTGTCCCAACAAATGTATTGCTTTTAATAAGTGATGGTGACCACAATATCTTATAAATAGGAGCATTTAAAATAGCTCCGTTTTGATTACGTTTCTCATATTTCAATATGTAGCAGTCATAAATAAAGTGCAATGTTTGTGCAGTAGATTCACGGATATAGATTTATCATTAGTATTATCAGAAACTCGATACATACATGTGCAAGATTGTATCCGACCGAGATAGATTTTATTTGGCAAAACAATTGCCGTTAATAAAAATTACTGAAAAATGAAACTATATACATCAAGAAATAATCGTTAGATGTACGAGAATCATGTTCTATCGTTTTAATCGTTGCTCATCAAAGCAGTTATTAACGTAACTACGATCGCAGTTCTTGAACTTTGCAACTAATGTGTTTCCGTGGATATCGTGTTCTTATTTCATACAAGTTCTAAATGCGCCTATCCTGTTTTTTTTTGTATGCTATCTAAACCTTTGTCAATTTAAGTTATATGCCAACTTAGCGTCATTCAAGATACGTTCGTAAATCACAACATAATTAGAACCTTGCTGTACTGACAGTTTGACTTCACTTGCCAATAAGTACTATTTGTAATAAAAACATCTAATGCTCTGTTCGGTATTTCAGATTATCATCATTGCTTTCCCAGAGAGTGCGATGGTTAAGTAAAATATAATAATTGAAGCTGACGCATACAACTACGGTAAAACCACAATGGCTACATTTAGTTCAAATGTTATAAATTGACACAAATAATACTGGAAATTTGATATACGGGTTCATTGTTGAAAGCTGACACAGATTGACAAATCGACAGTGGCTGCATTTGATTTAAATGGCTTATGCTGACATTAAGTCATGGAAAATCATCCTTGGTTTCATTCAGTTCAAACGGGTCATTATGTATATTTAATTAAATTGTTACTTTGTAAGTTTTTAGTTTTCTTAAAAATTTTCATGACATGTTATTGTATAGAAATCGAAGTAGATACATATTTTCCTCATTTTGAAATAATTGCTGAAAATTCAAAATGGCCAAGGAAGCGTTGGTTTTTATTTTACAGACTGCACTTTTTTGCACAGCCGCAGATATCTATGCTTCCAAATCAGTAAAACAATGACTATGATCTGGTTAATGAATTCGTCTTAAAGTATTTTGAGTTATTACCTGAGGCAACAACTCACGAACTATGAAAAAGAAGCTGGACAAACACATGTGGCATTTACAAGAGCAAAAGAGCAGTTATTTGATAGGTAGTGCTTAGCCAAGAAAGATGATCAAGATTTAGAAAATCTAAGATAACTCGCATGTGACATTAGGATATATTGATGAGCATAAGCTCTAAATCTTGGGAAAGGCTGCTCGTACTGCTGACGAATATTTCTTAGATCCTAAAGTTTCTTTTGTAAGTAAATCTCCAATTGCCTTCAAGTTTGGAGTTCATCGGAACTTGAACCGAGTTTTATTGAGGACTTTTGTTTACTAGGTGCGTCTTTAATTCTTGGAGTAGTTTTGAATGTAGTTTGCAGTACCATCAGCTCACTATCTCATTTTTCAAATTGTATTCTATGGAAATAAATTATTTCTTAATATTATAAAGCTTGTCGTCTTCACTCGTTCCTGTTCCTTATTTCAAGTGCAGAGACTCGTAACAGGATAACGTTGACACAGAGTCATGGAAAATTGACAATGGTTATTAAGTGGGTAAAATTGACAGAAAGAGTCATGGAAAAGCGATGATAGTTTTATTCAGATGAAACGGATAAAGTTGACACAGAGTCATGGAAAATTACCAAGGTTACCAATTGTAATAATGTGTCAAATTCATACAGAGAGTCACGTAAAATCGACAATTTTTACATACAGCTTAAATAACCTAAATTGAAGCAAAATGTTATGCAAAACCGACAAATGCTACACATAGTTCAAATGACAAAAGCGGAAGACAAAGAGTCGTTAAAATTCAATAAGAACCATGGAATATAAACTTTTCATTGTAGATTCACGATGATTAAAAATAAAATTTAAATAGAAAAAGCTGACACGATGAGTAATCAAACATCGACAATGGTTACATAGAGTTGAATGGTTTTATCTGACACAGCGATTCATAGTTAATCGACAATGGTTACATGCAGTTTAAATGGATAAATCTGATAAAAAAGACTCACGAAATGGCTCATTTCTACTCAGACAGTCCTGCAAAATCGACAAAGGTTAAATAAAGATTAGATGGCTAGGGTTGCATGAAAGAGTCACGTTTCATTTAAAATGGTTAGAATAAGTTTAAATGGAATAATTGGCACAAATTTGCTACGGAAAATCGCAATAGTTCAAATGAATAAAGTTCAAGCAAAGGGTGCTGTAAAATCCACAATGGGTACATTTAGTTTAAATATGTTGAGTTCAAACAAAGAGTCGTGAAAATTGAACAATGGTTACAAACAGTTAAAATGGCTATTGCTGACACCAGTAAGCATGATAGATCAGCAATGGATACATACAGTTAAAATGGCTACTGCTGACACCAGGAGTCATCAAAGATCAGCAATGGATACATACTGTTAAAATGGCTACTGCTGACACCAGGAGTCATCAAAGATAAAAAAAATGGATACATACAGTAAAAATGGCTGAAGCTGGAATGAAGAGTCATGGACGATCGATAATGACTACAAAATACCTAAATGGCAAACGCTAACACAAAAGTCATGGAAAGGAGACAATGGTTACATACAGCTAAATGGTTGAAGCAGAAATTCTTTCTGCCTCCATAACAGAGCTTAGAGTAAAAGCGGTTGACACAGATAATGAGATTATGAGATACGCCATCTTACAAAACGAATATACAATTTCTCTTTTTAAGACTACCATAAAACACAGCCAGGTTAGAAAATAATATTTGCAACTCAAAGCGTGATTGACTAAATAAAAGCACTCATGTAAGCTGAAAATTTAAATTAAGACTTCTTGTCATTCAAAATAGAAACCATGTATATTTCAAGAAGGAAACTTTATTTGCCGTTTACAATTATTAATACAAAGGAGACCGTTCACTCCCACACACACACACACACGCACACGCGAACGCGCTCGCACAAAACACATATATACATACATACATACATACACACACACACACACACACACACACACACACACACACACACACACACACACATACATACATACATACATACATACATACATACATACATACATACATACATACATACATACATACATACATACATACATATCGATCACTTATCTCTTAATTTGAATGGAACACATTGGATGGTGAGGACATTAGGGAACGATAATGTATTCGCTCCAAAAGATAAATACTAAATTCCCGGGCTGGTAATCAGAGGACATGAAATCACTGTTGATAGTGTTACGGCTGATTTGTGTTTCTTGTTTTGTTTGGAAGATTTAAACCCTGGCAAAAATGTATGCATCTTTTACTCTTATATTTCAGATGTTTTCGTATATGTTTTCTTCTCTAGAAATTACACAATATAGCCCGACACTGGTAGAACTGAATCTCATAACAAATCATATCTCGCAAATTTGTTAGCACAATGAATGTATTCAAAGTTTAAAATATCAAATATCCAAATCTTTTAACACAATAGTCTACCTATCCCAAAATAGACATTCTAAATAAATATTACGGGGTTTCAACTGTTTTTGACGACGTAACGACTAGATCATGTTCTATCTCTGTACTTATCTGTCTTTTTGTTGCATTTTGTTTTGGCTGATGAAACGATTACAAAACATTGCATTCATCTGTTACATAGATTAGCATGGACCAATGAATAACGAATGCAAGAGCAACAGATACGTGATTCATTTGTTACGCTGATCAATCAGTCAAAACTTTGCACTTCTCTTATTACCTGGTACACCATCTGAGGATCAAAACGGTGAACATAAAGATTTGCCTATTTTGCTTAGTTTTTGAAATATTTAAGAGACTTTAAATCGTTCGCAATGAGTTTGATGAACTTGATTTAGCAAAGAATCTGCCGTTTCACGTGAACGTTATATGTATTAAACAATATATGTCCAATTTCAAGGACTTAATGGAGAGTGTGTTCGGGGGTTATTGTCGTTATTGAAATAACCAAAACTACATCGTCAAGAAAAGTAGTTTATTTTTATTTGTTTTCTTTTCTTCTGGTTAACAACACACAGAATTCACCCAAACATCACGTTACAGATTGCAGTTGTGTTAAGTCTTCCTGAGATCTCGAGCTCCAAAATTGCAAAAGTGAAACAAATATGTCGATACTAACTAACCGTGATGTATGTCTGTGTGTATGTCTCACTCTCTGTGTTTCTATCTGTCTGTGTCTGTGTCTCTGCCTTTTTCTCTGTCTCTCTGTCTTTATATCTGTATGTCTCTCACCCCTCTCTTTATATATATATATATATATATATATATATATATATATATATATATCCATTTTAAGAATTCATTAGTTACTTGATTGAATGTAGGACGTCGGTGTAGAGAAATAGTCCACAGCCCAAATAATAAAACAGTTTACAGGAGAAAACATCACGGAGTGCAGTGTTGCTGAGATCTTAAGATGGCATGGTTTAAATTCGTAGTGAGTTCAATTCAGAGACGCGTAAGTTTCCCTGTAACAATGTGTGTTTTAAATAAATCTAATTATATTGCTTTTGTGTGACTGCATGTGCAGTTATTCTTCTTCATAGGGACTAGTAAATTGTATATTCATTTGTTACACTGATCAATAAGTCAGAACTTTGTACTTATCTTATTATCTGATATATAAGTTCTTCTTCTTCATATGGACTGGTAAATTGTATAATTGAATGATTGAGAAAATACTGTTCATTATCCGGAGATCTTATTTTTGTTGCAATGGTGGTAAAATTGGTTTAGAGGTCCAGGCGAAATGAGGCTTAAAATCATGAACAGACTAACCTGGTGTAGACTAGGAAACATCGTTCCCCGGACTTGGTGTTTGAGTTGAATATTTTCACGGCAAATAATACGTTATGGAAATGTAATAAGGAGAAATCATGCAGTTGTGAGATTCACATGCAATTCTGAAGTTGTGATACCAATTTGTAGTTGTTATATTTTTATCATGCATTGATTAAAGAAAATCATTTAAGGTCTGGACGCCTTGAAATATTTAGTAGTCAATGATTGTAGTGGAGAAGTCTTTGACAATCAGTGGAGATCAGGTTACTTCACGGCTTTGATTGCATTTTCTAGGTAAAGAGACACTTTAGGAGTAATACAAAAAAGTGCCGGTGGCTGCGTTTGGAATATATGTTAATAACTGTCTGTTAACTGTGTGCAATTTGATTTGATTATTTGAGTACTAACTATTATATCACAATTGGAAAGAAACATGCATCATATAAAGGTTTTAAAAATTGTCAATATAAAAATAACGATACGACGCCATTCAAAGATTAATTTTGGTCATACAACGTTTAATTTGCGACGTTAATATGTTTCTTTCTTTTAGAAAAAGAAAATGTTTCATTTGGTTCCAACTTGCATATTGGATGGACATGCCTGGCTAATACTGAAATATTATAACCAGGATATAGATTGGTGGTATACAAGATATGGTTTAGAGGACGCTTGAATCCGCCATTAAGTATGGCAGCAAAACAAGCGTATTCATCTTCTACATGTTGCAGCAGAGCAAAAACTGCCTATTTTTCCCAAGCCAATTAAATGTCATATGAACTAAATTGATCAGAATAATTTGACCATGAAATCTTCTGCATGCGAGGTTAATAAATTTGATCTTTATTCCTTAAATAATCAGATAAAAACCATCTGAAACAATGCATTAACCATGGACCCATCCGAATTCTGAATTATACTTCCATTAAAATTGTATAAATACAGACTTAACCCTGACCAGCTTTCATTCTGCTCTGTTTTTATTAAAATCCCATAATACGGATTTGACAGTAAATATTGTATTTATATCGTCGTCAAAAGTGTTCCGTTGTGTATCCGGAAATCCCACCCGGTTATAGTGTCGCATCGAGCAGCAGTGTTTTGAAATTTTTGAATTTTCTGGATTAGACATTGATACGAACCAGACATAAATAGAGTTACATGTGTTCAGTCTTGATAGTACAAATAAACACACAAGTGTTTTAGTGGGATCAATTGAGAAATATTTGCGATTGGATCTGATGCGTCTCAGTTCAATATATGCAACCTTGCATATGTTCACGACATTCTTGTGCAATGTAAGAGTACTGTCTAGAGTAACAGATAGGTTTCGTACTGACTTTGTGAATTTTATGTTAATGTTGCTGATATTTTTTTTTGAGGTAAAGAGTGTGAATGAGAACGTATTTGTGTTGTGATCCGAATGGCCTCAGTTTTATCATCATTCATCTGCAGCTTGTTATATGTCATCAATGATTTCACATCAAAAATGCACCTCTCTACGAGTGGTCTAAAGCGCTTTTAGTTATGGATCGCTCCCATATCACCTCTATGTACGTGGGTCCAAGTCTTAGATTCGGCGAATGTAGTTATGTGGGAAAGCTTGCCATTAGCTTCTCGTGGGTCGGTGTTTCTTTCAGACGGTTTTCCCGGTTCTTCCTCCACCTATAACACTGGCCACCATGAAAAGCCTATCGTGTGCTGGAAAATGGCGCTAAACACTACAACAACAAAAATCACCTCTCTACTCCTTGTATATTTGGGTGTCATCAACGTACAATTCGTGAGATAATCGATGATGATCTATGACACTTGAGAGTGGCTGGGTATATAGAATAAAGTGAACATGTTAAAGAAAAGACCCATGTTGAACACCATAGCACAGATTAACTGGGCTTGAGTGTATTCCATTTGCAGATAACAGCTTCCGATTTCACTTGAGCTTCTCCATTTACTCAAATGAGCCCTCTGCTGTGGGCTAAAATCTCTTAACCCAAAGTAGAAGAGTTACATAAAGAGACTCTTGGAAAAATTTGGCTAATTCCTACAAAGTTGTTCTTCACACCCTTAGGTAGGAACCAAATTGTGGATAAATGTATGATTAGCCAAAATTTGGCTAGTGTCTTTTCGCCCCTTGAACTTGTTCATCCATGTATGTAATACTCTTAATTAGTGCTGCCTTTCCCCAAGTGTATGTTCTAGGTAACATTCAGAATTAGGTTATGAATGCATACCTGCAGAAACAATGAACCTACACTATACAGAAATGGCATAATAGTTATCATAATTCCATGTGAGATTCAAGAGAGAGCATTACATTAGATCTTCATTAATTCTTGTTAATTCATCTTTCTAAAATAGCTGACTAAACCGTTTTTAAAAAAGTGAACTTTCATATTTTTAATTGAAATTATTTCAACAGCAATACAAACATGATATTTTCAACATTTCTTTTTTGAATAAATATATGGGATTCTTTACATACAAGTTACATTTTGAAACTTTGTCTATATTTAGCTTTAATACTTTTCACTTCCTGTGTGCAACTATTGCACACATTATAGAAACTTTCATTAACTCATCATATATCAATACAAGTTACTGGCACATTCTAGTTTAAACATTAACTCTTTGTATCTGCATTGTTACAATACATGTTTCAGTGTAAGATTCTTCAGAGCAAACATTTTGAAATATGCAATGATGCTGTTATAACTGGTCGTTTCAAGTTGAACATGACCTTATTGAAAAAAAGAGAAGTTGAACAAAATTATTTGATTCTTAAAAAAATATCAAAAAGAAAATGTTTTCCTGAAACCAGGTTTCTTGTTGAACAAATGCCCATTCAATTTTGATGTAGTGTTTCATGCGAAATACCTTACTAAACAGATTTGTGTATGGATAAAATGAATGTTTATAATGGTCCCCAGACAGGGATCTTGTGAAGATCTAAAAATGGTATTGAATTTTTTTTTTAAATTTTTGCAGTCAACTGTAAGATAAATAACCCTCTTTTTTATAGCATTTTCCATCCAAATCTGAATCTAATTTATGTTCAAAACTTGCTGTTTTATTATATTAAGGATAGAGAACATATAGAAAACAAAACTGTTCAGTCCCTTGTAACAACATTTTTGAAGATAAAAGATCTAATGGTTTAGGAGTGAATCTACTAATCAAAATATGTAAATCTACTGGTCTGAAATCCATTATCAATATACTGCTAAAAACATATATCTTTAGAAAATTTTACATTTAAATTTGATAACATGTAATAGATGCTCATGGGGTGAATTTTAGAATATATATGTTCAAAACTATGCCAAACTCAATACTAATTCATCCTGAGTATACTCTTTGAGTAGATGTGGGCTATGTTTACTGAAGAAAATATCTGATTAATAGTTCAATAAAAGTGCCTAATACTAGTAAATAATTTAAGTTAATATAAGTATGTACTCTTATTAATATTCTGTATTTTTAAACCTATTGATCTTTTAAAAATCAGCAGAAAACAATTTTAAATCAATACACACCTTTCTTGAACTCATTTCCAGAAGTTTTCTGCATAAATTGCTGTCCTTTGCTTCTCTTCAGACTTTGGAAATATCAGCTGAACTTCTCTGGTAGCAAGAAATTGACCTTATGCATACTGATCTAAATGTTGAATGCCTCTACTGTCTCTATCAAGGCTTTTATGCGCCCAGCAGGAAACCTTCAGTGATAGCTAAATTTTGCACTCACACAGGTTTCATGATCAAAGAAACTTTCCACGGAGATAATTTCATGGAGAGATTGGTTAACTCTTGTCAATTAAACATAGCTTCACTGACTCAGAATAAGGTACTTGTACAGCTACCATTATAGAGTCTACCTATGCAAACTCCATGATAATGAATCTTCGATAATGTTAGATGTTTAAGTGTTTCAAATATGTTTTCAATTTGGCACCAAAAAATCAGGTGCGAATTTCAGTAACCAGTGTTTTAAACTCTGGTCTGTAAAAGATTTATGTTACATCAATCAAACACAGTCTCTACTTTTTTCAGTTACAAATAGGATCAGCTTCATTATCAACCAATCCTGGCTGAGAGTCCTTCATGATGAATTTAGATAAATAATACAGGTTCAGGAATATATGTTGGGAATTATCACTGAGAATAATAGCAAACTAATCATCAATTGAGTTATCATGGATGGAATGTCCTCACACATTGCATAGTAATCTCGACAAATTAGATTAAATATTATCTTAATACATGTTGTATAGTTTTAATAATCCTTTTTCAGTTTACGTTACAACCCATTCTGCTCAATACAATTTTCAAAATTTGGACATGATATATTTTTATTGATAGTTAAAACTGAAGAAATAAATGAAAATAATCTTAAACTTTACACAAAAATTGCAAACCAACACAAATATCTCTGCCGTACTTTAGTTTTGGGGGCAGCAAAAATAAAAATAGCATGATGGCATTTTATATGCAAAGCAGAGACAACTATATGTCTCTCTTGACTGTTTTAAGGGACATTTTAATTATTTTATTAAATTGTGAACTTTGACCTGGAGAGAAAGCAACGTATACTCCCAGATGTGAATAAGCTTTGGGCCTTGTATTGTTTATATACTTATTATGTGCCCTGTAATAAAGGTATTGTGCTTATATGATAAAACAATTCAACCTAATTTTTTTTCATAAACCTGTATCAATGTAAATTTTGCTGTTCACATTGTTATATCAGGTGTAGTTCAGAAAAAAATAAAGTCACATGTATTCATGAAAGGAAATAAATTTATAATTTATCTGCAACCTAAATTTATCAACAGACTGCACTGAAGACAGTAATGCAGTGGATATTCAACCATGTGTGTAAACACATACATGTAATAATATATATTTCCATAACAGGTGGTGATTATAACATACAAATTATACACACCTTTCAAGTAGTTTTTAAACCAATTGAGCTAATTGATACACATGCTTTTACTGGTAATTTCATAATGCCTAATTACCATACAGGAGGCTTTCAGTTTTTATCATGTAAATATTAGATCTATTCTATGACCATTTCACAAGTAGATTATTAACGTATAGTTCATAACATTATCAGACTTATTTTAAATTTACATTTGTTCATGATTTTACATGTCAAAATTATTAAAGTATACATCAACAGTCGTGTCAAATATTGTTCAGTCAAAATTCAGTTTGTTTAATTACGCATTCAGCTGGCAAAATGTTAGCAAGTGAAATTTATTGTGAATAGTGAATTTTATGTGCATATACAACTGTGCCATAAACAGCTGTACATTTAATTAATCAAATGTGATGACTCTATACAGATTATATTTGGTGTACTGCTTTCTCGTATCATAAGGATATATATAAATCCTATTAATATCATTTGAGTTTGTTGTGAAATGCATATAAAGTTACATTAAAATACGTCTAGAAGTGTTCAGCTAAACCAAATCCAAGACTCACAAGGCTGGTAAGAGAAGAGACTGTTAGCAGCAAGCAAATGTCCCTTAGGGAAATATCAAAGGTTTGCCTTCCCATCATGATTAGATTATTCAAATGTGTAATTAACCATGATCTCCCAAGTGATGTTGGCTGTAAAATTTAAATTCGAGATGGTGCTAATTAGGATGACCCTTGTTAGATGTCAAACTGTTTGCATTGGACTACATGAAAGAAAAAGCATTATAAATCAAAATGAAACTGGAACTAACAGTAAAATGTTACACTCCGCCATGTTCCAGTTACAAAGTGTGTTACATCTACTACTTCTGTTAATTTATTGTGTTCCAAGTACCTTTAGAGTCTCTTTCAAAACAATTATTTAAGAACCACTGTGGGTTAGATACTTAGGTAAAAATGGCGGTGTATTGTACTATCATAATATAGATCATAACATTCAATCCTTATTTAAAGGATAGGTAGATATATAGATAAGTAGGTAGGTGGGTAGATTAAATCCAGAATAAATTTAATGTCTCGGATACAAATACATGCCGAATGCACCTTATTTACCAAGTAAACGTTTTGGCATTTAAGTACATTTAATAATGTTGTGAGAGTCTGAATTCTGTCTTTAGTAAATTGTGGGAAGTAAAATACTAATTGACTCAACATGTGATTCCTTGTTATTTGGATCATTACGCCCACAATGTCTTTGACCCAGTAACATCTAGTCTTATGAAAATCGGTATCTCAGTTAGATTCCAAGCAAGTCAGCAATTCAAATATTAAACTTAGGTTAGCGTGATTTCATTTTCAGGCTCTAATTGCATCATTTTTGCTTCGGCTGTGTGATTATTACAACCTTGCTATGCAGAACTCTCTTTCACACTCACTCACGAAATTCGGCATGTGAGTTGTTTATAAATTAGTTATGACACATGGATATACTACAATGAAAATAGTTACGTCTTGTCCAAAGATAATCAGTGTGACCCAAGTTTAATACTTCAGAGATATGGATTTTCAGCTATATGTTCATTACACCCTCAGTGCCATTGTCCCTATTGCACCGGCACTCACACATTGGTATCAGTAAAACAGAAAATAATTCCACCATGCCAAAAATATGTTACTGTTGACTAGTTTGCAACCTTTGGAAATATTTCTATTTTTAAGCTGTCTGGTGAATATCACAGAGTGAGTAATTTATTCAAAAGAAATCTAAATCTATTGTATAGATCAGTATAAACCATTCCTTTATGGCTTTAATAGGTGCAGTAATGTGTGCATCACATGCCATTTTGCTATTATCATGCTGATATCACCCAGTATTCTGCCCTATGTATATTGGTACATTTACTGTAAATATTCCCACCAGCATTTAAGTCCACAATGCATCCGTGTAAAGACAATAGTTAGCAAACTGATTGCCATAAGGTTTCATAATTGTTTTTTACTTTTTAACTTTTCTGAGTAATTTTGTATACCAGTAATTATTTCATTTTTTTACCCAAAGATTATACTTTTTATCCAACTGTGTTAAAATGTTTCTTATTTAACATTTTGGTCCATACCAAAATACACCAACTAAACTAAGGAATAGTTTTTATACGTTCACGTTTGTTTATATGATTTTGTTATTCACATATTTTCATAGATTTTTTTTGATAATATCACATCTGTAGCTACATAATTGAATTATATCTACTGATAAGCACACATATTAATGAATAATTATTAACTTCGTAAATAATTTTCATTAATTGATCAAAAAACTAAGTTTAATTCACTATGTCATTATGTATAATAATTTGTAAATGTCATGAAGACATTAAAGCAACAAAGGCATTTGACTTCAAAAGATTTCATGTAAATCCTTTTTCTCATTTTCAAACAAATTATTATTTATTTAGAAATTATAAAGGTAATTATTTACAATCTCATTTAGCATAAACAATATATAATACAATTTTTATTTCTTTCCACAGTATGTTTTGTTTGCAAAATCTTTCAGATAACCTGACATTTTGCTATAAAAACTATTATTACAGTTAATGTTGATATTTAATGTTTCTAAATTGTTTGTAAAATAACATATTTAGTATTAATAGTTCATTCTAGCTTGAACAAGAAATATTACTCTTGTGAACTATGCCAAAATGTAAACATTTTCCCCAACAATAATAGTTTTGGCAATAATTTTTTAGTACATCTTGAGCTCTAAATAATACCTTCAATAATAATAATAATAATAATAATAATAATAATAATAATAATAATAATAATGAGGACTTTGTATAGCGCATAATCTATAGACGCTCTAAGCACTTTACATTAGAAAACACCCTTAGCATAAAAAACATATATAATATAATTACAAAAAAAGAAGGCTCATGTATTTACCAAAACATTAGAAAACTAGTGTGAATTTATAAATCAAAATCATTTAAAGTCTTACTGCTTGATTAGAGAGCAGATAAAATCAAGTTCTTTGATGTACAAGGGGGCACTCACCTGTTATTATGTACTTTAGAGAAAGTGATGTATGAAAGCAATGTTCCTTCTAAGCTGTGAGCAAGCAGATGCCCAGGCATCCCCATGCAGCTGAATTGCCAATCTAACATTAAATTTTGCTCAATCCAACGATAAATTTGCTCATCTCCGTAATGCTTGCACAATGCAGCAATCACTGCGCCAACATCTACCATTCGCTTAGAGGGAACGTTTCATGTAAGGTGACGTTGTTTTCATATAAAACATGCACAGTGGAGAGAATGTTGGCATACCTCTATGCTACTTTGATGTAATATGGCTGGGTTTTCTTTCCATATTGTACGTTTGAAAATTGTAAATAATCTTAGCACACTGCTAACTAAAAGACTGCTCCATTGTCCATAAATCAGCCAGAATTTGACTAAAGTAACACTATCTTTAGCAGATATTAAAATAGGGAAAATGAATTTGCCAGACTGAACTCAATTCTGTCTGGTTCATCACAATATTTACTCCAGAAACTTCAGAAAGTTCAAAACACAGCTGCATGGATCATCTTTAGAATACCTCTATCAGAGCACACCTCACCACTGCTCTGTACCCTATACGGGCTATCAATTCGATACAGAATCAAACACAAAATTTCTTCTCTGTGCTATATTTCAAGGACAGACTCCAGTCCAACATACCTATCCAGCCTGACCCATGTGTATACACCAGCTAGATCCTTACGCTCTTCTTCTGATAATCGTATACTCATTGTTCCAAGATGAAAACAAAGTCATATGGACAATGTTCATTTGCATACCAGGGCCCGGTGACGTGGAACGAATTGCCCATTGAAATTAGACACAAAGACACAGTGGTCCCTTTTAAGAGTGCTCTCAAGACTCACCTGTTTCGACTTCAGGGACAAACTTAGCGACCTAATCATGTTTTGTATCTTATATATTTTTAGCATGTTTTTATGTTTTCCAATTTCATTGTTTTTATCGTTTGTTGTTCTAAGTTGTAGTCTTATCATTATTGATGGTGTAAAGCGCTTAGGCGCTATACAAAGTCCTCATTATTATTATTATTAGTAGTAGTAGTATTAAGAATTTTGCATTTCTGTTTCTATCAACGTTATTTGAATGACCTTCAATTTCCTGTGTTTTTTGTTTATTTCAGAAATCACTTTCGCTCTTTCCAGTTCTCTCTCTCTTTCTCTCTATCTCTCTCTCTTTCTCTCTCTGATAATTTGAACTTTCTTTTTTATATGTAGGCTAAGACTTACAAATGTTAGATAAGAATGATGGATAAGAATATTTTCCCAAATCCTAGAAGTAATATACTGATCAAAGTCAAATATCAAGAATTTTAAAATAAAGACAGCAGATGAATCAGTTAGAATTCCCTTTATGATTGCCAGGGGTTGGGAGACCCAGATAAAAGTAGCAATTTATAGAATTACCTAAGGAAAAGAAGGAATACTAAATATATCTGTTGCAAGATACACATTTTATTAAATGACAGGCGAAATATTAGATCATCTTAGGGTTACAAATGTTCCATTTATTTTGCATTCATATTCAATGGGAGTATTTAATGTATTGAATTCAAACTTTAAGTTTCTTTTTTTCTATTTTTAGAATAACGCTTAATTTTTTTTTTAATCATCTGAAATTGTTCTCAGTCACACATGATAAGATTTGTTAACCCAATCATCAACATAATCAAATAAAGGAATATTATGTTTTTCCCAATTCAGAGTAAGGTTAATGGGTCACTTATTATTCTAATTGGTAACATGTTGCACAATTGATGTGTGGAAGGCAGAAATACTTTTTGATACCATACAAGTTCTGCATAAAGGGGACATAAACAGTGTCACATAAGATCCCATGGAAGTGATTGTCAGACACACCCACCAAATATGGCTGCGCACAACATTTTAGAACAATAATATAAAACAACAGTACATAATGCACTAATAATGTTATCAAATAGGAAAATCATATTTGATTTGACAGTTTAGCCACCTTAACTTAAGAAAAGTTATCTATTAGTGATTTATATATAAGCCATGTAGGCTATATATATATAGATTCATTTTTGCTTGCCTCTTTATCGTGCTTCAGTGATTATCTAAATGTTGTATTCTCAATCTCTGGCCATGCAAGAATCATAAATCAAATTGAATGTATGTATCTCTGGTAGTACCAGACCCTTTCAATAAATACTGTCATTGTAACCTACATTTCATATAATGGTTTTTACACCATGTATACTTATAATGATGGGTTAATGAATGTATTTCTACATAGTTTCTGCTGGAGACAAAAGAGCTGTTGCAAATCATTGTTGTTCACATTTTATTTTTATTAGGGGTTGTATAATTGATATATATACATCCACCAGTAACATTTTAAAGAGTTATTGCATGAGGTCTAAAATATCCATGATTGTATTATTGTTGGAGTTCATCATACACAAATGATGACCCTATTTAGCAGTCAAATTTATACACCCCTCTGAAAACTTTCTTTGGTAAAGAATTGGCCAGGTGATTTTATTATTTTATTCCTGCAGGACCAGCAAAATCTTTCCTCCTTCATCTGAATGTTTTTTTCCTGAGGAAAGAGTTGGCGAGGTGATTCTTTCTCCCCTTTTCTTCCCTTCCAAAATAACTGGCCAGCAAATACGTTCCTCCTCAAATGTGGGCCTTAAGCAGATTAAGAAAGAGTCCATTAAAAAAGGAACAAAATTTCTGTTGGGTGAAATATTATACTAGTTGATCATGTCACCCCACCACAACCCCAATTTATTGTATGACCTGTTATATGTTTAGTATTTTCTTAAGTTTAATACCAAAGAGACAATTCATAGTAAGGGAATAATTGGTAGTGAAAATGTGGTGAAATAATCAGTTAGCTGATTCTTTCTCTCTCTCCCCCTCCCAATTGTTAAGGGATCCATAATGTTTTGGAATTTCACTTGTATGTTTTAAGTGTGTTATCAAAGGGCTCATTAATGAAAAGAAATGAATTGGTTGAAAGGGGAAAAGAATGAGATGGTTGACTCATTCCGTTTTTAGCAGACTCATTACATATATACATGTGGCAGTCAGCTTATTTCCAAACAGTCCATTATTTAAATAAACTAATTATTTGAATGGAGGGGGCAAACGACTAGAGGGAGAATCTAATGTGTTGTAAGGGAGGGGCGAGAAATAATTAGGGGCTTGGGGTGGAAGAACTAGATGTTACACCATCTTTGACTACTGCCAGTTAAGAAACTGAAAGTGGATCAAGCCCACAAGTTTTATTGATTGATGTTGCATTATAATTAAAGAAAGATGTTTGAGAAATGATTTGTACATGGTTATAATTCCTGCACATAGCAAGGTCAGCACTTTGACTTAGGGCACTTCACTATTATATAATTTGATTTACAATACTCAGTATCTTGCACCAAGTAATACATCATTCAACAAATCATCACTGATAATCCAATCAGCATAGTTTCAACAGCTCCAGTTCATCACCATTAGTTTCAAAGGCCAGAGTAATAAGCCATGTGATCCAACTCCAAGATCAAAAGTCAGAATTTCTATATAGGCCTGTACAGAATTTCATTGGACTAAGGCATGACTTTGAGAGGTTAAATATTGTATGCCCACCTAGAGAATGCCAGCTTAGTAGCTCACACTTAAGCCAGGAAGAAATACAATTTAAGAATGTAATCAGTTTGTGATTTTCATGAAGAAGATGAACAGAGAATGATGATGAGACAATAGAGGCTGGTGTGACAGGAGAGAGTAAGTACATTAAATTTTAATGCTGTTTAAATGAATGATAAATACAGCAGAATAATTAATAATCTGCAAATAAGAATTATTATTACAGGATGGATTACACAATGAAACGATGCAATAATCAAAACAACCAGCAATATTCTTCGGCACTGTAGTGGGCCATTTCAGCTCCATAACTACATTTCAAATTGATACACGCTAATGTATTAAGTATGTTTATTCTTCATGTTGTTTATTCTTAATAATAATAATAATAATAATAATAATAATAATACTAATAATAATAATAATAATAAAATGAATAAGAATAATAAGAATAATAATTGTGCTGTAAAGAGAAAGGAACATTCCTAATGCCTTTTTAAAAGACACATAAAATATCATATATTTGGAGGATCTGATAGCTGTTTAATATTGCAAGGGATCTGCTCTCTTTCAGTACATGGTCTTTGACTCAGTAGAAAAGGAAAGATTTGCATAAATCTTGATGACATAGATATTGATACCTATGTAAAAGTGAAATGTAAGTATATTTCTTATATTACTATATATTACCAGACAATCTTACCAACATGTGTTTTTCCAGATTCTAGTTAGGATGATGGCACAATATTGTGTAAAGATAATGAATTTTGCGGAACAAAATAGGTTTTTCTATAGATATGTATTACCATTAAAAATGCAATTTAACTGGAATTGGGATTAAATTTTACCATGGCAGAAAATATTCAAAACGACTATGTATCCTCATATGCAATAAAGAGAAAATTACATTACATGTATGTGATTTGTTGACTACTTACATATGAACCAGTTGTAATCTCTGCTGAAAACATTTTCAAACCATAATGTAATAACAATAACTGCTGGATGAGCATTTATAGCCCTATGCATATGAACTATTCCAAAATGAGATACAATATAAGCAACAGATACACAATATGAAAATGAAATTAGCTTAATACTAATTTTGAACCAGTGTTGACACACAGGTGTCCAAGTCATTCTGTAATAAAGTCATTATTGCAAGTAAATTAAGAAGACACTTGATTACAATTTTATAGATGGACATATATGATAACATAATTAATTTTATTTGGTTTTCACTTCAGATCCCAAGAATTCATGAGGATATGTCAGTGCAGGAGATTAAAACTTTGCCTTTTTCTGTGGAGGGTGTGACAGTGGAGGGAGGTACAGTTTTATTTGTGTTTTAAAATACATTTGTTTAGTTCAGATAAATTGAATGTCATAATTTATTTGTATTTCTTGAAACATATTGTTACAATTTTAGTTTATATCATTTCCTGACATTCTAAATAAACATATGTATCACTTGATTCAGTAAATAACTTATTTGCTTGAAATAGTCAACATTATATGGACAGTAGACATTTACTATTGATGGACATGGCAGAAAAGGTAAACCAAGATTTGGGAGCATAACACCAAAATATATTCAAAAGGAATCAATAAATGTCATTGACCTCAAGACTATTCATTTCAGATACCAACACCATGTTAAAGAAATGTGGATATATAAGTATGAAGATTTTTCTTTTATGAAAATAGTTGTGTCTTTAAAGTAACATTAATCCAAAAGGCATAATAATGTACTAAAGGTTAATTTGTTAGTAAATATATTTCTTGTTGTCCCAGTGGGAAAGAAGAAAATGTTTTGTCATTTATGATTTTCTTTCTAGATAATCTCTCCAAAAATTATTGGGCTGGTGGAGGACAATGCTGGTGGAGTTTACATGGGACTACTGGAGGGTCAAAATAAGATTTACTGCAAAAAGCCATTAGGGAAATTTGAGACTGGAAATTTTAAATTTCTGTTTGCTGATGATTTAGAAACAACATTAAATATGAAAGATATCAAGAAAATCTATGAAATTTATTTGACCACCAAGTTTTAAATAGAGATAGTAAACAACTAAATATATGTCACCGAAGAGGACCATGAACAAATAAAGGAAGCAATTGCAAAATATATTCAAAGTTAAGCACAGGTATGAAATACTGAACAACTCTCAAGAGATTCATTGGTTGTTATATTTAAAGCTTCAGTCACATCTCTTCTTTGATGTCAGGCCATAATTAAAACTAAAATGGATTACCAGGGTACAAACTTGATAATATGCTTCTAATTACTCTGTCGGACCTAAGTACCATCATCCAACATGTGCCTAATATCCCTTTTCATGAAATATTAAAATAAAGATATAATATCAATTTCAAACTTTTCCTTCATTCATTAACATTCTTTTTGCATAGAGTTGTTGGTTGAACAGATTATACATTTTAGCTGTACCTTATTTATGTGCTGCAAAGGTTTATGGTTTTCTGAAGGTCAAAGCAAATTAACTTGATTTTTACAAAGACTTATATACAGGAAACAAACTGGTCAAGTGTAATGAATTTTAAAGTTGCAGAAGTTATGACATGACATCATTTTATGGCAAAACTTGACAAAGCACAACCTGAAATAATACAATTTCAGAAAGTTCTTAATTTATATTATAAGAAGGATATCTAAAGTCCATGCTGTTGATTAATTGAATGAATGTTAATGGTGCATGTTTAGGCTATTTAGCGCTTTACAATCTAATAAAAGTTAAAAAAGTAGAAGTTTTAATAACGACCAGTGTTATAAAAATCCAAATAGTTGATAGTTCAATGGTAAGATGGTAAGAATAAAATATAGAGCTTCCTGATCAACTGGGGATGGAAATGGTGTATTTTAATGAAGACAGATGAAAAGATGTTGAAAACAAGGGACGGTATTTACATTACATAAACATACTCGAGGTATTATCATTCAAAATATAAATATTTAATAACAATATGGTATTATCATTTTGATTCTCTATTCATTTCCTCTGGATTACAGCTCAGAAAATGTCTGTTCACTAGAGAATATTCTGACTATACATTTATTAACAGTAGGGCTATCACACATTAGAATGGAATGGTGGTTGATGGAGGTAAAATAGATAATTTACCGAATAAATTTATATAAAAATACTAACGTTATATTAATCAATGGGATGGTTTGGTATTCTCCCACTCATCAAATTTGAATGTTACATAGTAAGTTGTATGCTCAAGTATATACATTTTAAAATTGCATACAACATAAGGAGTCCAAAACAAGGATCACATGTGCTCTTTATAGATGTACTTATATATTGATAAGTGTAATATGCAAGATTTAAGAGAAAAGCCTGACACAATAGAGAGAGACATTGAGAGAGAGAGAGAAAGAGAGAGAGAGAGAGAGAGAGAGGAAAGCAGCTGATAGAGAGAAAGAAAATAAATAATAGTTGGTCAAGTACATATAAGTAGATGGATAGGTAGAAGGATTGATAATAGATAAGTTAAACAAAGCTCATTGCAAGATTGCACTGAACTGAGCTGTATATGCATAAATCTAATTAGAGACAGTTGTTGAAATCAGGCAATTGATTGGGAATGGAAAGGATGAGGTTTATAAGCAAGTATTATTAAGTGTGAATGATTAGTTCAGGGATGGGGAAATAAACATGCTTAGATAATCACTGTCACAGTACACAAGGGGCCATGAGAGAATAACAGTGGTCACTGATCAGGTGGTAAATATCTGCAGGCAAACTTTATAGAAAATTGGGAATGGAAAGGATGAGGTTTATAAGCAAGTGGCCACTAAACCAGGTTTTGACAAAGTAATGCCAAACATCGCTTGCATTTAAAAGAGTGCCATACATCATGTATCTACTGTATTGATGAACACTTGTTCAGAAATAGAGACACATTGTTTATTTTTATTTTTCCACGCTTTCATCTCAATTCTCCCATATTTTGGCTGATCATCCACTTAAGCAAAATATATTTTATTTCTTTGATACACACGTTCAGCTTATGACAATAGTTTTTGCAGTTATTAAACAAATATTTGCTAAATATATATTTCGCAAAAAATTTGGTTTGTGCCTTGAGGTCATATGTGTACATTATCGTAAAAGAGACTGAGGTGGATAGCCAAATTTGGCTAATTATACAGATTTTAAGATTTGTAGTCCTAACAGCCACATATGCAACTTGTACTAAAAGCTACTGATAACACTAACCAAATTTTGGCTAAGCATACATTTATCCAAGATGCGGTTTCTACCTAAGAGTGTGAAGACCATATGTAGGAATTAGCTAAATTGGCTAAAAGTAAATTAGTTGTGTACCAGCCTCACTGAGGATGGCAACAGGAATCCTTAGCCAAATTATGGCTAATTTAAAACCTGCCTAAACCTTCCAACAGACAGTCATGCAATTGAAAGTGATAGACCATCTATTGATCAAAAGCTCTTCCAAGAGTCTCATTATGTGAATTTTCTACCTTGGGTTAATAGATATTAGCCCACAGCAGAGGGCTGATCTGATTTTAGTAAATGGATAAGCTCAAGTGAAATCGGAAGCTGTTAGATACAATTTTTGTCCTGTTGACTAAGTAGGACTTGAACCAGTGCAATGTTTGAGTAAAGTTTAAATTGGTATAAAATGTGTATTATTAATGATACATACATGCAATTTGAATATGTTATGTATATTGACTTTGCAAATATAAGAATCAAATTAAAAGTAAAAATTAATTTGAAATGTACACATTTAAATAAAATTTATAAAAGAAAAGCAAATCCCCCCCCCCAAAAAAACACAAATATAATTTGTTTTCGAATGATATGAAATGATATCAGCATTAATATATTCATACACCATAAACAAGCTCCAATGATGAATATGTTTAAATATGCTCAGAGAAAATATGTTTGTGAGTCAAAATGAGACCTTAATTTAAACAAAAAGAAGACAAAATATATTTTATATTGGTCATTCAAACAATAGAGCTGTAGAGCTGTCCAGTATCTCGAGTGTCCATTATATGTAGTGCCCGGTGGTGTCCAGAGGGACTAGAAGGACTGGAGCGTTCCTTGTATCGGATAAATCGAGATTCACGTGGTGCAAGCTGTAAAGCCAACCACAGGCATTATTCGTAGCAACTGTGTAGCTGAACTTTTAGCAGCCGTGGAGCTGAAATAAAGTGTTCTGATAACGGAGTGTATATCTTTGCATTTCATATTGTTACCGTTGCTAAATGTGGCATCGTAAGACCCATTGAATCTTTCGGGACTGTAAAGATACGTTACATGTCTGTCCTTTTCAATTTTTGCAATTTTCACTATGTGTTAATTTATTTTACTACACGAGTAAAATTCTGCTTTGTTTACTAGCTGAGTAAACTATATCCATATTTCCATTGTTTAGTTACTGTGAATCTGTCTCGCCCCGTGTTTGTCTTTTGTAGAATAATTTGTATCTTTTCTTCATTATATTTGTGTTTTTATTTTAGTAATCCAGAATTTAGATTATATATATATATATATATATATATATATATATATATATATATATATATATATATATATATATATATATATATATATTGTTCATAATTTAATCGCTCATTCAAGTGGTTCATTAGTAAACATTATTGTATTTATGTCGTCGTCAAGATTGTTCCGTTGTGAATCCGGAAATCCCACCCGGTTAAAGTGTTACATCGAGCAGCAGTGTTTTGAACTGTTTGAAGTTTCTGGAGTAGACATTGATACTAAACAGACATAAATAGAGTTACACGTGTTCAGTCTTGATAGTACTAATAAACACACAAGTGTTTTAGTGGCATCATTTGAAAGATATTTGAAAATGGAATTGATGCGTCTCAGTTCAAGATATGCAGCCTTGCATATGTTAATGACATTTTGGTGCAATGTGAGAGTACTGTCTAGAATAATACCTAGGTTTCATTCTGACCTTGTGAATTTTATGTTCATGTTACTGATATTTATTGTTTGAGGTAAAGAATGTGAATGAGAAAGTCTGTGTTGTGATCCGAACGGCCTCAGTTTTATCATCATTCATCTGCAGCTTGTTACATGTCATTAATGATTTCACATCAGAAATGCACCACTCTACTCCATGAATGGTAGCGTCAATTCAGTTGTGTGGCTAGATTTGTATATTTGGGTGTCATCAAATACAATTGGTGAGATACTGGATGATGATCTATGACACTTGAGAGCTGCTGGGTGTATAGAATGAAGTGAACATGTTAAAGAACAGACCCCTGTTGAACACCGCAACACAGATCAACTGGGCAGGAATGTATTCCATTTGCAGATACAATTTTTGTCCTGTTGACTAAGTAGGACTTGAACCAGTGCAGTATTTGAGTAAAGTTTAAATTTTGTATAAAATGTGTATTATTAATGATAGAAACATGTAATTTGAATACGGTATGTATATACAAACATAAACTTTAAAATGAAAAACAATAAAACTCCATCCCCCGTAATGCACAAATATAATTGGTTTTGAATGATATGAAATGGTATCAGCATTGATATATTTCTACGCCATAAACAAGCGCCATTGATGAAAATTTGTCAAATATGATCAGAGAAAATATGTTTGTGAGCCAAAATGAGACCTTAATTTAAAGTAAATATGACAAAATTCTATTTTATATTTATTTCAAACTATTTTAGGGGTCCATTGAGTTAATTTATGTGTTTATGATGGGGTGACTTCCCAAGTAAATATATATGCTTGTATAGCCTTGAATGATTGGTTATATACATAGTTATAGGGTATTTAGTGAGAGGATAGGGATGAAAAAGTTATACTAGAACCTACTCAAGTTCTGTACTAAATCATTTGAAACAGCCTGAGAATGAAATACAGGTCAAAGAGATAAAATATACTTTCCCCACGCATATTTACTTTTGGATATAATAAATTCATTCCATTGCATTGCTCAATTTGGTTAAGATATTGATTGATGTAGTGTGGCATTGTAGTCTACATGATGTTAGGGAATTCCAATGATATATCTTAATGTATGCATTATTAATTATTAATACTATTTGCTAGCTGACACTATAAAGATTACATTAGAAATATTCAAACAGATTATACGAATTTATCTTTGTACAGCTGATCTTAACATTGTTATATAACCCATATTAACAAATATCAATATAGTTTAGAATGTTTGGGATCCAAAGTTCACATTCAGTACATCATATAGGCTGCCACTGAACCAATAGTGACCATGTAATGCACGTTTCTGGCTGTGTGCACCGAAAACATCCCAAAATGTTTTTTTTTATTTATTTATAAAAAAGTCATGAATATGCCTATGTATGGTAACATATTTAAATTTAGTATCTTGACAGTGAACAGTATTGAAGTATCAGCTGATTTCTGATTCCATTGAATCATTTAGCTTAATAATTGGGAACCAACACTCTTAACAATACACATTTAGTTATACAACCAGCTGCCTAAGTACCAGCCTGACACAATAAATGAAACAATCAACACAGCACCTGGCATTGTTTCCTTCATGTGTACACTTATATGCATGTGGAGAGACATATTGCGGTTTTCTGCCAAAATCTCTATGAGCTATGATGCTTCCCTGCCCATGGTGAAAATATTATCAGTTTTATATACCTAACTACCATTTGTTTTAAATATAATTCATTAGTCAACTTTGCTGTCTAAAATGTGTCAAACGGAGTTTTTGAAACCTGCATGAAAATGTTATTTTTCAAAAATATTTAGTTTAAAAATTAAAATGTTTATTTAAATTTACATTAAAATTTAATTGATCAATGTTTTAAATTTCAAACATATTTTCAGACAAGCCTTATGGTGTTTTACAATTATATTTTTACTGCATTGACAAATTCCGGTAATTAAGAAAGATATATTTAGTTTTGGTTTCTCAAGAGCTCGTGGACAAAACATTGCACCCTGTCGAACACCAGCGCTAATCATTTGCAAACAGGTGTCACTTGTCTTGTTTGCAAGGAAATTCAAAACTACTTCATATATCAAGTTTAAATAGTCGTGGCATTCAAATATGAAAGTTTGACTAAAGTTGGCCATACAAATTGGGTCAGTCAAAAATCTCAGAAAATCGAGATGTCTCAGGGGTAGTGAAACGTTTGCTAATGTTATTCATGCATAAGGCAAATATTGATTCTTTTAACTGCCTTGTCACAGAAAACTATATAAAACAGCTCTTTGCTGTAAAAAATGAATGTAAAAAAGAGGGGTTGGTGGCAATGTTGATTTAGTATAAAAGACACTAGTTGTATAAGGAATAATCCTGATTATTCAGTTAAAATCTCCCATGCACGCTTCTACAAAATTCATTAGTTACTTTCCATTTGTATTTTCAGTGACAAATTATTCTCTTTGTTCTACAATAGGTCATTGTGGAATGAAAAAAATGAAAATTCACCAGATAAACTGTCCTGTGAGAACTGAGTCCATAATCAATCTTGAATTAAATGCAATGCCTTACACGCACTCCGTTTGTGCTGATAAATCAACAGCAAAAAAGTTATACTTAACAATTGAAGGCTAAACATTTTCACCATAAATAAACTCCATCTCTCACACAATGGCGTGTGGTTTAGCCTACGACATATATCAAATTTAAAATTGCTAAGTATACCTGACACGTCGACAATTATGATTTTATGCATATTTGCACCCTACTTTGTTGCATGCTTAAATACGTCATGCTTTCTTAGCATATATTGGGTTGCATATATATGTTTCTAGCGTCATGTATTTGTGTAAAACGGAGAAGAAGAAAGAAAAAACAAGAAAGAAATGAAACAAGTGAAGCACGTCAAAGGTAAAATAAGTTTCAATATTCGATAAGAGTTTTATTTGGCCTAATATATTTTAATACCGCTATATTGCATGCACATCTCTTCAAATACATGCACAGCCTTGTTAATAATAATGAAAGCAAACAGCAAAATAACAGATAAAGAAAAAGAAAGAAAAGAAGGAGTTGGGGAATCTTAGTGGAAATAAGGGAAGAAAGATGTCGCTGTCATTGTATCATTATAAGGATCATTTTGACCATAGTCTCATAAAAATATGAACTCTGGATGAGATTCTACATTGATCGATGAAATTAACGTTCCTAGCATTCTCGTTGAAAAAAATACAAAAAAAAATACAAAAACATATGTGTGTCAAAATGCGTTCTTGTTAAGTTTCACGCTAAAGATTTTTTACTTAGACTTTGTTTCGAAAATTTGTTTTCAAATAACGTTTAGAAATTATTTTTAAACGAGTAATTGCTCTATGTGCTGTCCCAGAATTGTTCTTACACTGTGCGATAATATTCTTTTTAATTTAGAATTCATATGTCTGATTTCAATTTGTAAAATACAAAGGCACCGTAGGATTATTATGAATTATTTTATTAGATTTGATTAATAATATTAATGTTCACAAACATTCTTGGTCAAAGCAGATATATAACTGAGAAGATTGGTCTGGGAATGCAAACCTTTTATTGTTCGTGCGGACAATGCAGCAGCGTTAGCAATGATGTCACTCACAGATTACGATCCAACATTTTCCATATTTCTTAGGCTTGTCTGAAAGCAAATATATATATATATACATGTATATATATAAGTATATGTATATATATATATATATATATATATATATATATATATATATATATATATATATATATATATATATATATATATATATATATATATATATATATATATATATATACATATACTTATATATATACATATATATACACTCTTTGTACATTCGGTCTGTCATAAATATTTGAAATTATTTGATTTATTTAGTTTCGAACTAAGTATGTATACTCTCTATATATCTATCTATCTATCTATCTATCTATCTATCTATCTATCTATCTATCTATCTATCTATCTATCTATCTATCTATCTATCTATCTATCTGTCTATCTATAGTGTGTCTGTCTGTCGATCTATCTATGTATCTATCTATCTATCTATCTATCTATCTATCTATCTATCTATCTATCTATCTATCTATCTATCTATCTATCCATCCATCCATCCATCCATCCATCCATCCGTCCATCCAACCATCCATCCATCCATCCATCCATCCATCCATCCATCCATCCATCCATCCATCCATCCATCCATCTATCTATCTATCTATCTATCTATCTATCTATCTATCTATCTATCTATCTATCTATCTATCATAATGAGGACTCTAAGGATGATCCGATCAATTGTGTTTTGAACATTTTGAATTTTCTGGAGTAGATATTGAGACGAACCAGCCATAATTGAGTTACAATAGTCCAATCTTTAAAGTATTAATGAACACACAAGTGTTTTCATGGCATCAACTGAAAGATATTTGCGAATGGAGCTGATGCGTCTCAGCTCAAGATATGCAGCCTTGCATTTATTCATGACATGTTGGTGCATTGTGAGAGTACTGCCCAGAGTAACACCTAGGTTTTGTACTGACTGTGAATGTAATGTTTTATTGCTGATATTTATTCTTTGAGGTAAAGGAATGAGCAAGTTTTGTGTTGCGATCAGAATGGCCTCAATTGTATCATCATTCATCTGTAGCTTGTTACATGTCATCCATGACTCAAATCAGAAATGCACCTCTCTACTCCTTGGATGGTAGCATTAACTCAGTTTGGTGGCTAGACCTGTATGTTTGGGAGTTATCAGCGACCAATGCTGAGACACTGGTTGATTATCTATGACACTTTGGAGCGGCTGAGTGTACACCACAACATAATTCAACTGGGCTGGAGTGTATTCCAGTTGCAGATACAAATTGTGTCCTGTTGACTAAGTACTACGGCTGTATCGTGAATGCCAAATATATGCTGGAGACAGTGAAGTAACGTATCATCGTGTACTGTGTCAAAGGCTGCAGATAAATCACGGAAGGAGCGGAATGTACTTTTTCTGCTATCCCAAGCGGAGACAGTGTCATTAACTACTTTCAGAAGAGTAGTTTCAGTACTGTGGCAAGGGCGATATGCAGACTGTATACATTGATAAAAAGAATGTTTGAATTCAGATGAGATACAAATGGGTTAGAACAACATCCTCTAATATTGTTTATATGAAAGTAAAATTAGAAACTGGGCGATAGTTCTTTAAATCGTCTTGGTTGAGTGTTAGTTTCTTCAGCAGAGGCTTTAAAGGTGCAGTCCTGAAAAATTATGGGAAATCCCTCGATGAGAGAGATATTAATAACATCAGTTAGAAAAAGCTATATTGGATATAAGCACTCAAGCAGCAGTGAAGTTGGAATTGGATCAAATGCAGCAGCAGAGGGGGCGAACTGTACAACGTTTTAGAGGTGTCAATTCGGCAAACCAAGGCTTCCTCGAAATCGTGAAAAGGCGTCTATTTGGTAAAACAGAATAGAAAAGGACGCCACAAGTATTGTCACACCCCCTCTGCTGCTATGAGGTTAACCGAATTAATTATAAATACGGTCTAATCCAACCCTGACCTGGTGAAAATCCAATAAGGCGTGTCATGCGCATGATGTTGCTTATAAAAGCAGCAATCTGCAACACAATATTGCAGATGTGAAATTAATTCATGCGTTGTATTCTATCACTGATAAATCCTTCAAAGAAAAATTGGCTTCATGGTTGATAAAATCGGCGATGAAAGATAAATTGGTATTAGGTGCTGATAAATAATAACAACATGGAATTTATTTATTATTCTCCAAAAGGTTACTGGAGGGGTAAAACAGGAGTTAGTAAACTCGCTAGCGCCGCAAAGGTGAAAAATACTACAGCGGCTAATTAGTTATATAAACAGGCAATATGGCAAATTTATCTATCACCTCCTAAACAAATTAATTACTCGCATTTTGATGTCGGCGACGTTAATGAGGTTCATCAATCTGATATATTATTTCTGCCGAATGATGGTTTTTACAAGTATGCGCTAACCGTAGTTGATGTTGCGAGTCGATACAAACAAGCAGAGCCATTAAAAACAAAATCATCAACTGAAGTTGCTTCTGCATTTCAAAGGATTTATCGAAGGGGTCCTCTGCATTGGCCAAATCTATTACAAGTTGATCCTGGCAAGGAATTTCAGGGTGCAGTGTTATCAACAATGAAGGATCATAATGTCACAATCAGACGAGGACATACTGCACCACACCGCGATCAGGCAATTGTTGAACGATTTAATCGGACACTTGCTAAGCGGTTATTTGGATATTAATACGCGAAGGAATTTATTCAGGATAAACGATCTCGTGAATGGGTCAAGAGATTACCAGGTGTAGTTACCGCGCTGAATAATGAGATTACTCGAACAAAAATTATGAAACCTAACAACGTGATTAAAAAGAAGTATATACCTGCAAAACCAAAAAATGATTTATCAAAACAATCAATAATCGGTAATGTCACTGTTAGATATTTATATGAACCAGGAGAGCTCGAAGCCGGCAAAGAAAGAGCTACTGATCCTATGTGGAGTGTCACCGTGCATAAAATATCTAGTATAACACGATCTACGGGTAGACCAGCAATCTATAGACTGGATTCAACTGCTCCTCAGCAAGGATTTACTCGTGAGCAACTGCAAGTGATACCCGATGATACTCAATTACCGCTGCGTGGTCTTAACTAGCATCTCTTCGTCTGATGCACTCAAGGCAAGTCAGCATCACATTATCTCTGGTATGACCAATACTGCTATTTTTTCTGTCTACGGTAAATTGTGGAGAGTCCTTATCCGATCAACACCAATTCATTATACAATTGCAACTCGCGCAGTGATTATTCTGTTGTTGTTTCAGTGTATTTATTAATTCAGCATCAATATCAAATTCTCTATTATATTTTTTATCCTGTTGTTTATAACCAGAGAGTTTTTTCTGATTATATCATCGCTGACAATATTATTGATTGTTGTGTCATTAGCATCTAAAACAACTCTTCGAAGCTGATTTATTCGTCGTACTCTGGACACTGCGAGATAAACCAAATTTGACCACTCGATGCGATTATCTATAATCCAAACAATTGTATCTGATATAGTCAATCCCTGTGAAGAATGTATCGTCGCTGCGTAATCTAGCGTCCATAGGGATTCATCAGCGCTTAATGCATCTTCGACGACATTGATATCAACCAGCACAATATCATTTAATACAAGAATTTGCTTTTCACTTTGTCCTGGAATATCAACTGCGATATTTTGTCTTCGTGTATCCTTGGGTCTATAACACAACGGCACTGGAAATGTTGCAAATGTTTCTTTATGTAATTCAAATAACTTCATCTGAAGTGTGTCTCTGACTATCTTTCTACTTGCTACTATCAAATCGTTTGGTCTCAACGCTTCCCAGAAATCATTTAATGAGGTTCCCGAAATTATTTCACGGGCTATTTCACATTGGATTTTATCCGGTTGTAATCTAATTAGTTTTTTGAACTCGCATAATAATGCTCTATGATCAATATTAATTTCTTCATAATAGTCTACACAATTCTTTAGCCAATCATGTGAAGACAAACCGATGGTGATTGACCATGATCGCTACACATTATCACGCTTGTATTTTTCAATAACAACCAACCGAGAAATCTTTGTAATACATCTAACGACAACGTGCATATCTCATCCCAAATAATGATTTCAGGAATATATTTCTCACCCATTCGATCAGGGGTCCATTCGTCGCCTTTCCATCGAAAGAAGCTGTGATAAGTGCAAGCATTAATTCCACGCTGTTTCATCTCTCTTGCAAGTCTGTGGGTCGATGTTAGCACAATCATGTTTGATTTGGAAACGCTAGCGTTTCTACGAAATAATTCAATCGCACGAGTCGTCTTTCCTGACCCACTACAGCCGTTTAGGTAGCAGAATTTATATCTACATATTGGATCAGATATCGATGGTGCATTAGATAGTTCTGATATCTGATTATTTTTCAAGTAATTGTTTTCAATCGTAACATCTGATGATATGGAATATTCACGCAGCATTTCCTTTATAATTCTCCATGATCCCAAACTCTCGTCAGAATTTGTAAATTCAGCCACTGCTTTGCTATGTTTCACGTTTATATAAAATGTATCAGTGGCAATTCTAACCGCGGTGTCAGAAAATATATTTATGATTGAAAATAAATTAATAGAAGCATAGGCTAGCATAGACGCCCTTAAATGTGCATACTGAAGATTTTTTCCATCGTTGTAAGTAACAATTGTACCTAATTTGATTCCATCGGACAAAAAAGCGTCTTTACGATTTACATATATACCTTTAGATGTTACATCCGCGATTATAAACTCGGATTCAACATTATCTATAATCAACCGTGAATAATATCTTGTATGGTCGTATTTTTTTCCACCCTGAGTGAATTTACCAATTATTCTTCTATCAAGATCTTTATTTTGCTTGTCTATTTCTAACTTCAAAAATCTCTTTGGACAATTTCAAGATATATTCTTCGTCGAGACCGGGGATTTTATTTTTTGTAATCGCTAATTATGCTATCAAGACTATCAGGCTGTGGTAACCAAACCCAGCTTGTTTGCGATATGATATAATTGCTTCACTGACAATTAGCAATATCAGCATCTTAGAATCAATCATATACCGTAATAACACTATATCTGTTTGGACAATTTCAAGATATATTCTTCGTCGAGATCGGGGAATTATTTTTTATAATCGCTAATTATACTATCAAGAATATTAGGTTCTGGTAACCAAACCTCAGTTTGTTTGCTATATGATATAATTGCTTCGCTGACAATTAGCGATATCAGCATTTTAGAATCAATCATATACCGTAATAACACTATTGGCATCCAACGATTTTCAGAGATGTGTCTACCAAGCCAAACATAACACCACGGGTGAAGTCCTGTAGCCGAGTCAAATGATATCACACGAGCAAATCTAGTTAAATCAAAATCAGGCAGTGGTCCATTAATAGCAACACGAGTCATTTCATGTGTGGGATGTCCAAATCGTTTAAAGTACTCGGAGCACTCTCGGTACCCGAGAAAACACCCGGGATAACACGCAACTATATCAACCGAAATAATATTTTCAGGGTCATATTTTGTATGCCATGGTTATATTCGATACAACTTGATTTGATATCTGATAGAAATTCAGCTCTTGTTGGTTTCCACATATTTTTCTTTCTCGCAAAATGAGCTGCAACCGATGGAATTGTAAAACAGTTTGTTAATATTTGTTCGTTGTCTTCTGTTGAAAACCACTAGCTAGTTTTTTTCATTTTATTGTGAAGGGCTTCAGTACGGTATAATTCGCCATTGTGTCTTACAAATTGATCGAATTTACCCTCTTCGTCTTCAAAACTGTGAAGTAACCACACTGACACAGGATCGTATTTACTTAACTCGTAAATAAAATAAAATAAATTTCCCGTGTAATATTTTAATGGTTCTATCCCGCGGAAATATTGTTACTGCAGGTGTCCACGCGTGTTTATTATGGTCAATAATTTTGATTGGAGCTCCTCTCAACTTATATTTCGTTTCATATCATACTTCACCTGTTATCGTCGTTACTGATGTTGGGAATCTTAATGATGTTTCTAATTTGGTTATATCTTAATCGTTGCTCCGTTCTTCCTAACTGTTAATTCCCATTCATTTATCTTTTTGCGTCTTAGATCAGTCAGTTTGTTTCCACGCAACGCATTTGTGAAGTGTTCTATTATTCGTTCTGCTACATAATATAGCAACGATAGTTTCATTGCTTTTAATTTTTCAATACTGGGTTTATCATTTAACGAATAGATTCCATAAACAACTGCTGTTACAGGATAAGATCTTTCGTAATATGGTTTGTGAATCCCAGTCAGAATTCCTGGTTTGGAATCATGACTCAATGTGACGGATCTTTTATCTTTCAAAATTGGTTCAAATTTATCTCGAATAATCCAATTCTCCGTTTCTGAACGACAAATGAATTTCACTCTAAAAAAATACTTTTTTTCTGGTCAAGATGTTAGATTATCGCGGCTGCTCTTTCGTCGTTCATGGTAGCATCAACGTCACAATCAATTCGAAATGTTGACCAACAGTGAGATGCTCCATCGCGTTTGAATTCATTAAAACAATCTCGGGTTCTACTTATCAAGCTTCTATCACTTATTAGATCCTTTGGTACATCTACGGAGACTCTATCAAGTTGAATTTATCATTTTTCCAAGGCGTAATCTTTGATAATCTCTCAAACTCCTCCTTATTATAATTAAAACAAGTATTTAAATAAAGAATTTATTATATAATGAACCATTGCAAATGGCTTATGATCGGATCAGTAACCTCATGTAACAAATCATACTGAAACGAATTCTGTCTATATCATTTACAAAGCGTTCGTAACGGGAGTTATAGGCCATTACCTTGTATCCGATGTGAGGTAGGTGTTAGAGGAAAATCGCAATTGTGTCTGAGTTGCGGTGGTAAGCAATACAGGGAACTAAAGCGTTATTATGATAAGAGAAACAAAAACTACATCAATGACTCTGACAAAATCATAAGAACACCTCAAGATTATATTGAAAGATTTCCAAAGTAATGATTTAACCAAACAATGAATTAAACAAATAGTATTATATATAAATAGACCAAGAATTTCAGCCACATCCCGTGATTACCAAATATGAAGCGTCTCGTAACGGTATTATCAGGAGCCACAGACTGAAGAATCCAGTTGCTGTTGTGAATAATCTTGGGTATTTTATATTTGGTGCTGGGAAAAAGAAATATCTTAATCATCTTTTCCTGTATGAGGTATATAATGGATTAATCGAGATAGTCTTGTTATCAGTCATATTGATTCTAATCCTAAGAACAATTCTTTATCGAATCTACAAGCTATTTCTCAGAGTGAAAATTTAAAACGGGGCGAGACTGCAAAAAACTCGAATAAGGCCAGGCCTATAACTTCATTTAATATAGAAAGTAAGGAAGAAATTGAATTTAAATCAATATATGCAGCCGAAATATATTTAGATATTTGTAGAGCCTCAATACGACGCGTTGCAGAGAATATAACCCGATCGGCTCTTTTGAAGCGTTTTATAAACAGAATTCAATTTGCATATATTTGAAAACACCAAAGGGAGATAACTAGTGCAGGTATGTGTACCTTATGAAAGAGATACCCTCAATGGGTTTTTCCAATTAAATTCCGTTGGTTGGTTTTATGTCAGGCAAACTTTGTCTCAATTCGTACACAGATTAAAAGTTATGCAATGCATGTCCAGTTTCCAGTGTTATAGTACTTTGAACCTGTCGTTGTTGAATCAAGCAATAGCAAGTGTTTTTCACAATTTCCGTGTTCTTTAAATAACCCTGTCCACTGTCCGCGCTCTGCGCGCCTGTTCTCCGATAAAGACGATATTCGGCGTCTAAGACAAATCAATAAGGCTTTTGATGTCCCTGTAAAACGTTTGCTACGGCATGCCTTTTATTGATTTGAATCAACAAACTTGGATATATCCTAGTAATTTTGTAGCTTCAGATCTCGTGTACATTTTTTAATTATTGCTTGTAACCAACTAATGTTGACGCGTGATATAAACGTTCAATCAAGCTTTCTCTTGGTTTCCGACCACACTTAATGGATTTCACTATAATAAGACTCATTGTTTAATTGTCCATTTAGAACAAATAGAGCTTAGGAAATTAAGACAGTTTAACCATATTTTACTGTTAAACTGTCCTGATTCTCAATGGAGATATAATCAATCGGGAAAATTATTTGTTTTGTAAGAAAACGAATCAAATACGTAACATTACAAACAGTTGTATTCTTTTTTATTTTTGATGCTTTTTCAAGTATTCGGTTTTCTTTACACAATAACTATGATTGATACACATATATCGTATTCAAAAGCATATACCTGTAGATATCGAATTTAACGTATTCGTAACGCGTTGCGGTTTCGTCCCATGGTTCGATTCTCGTAAGAGACATATTGTCGACGGTACCGATTTCGAGTTTTTTCTATATAATTGGGGGTGCCAGCCCAAAGGTACCTCGTGCACACCTCCCGTCACGTGAAATACGTGACGGTGTGATTTTATACACCCCTGGGAAATTAATTCTTGGGGGAGGTGTACAAAATACATAGACAGTCTTCTGAATATTCTAACTTTTCGTTTCGCTTAGAAAATTCAAAGGAGATATGTCTATGGGCGCCCCCAAAATAAATAATAGATTGGATGCAAAAGCTCTCACACACTAGGGTAACCCCCACAGGATAGTTCAAAATGAATTATCGGCTTAAAGAAACGGTCATAGGGTCAAAGAGAAAAAGAAGAGAGAAAATCTCAAAGAAAAAGAACCCTATGAAAGACACAAAGGCCAAATAAGGGACCCAGTCTGAATGATAATCGTTCATCATCGCTATTATTTATTTTTGAAAAAATATATCAATATCAATGTTACATATAGGAGATATATATTTTATTATATAATATGAATTCTGAAAATATCAATGAGATCATAACTGAGATTTCAAATTTGAAAAGGCAAGGAATTAAATTATCAGATAAATTAAATTGTGATCAGATTCATTCTGATTTTCAAGATATTCAATACAGCACTATGAATAATAAATACGTCCTACCAAAACGATACGCTTTTAAAAAGAAAATTCAGAATGAAATTCGTGACTCCCTAGTATTTTGTAACGACGTCAATAAGCATTTCCCGTTATTCACTGTTGTAGAAAAGATCAGAAAGGAATTGGGGCAGCAATATGAAATCAAATGCACAATTAATTTGAGGGTTTAAACAATAATAGATATTATCCGCCAAACCGAAAATTCCCCTTTGGTTACGTCAACAGAATAAATTCTCCTTCTTAATGTAAATAACGGTGGGTGAGAGTAAGTGTCTACGGATTTTAATTTATTTTATTAATGTTGAAATAATATTTTTTTTATTGAGTTTTAGTTATTTTAGTCATTTTTAGTCATACTTTTTATTGATTTTTTTTATTGATTTTTAGTCATTTTTAGTCATTTTTAGCCTGCCTGATAAAAAAAATCGAGTAAAGCAGTCGAATTTGCATGGGATTTCTCGTAGAGATTAATCATTCAAAATTATTTTTGCTGTCTGATTATTAGTATGACTCAGGAATCAATTAGAGAATTTTTCGAAAATCGATCATTTTTTGTAACTTCATCACTGCATTTAGATCGTACACTAACTGGAAATTGCAAAGTAATTTTAATAATGGTAAACGAAGCATTAAAGACTAGATTAGCACGTCAAAGATGAGGCGCAATTAAGAAATTCATTCCAGTCCGCGATTCTGTTAGAGAAAAAATTACAAGCTAGACAGAGTTTACAGATAGTTTTAAAGCCGGAACTGAAGAGTTGTTTAAACCAATAACCACGGCAACTAGTGGGGTAATATCAGCCACTGAGCGAGCAATATACGGAGATATTCCCAAGGAAGGGAAAATAAAAGAAGCTCTTCTTCCTGTACTTGAAAAAAAGCAAAAGGATCCAAACAAACAAAACAAAAATCTTTGAAAACACTCCTTGGTGATATAGTAGCAGCTGTAAAACAACAAGAACAAGAACGACTTGAATAAGAACGACTTGAACAAGAAGAAATTGAACAACCAGGTGATATTGATATTAGCTCCTCACCACCTGAACCATTTGAAGAAATTGAACAAGAACAACGAGAACAACTTGAAAAAAAAAAGAAAAAAAATTCGAAAAAGAGGAGGGAATACGCACCTGAAGAGATATTTACGAAAGAAGCGATAAATAAATTTAAAAATTCCACGGATGATGAATTATCTGATTTTGCGGTTAAAAATTTTAAAAAGGAAAAAAGGGAAAAATATATAAATGATGGATATGAAGAAACTAAAAACCACTGACACCTGGTAGAGAAAAATCTATTTGGCAAAACACAGTGGATTTAGAACCTCAAAAGATAATAATAATTTTAATTCTTATATAAAAAATAAAGAGAATAAGGAGTGGTCTACCACTATATGATCGATACGAAGATGATGATGCACAAGGTGCAACAGGTTATAGTAGCTTGAAGAGATTTTCTGAAAATCCAAGATTTTCGAGTGGAATTTCAGGTAGTGGTCTTGTTATTTGTCCTGGTAATATTCTTAGCGATATAGCACGATTAGAAGTACTCATAGGAGGAAAACGAGCTGGAAATAACTCACCGGAAATAATTAATGAAGCAGCTGATATCTGTATGCGGTTATTTCAAGGTGGCATTATGAATATTGAAACATATCGAGATTTCATTGACGAGTTAGTCGAAAATCATGGTTATCATAGTGACTAATCACCGAAATTGCTAGCAATGAAAATCCGTAGGATTTCGCGATTAGATAAATAGCATTTAAATAAGATGATCATACACTACAACCATGATAAACCAACCAGCGTCTATGTCGTAAATTCACGATTGCCTGTTTATAGAATGTACTATGGTGATGGTCTTGGCAATACCATTGCAGGGTTATTTTCAAGAATGGCTCCAACAATAGCACCAATCGCAAAACAATTATCAATGAAAGCCATTGATATTATTCGTGATAAGGGTACTAGCACTGTTGGAAATCTTGCCGGGAAAGCATTTTCCGCTGCAAAGGATAAACTAATGTCCTTAGTTCGGCGGCGAAGAAAACCACCAATGGCATCGCCGTTACCATCTACGGAAGTGATGCCTGCAAATGTTAGTAAAATAATAAATAACGCAGTAGATCAGAAATTAGCATCGTTGGCGACCAGCAACCAAGGAATATATTATAAAATGTTCAAACAGACACTTTTTGATATGGAAGCCCCAGTGCGTAAAGATGATTCTGTACGTGATTATCAATTTTATTCTTATCATGCAGTACAACCAGATCTTCGATCAAGAATTGAACTTCAAGTTCATGATACCAGTAAATACTTTCTACCCGCTGAAGCATTTATTAAAGTAGAAGGAGAAATTGTAAGAAATGTTGCAGCTAATACGCCATACGCAGCTGGTGCTCAAGTCAGTTTCGTTAATAACGGTATCATGGCGTTATTCGGGAGTGCAAAATATATGATTGATGGAAGAGAGATTGAGTCAATAGAACGTGATGTAGATGTTGCCACAACAATAATTGGTTTAGCAAGATATTCCGACGATTATACAAGATCGACAGGCCCTTCTATGATGTTTGCAAAGGATGCTAAGGATACTACTGGAAAAATTTCATTTATTGTAAGACAACCAAAGTATCATGCTGCTAATCCCGTTAATAATGATGAAGTCGAGGATATGATTATAGATACTGATGATAATTTCAACCTAGGAGCTGCAACACGTATGTCAATGTAACAAGGGCAGGGTATATCATTTTCGTGCGCGATTCCACTGGATCATATATTTGGATTCTGTAGAATTGTTAGAAACGTTATCTATGGAGTAAAACATACAGTAGTACTCGTGAGAAAGGGTGATGATAATAATGGAATTTGGAGAATCCCAGCAAATCCAGATCCAGCACATGACAATGATGATGCCGGTAAAGTTATTTTAACAAACTATCATTGTGGATGCCAGTAATGACTCCATCAATCACAACAGAATAGCGATTACTGTCATTTATGGATCATGGAGGAAAATCATTTCTAAGTTGGCCAACAACAACAACGGATGTTATACAGGATAATATTGATGGTGCACTAACATGGCACCTGGCATCAAAACAAGGTGTTTCAGCTCCACGTCATATATTTATTGCGCTACAGAATACTGCGCGAGTTGATAATCAAACACGAAGCCATATGATATTTGATCAAATCAGGTGTAATGAAGTCTCGCTGAGAATAAACGGACAGCATGAACTATCCGAGGATATACAACTTGATTACAACGCCAACCAAATAGCACGCGTGTATCATCGTCTGTTGTCATATACGGGACGCGATCAAAATGTCGATACTGGTCTGCAAATATCACAGTCGGATTTCAAAAGTTTATATCCGATTTATTACTTTTCACTGGAACATCTTGACTTAACAAGACAATCTGTCGTTGATATACACTTTAGAGCTCGTGTAACCCGCCCTGTTGGTGCTGGTGCTATTGTTAATTACAGAGCAGTTGCTGTCATTCTCAGTGATAAATCAATGCTACTCGAAGGTATTGGTGGACGAATGAGAGTAATCGATGCACCAGTGGAAAATATGTAATTGTAAATCTATGATTGAAAATCTTTAAAATTTTTCCAATGTAACAATTAGATCAATCTGTTATTGTATAATGTCATATAGTCATATTAGTGTTACCTTAACTCCTGGTTAACTCAAGAAATTGCAATCGGAATCAGCTAAAAAATGTGGAACCACGATAACCCTGAAACATAATCAGATGTCTGGTGGTCAGAATAAATTGTCGCTGACAACTCGTCAGGTAAAACACTTCAATGATGCTTTCAAATATAAAATGGGCGTTCAAATCACTCTCTCTGCAGCTGCAATCAAAGACATGATAAAATCAGGTGGTATATTTCCGTTGTTAGCTGCGTTTTCCAGCGTTGATTACGGCAGCAGCCCCAGCGGTAACTTAGGCGGCAGCGTTAGTAGCTGTTGGTACCGCGGCAGGGATGACACTAAAGAAAGCAACCGGGAAAGGATATAGAAAAAGGGAAAGGGTCTAAGATTGCCAGGAACTCCGTATTCATGGTACAAGGGAAACGGTCTGAGAATCCCAGGAACAGTTTATTAACAACAATAGTCCCCATGTCAAATTTTGATTTACTCGATGCCGCTAAAAAACTAGCGATTAAAAACATCAGAGGTGTCTTTATGAAAGATCAGTTGCCGTCACAACCAAACAGCGTTGAAACCAGTTTCATTAATCTCGATAACAGTACCGGACCTGGAACCCACTGGGTTGCATACGTGATTGATCCGCATGTAATCGTTTATTTCGTTTCATATGGGTTAGCGCCGCCTAAAGAATTTATACTTTATATACAACAATTAAACACCTTTCATAAAAGGAAGACTTGGTACTCAACGCTACCAACACAGGAAATGAATGACCCACCAATATGCGGGATAGAAGTATTGAATGTCCTTGAAGCTATTTCATCATCGAGAAAACCACCTCATCAAGTCGTAAATGAATATACTAGTAGTCGCTGGAAATCGAAAACGGGTGTCCTCATGTCAACAATCACAAATAAAATATTAACACTCGCTAAAAATTATATATCATCGTCGAATTCATTGAAATCACTGTTAGAATTTTTTAGATCACGTTGAAAAGTTTACATCATTTCGTAAAAATATCATTGATACATTTTTTACAACCATGCTGAATAAAATTGACATAAAACTCCCTGATATTAAAAAATCCATCGAAGATATGAAAAACTTCATCGTAGCAATCAAAGATGATTTTCCGAGGATGATAGCAATCAATGAAAAAAACAAAAATCCCTCACGAACAAAAAATATCATAAATAACGTGTACACGATCCAACACGGATCATTTGTGTGGACACCACTAAATAATATTGTAAATATCACTGCGACCGTCGACTAACACTAGTGACACCAACTCAGTTTAATATTTCATCAACGAGTTCATCTGGAATCAACAATATAATATCAACGATCATCGACGAGGATACAACTGAACGATTCATAATAGCATCCACTGATAATAATTTGGCTAGGGTTTCATTAACATGGTATGTAGAATTCGTAGCGGATTTAAGTAAAATAATTTAAATGAATTCTGTTGTAATAAATAAAATGTCATCACAGTAATATCGCTATGATCAGGTCAGAGAATTTCAAACTAAACTCAAAACCCTCACTCAGGAGTACCAAACAAAAATAAAAAAAATATCGACGAAGAATCACAGCAGTTGATATTACCGTGCACTCAGTGAGTGGTGTAATCACCGGAGCTGGTATTATACTTTCCTCAGGGACAATGATTGCTCTGATAGCTGTTCCAATTTGTATAGCAGCGGCAACAACAATCGCGGGAATTATTTCAATAATAACAAAAAACAAAATCATCATGCAGCCAGCACAAACTACAAGAATACGTAGTTAAATTCCATACTGTGTCAACTGCATACTCACAATTAGCATCGATGATATCGTCGTAACTGAATGACACATTGATATCAGATAATTAGTTCTCAGCGATGGTACATGTTTATGATTCCGTGATGTCAAAATTAGAAAAATAACACGAATATAATAACAATGACAACACCGCAAGAACTACTTCAACAAATAGCGGAGAACACAAACCCAGTGAAAACAAGTATGATCTCAATAACCTCAACCAATCCTGAATTCAGTGTGAATTTCCCTTCTCCGATTCCCGTGAAGGAGATAGCGTTAGGAAAGTTACGAGTATATCACAGTTGGCCTAACATTAGATAAAAATCATTTGGCGGTCATCAACCGAATAATTCCTTGGTGTTTGCGAATAAGAATAAAGAAGGCAAGACTCCAGACTGGAAAGTTGTTTCGCTACCATCAGGGTCATACCAAATTGAACAAATTAATAAGGAATTTCAACACAGAATAAAATCAATTACTGGAAATGAATCGAAAATTGCTATAACAGTTCATGAGCTAATACTATCATCTGCTATTGAGATACACTCACCTAGTTATGTCGTAGATATCTATTAGATTTCAATCAGAACTATATTGGGTTGGCCTGAAAATCCACGTCAGGCATCTTTTTAAATACCCGAACCTAAAACATCTGCTTATGTCACGGATGTACAGTCATATCATGATGCAATGATATCATATGATAAAAATTTTTGATTTCATGATTTCTTTATTGGGCATGTTTCAACCAATTCAAAGTAAAATTAATGAACACTTTATACAAATAAATTATGAATCTGAAATACATAGTAATATATATATATATATATATATATATATATATATATATATATATATATATATATATATATATATATATATATATATAAAGAATCGCCGCGAGATAGATGAGATCATCAAATACATAGAAATATGTAATCAAATTATCGTTGATATGGAAGCATCGAGAATATTTCAGCATTTAAACTTCCCGGGTATAATGTAGATCAATTAAAAAAATTCAACCAATGATCTCCTTGATGAGTACTTTTCACGAATACTTGCCGCATGGAAAAAAATGCCACAACCACAAACAACTATCTTGACATATAATAATGACCCAGATGGTGGTGGTAGGCATATCGCTCCTCAGAATGTGAATTTATCCTCGGTGATTGCATTGAATTTAGTATGTGATGTTATCGAAGGCAGCTGTCAAATAAATCTCAAAAGATCAAATCAAGCCCAACAAGGATATATTTTATATTCATTTGCACCAATAGTTCCTCCAGGGTTTATAATCATTGATGATCCAACTAATCCAGTCTATATGCGATGTCATAATAATTCGTTAACGAGAATTAATTTCAAACTCACTGACGAGTCCAATAATCTGATTGCTTTACAAGGTGAGGTTTTACAAATTAGTCTGTTTGTGAAATCTTAAATGATTTTCATCGTAAATTGTTAGTGTTAACCCCATAGCAGAAGCAGGGGGTGTGACAACAATTGTGGCGTCCATTTTTGATTCTGTTTTACTAAATAGATGCTTTTTTAAGATTTCGAGGAAGCCATGGTTTGCCGAATTGGCGCCTCTAAAAAGTTATACAGTTCGCCCCCTCTGCTGTTAATTTACATGAATTTGGTGCACTTATCATTATCATTTTTCGTACTAATTTGATAGAGACAGTCTCAAATGCTTCTAACCGTTCTAGCTGAAATTCTATATCGAAACTGCATGGTGACGACGATTCGACTGAAATTATGTTGTCTAACTTATCTCTAATGGTTTGTTTATTGTCACGGAAGATATTTGCAAACAGGTCTGGAATAATAAACTGGAGAAAAGGTAGTTGGAAGTGGTGTACATTTGTTCTTAGCATTAGTTTGTTAGTTATCTCGACAGACTATCTCGAAGCTTGCAGCTGAAACTCTGTGATCTTTGTAGTGTAGTGGGCTTAATTTGGCTAAATGGATTATGTTTTCTTATCTATTTATTATATATAACCAGGATATTCCAATTTTGAAGAAGTAAACATATGCTATGCAAAATATTCAGTTGCAGGAGAGATTCCGAAATTAACGTTTCCGGTTTAATGAATAAGACTTGTATGTTTATTGACAACTAATTTACCGCTTTAGAAGTAGGGATAATAACAGTTTTCACAAATGTTCTTTCTTTTAAAATACATCTGGAGGTAAAAGCAAAATGTCATAACCCCGTGACCTCTGTTTAAACATACCATTTACATCCAGGGCGTTCGCAGGTGTCTCATCAACCATGTCATCCTCTGACTGTTGAATCTAAAACATATATGACACTCATGCAAAATAGCAAACACCTATTCTACGGATTCGAAGGTTAAATAAACTGTCTTATAACAATATAGCGTTTATGTTATGCAGTGCATTTGGATTTTACCATCTTACCAATTACTTCGAAATGTATGTAGGTTAAAAACAAATTGTACTTTTCATGACTTGCTTAGTTGGTTGTTATACCAACATTTTGTTTATAGTTTGCCGGTGAAATAAAATGCAATTTTGGCTCGTCATATTTAATTATAGCATTATAGAAACTGTAATAAAAAACATCATTTATTTTTATTATTCATTTAGGTTCGCGTCTAAAGTAGCTGCGGCAGCAGTAGCGGTAGTAGTAGTTACTGTTGTTGTTATTAATGCAGAGCTACTGTTACCACTACTACTAATACCGCGACTGCTACTATACGTTTTAAAACGATGCTATGTTCTTCTTAGCGACTGAGAAGCAATAATCCTTGAATAATCCTGAAAGGATAACGAAAATTATGAACGTTAAGTACTTCGCTTAAATAAGATACCATTTAAATAAAAAGAGCAAAAAGTAACATTTTAAGTATCGAGAATGTTTTGAAGTTCAATACCTCCTCTGGTGGTGACAATGCTTTTCTAATTTCTTCTTGAAATTGGGCCAGATTTCGTTTTGCTTCGTGGTCATTCAGATTAAAATCTCTCTCATCATAGATAGGACTGCCAGAAATCATGTGTAGATATAGAGCGCAGAAGATCACAGAAAATGAAACCACAATCTTGATCATCTACAGGAAAAACATACAATAAATGAAGATGAAGTTTTTAGTGGCAACATCATAAATGGTACCTGGCATTCCCGTCTCTTCATTCTACTTTGCATATGTGTCAGGTGGTGGTGGAGGTGTTTGATCTCCATACTCCTTAGGGTTTTCGGTTAAGGTTACCTCGGAGTTTACCGACCACGGTGTTATTGCCCGGATCAAGTTAAAAATAAAATAAACTAATTCATAAATGGGTAGAATATGAGAGATCGGAGCAGCGATATAGAATAGAATAACAAAAACCTCCAAATGTAAAATATAACAACTTGATAAATTACATAAATAAAACGAGTTCGAACACGACATTTGAATGATCTGCTTTATCTTAGAAATACACAGTTAAATAATTTATTCCAAATTCAATTAGAGCAAATGTCATATACTCTAGTGACTGATCAAACTCGAATTACCGGGATGTCAGCATCACATGGTTATACCGGTCTATTGCAAATCTCTCTCTCTTTCTCTCTCTCTCTCTCTCTCTCTCTCTCTCTCTCTCTCTCTCTCTCTCTCTCTCTTTCTCTCTCTCTCTCTCTCTCTCTCTCTCTTCTTTTCTAATTCTTGGAGCAAACTTCTGGATAACTTCAGAATCTCATCCTGATTAATTTTATGAGGAGAATTTCTTAAAACCCTGAATGTCCTATGCGAACATCCTCTCGTTTCGCTTGGCCAATCATTATTACATCATTCATCTCCTACGAAGTCAAAATACTCCTCTCTAGTCCGCCTTTAATAACAACTATTCTGTATAATATACTTTTATGACACCTGTTTCAAGTGACGAAAAGCTTCTTAAATTGTTCCCTGGTTCTGCCCAGCTCATGACATTTACGCTAATGACCTTACATACCATTCTTTTTTGGGGGGATGGGGGCACCAGACACCTCAATCAAAAAAAAATTTGAAAAAGGTTTATGTGTGTGTGTTTGCCACCAATATGTTATTATGTTGTTTTTTATTTAAAAAATATTTTCATTTAAATCCCCGAATAATTTTCCCCATCGGGGTTATATATATATATATATATATATATATATATATATATATATATATATATATATATTTGATAAGGGGTATTTTTTCCATGTCCCTAGTGTATTTTACGTATTTCTTTACTAAGTGGGATTTCGCCAACCCACATACTAGTATTCTACGTTTTGTTTAATTTGACCATGGCTAGTTGTCTCCTATTAACCTTGTGTTTGCTATTTGTGTTTGGTGCTATTTGTGTGATGATATATAAAGTATATACTTTGTGATTGTGTAAAGGATAGCCATTTCTAGTTCAAATTTGTAACCAGTTGTCTTATTTCTTTTTATCTTCTCAAAATTGGAAGACAATAAATTTTATTTTATTTTATTTATAATTAAAATTTAATTTTGATTTTTTTTATAAATTGAAGTGTATTATTTAATGAATTAGAGTTCTTCAATTTATCTAGTAATATTTATATTTTTTGGTCCGTCTGCCTTGAGACAGAATCTGTACAAATTTATTTGGTTGTACAGTTCCTGTCTCAATTTGGTCCGGCCTTTAATTATTTATTTAATTTATTAATAATGTTTTTTTTCTAAAATGTTTAAGTTCCCTTTAATGGGAGCCATGTCTATTGCGGGAGATAGACATGGCAGAAAAAGTATGGATATAGTATCCAGAGAAAATAGAGGTGCATTAGAATATATAGGGTTTTTCTTTGTGGGTGATTTTTTCCATACTCTTACACAGGCATGCTCACTTCCCGTGGCGCCTTGTGATTTAGCCCTATGTCGTCCTCATGTGTACTTTCCCCTTACATATTTTTATAATAACGATAATTCGAGATGAAGAAGAAATTTTGTTTTATTATAATTATATTTAAATAGATAATTACCTAACCTCCATTATTATTGGTCCACACTTTATTAAAGTCCTCGTTATAAAGTCCATTATTTGTCGTACCAATGGTATATTAAAGTTTTTTTCTAGGAAGAGTAAATGCCTTCTTTCATATTTGTCTACCTTCATTACATACCTTACATACCACTCTTCTCTGGCTCTAACCGTTGACCCAGCGAGTTCGAATTAAATCCACTCATGCTTCCAAACAGGAGAGGTTAATTATTACAAGTTGCTAGCAAACCTAACGATGCATCAATACTAATGGTCAGGTGACACGCTGACCATGGCATTATGCACTATGAAAATATTCTACAGAAATTATTCTACAACATTTTGCAACATTACAACATGTAGCCTCTGCATCGAGAACACCTATGAATAAACGACACAGTTGTATTATTCAATGACCGTTATAAACACATTTTATCGAACTTACTAAATATCTATTTGATAAAATGCTTTTATTACAGATTGTATATATATATATATATATATATATATATATATATATATATATATATATATATATATACCACATCCATTCAGACTAATATGACTGTCAAGGTGTTGGTATAAAGCAATTATGATTTGTTAGTAGTGTTGGGATATCAAATTGTCATCCACATATAGCGCATTAATACAAACATTAAGAAAGTTTCAACGGTAGTCAATGACTTCTTATTCATGGTCAGTGATGAATTTCCACTGGTTAATCAATAACGAAAAAAGAAAACGATAAATATTAAAAATTATCTTTTTCAAGATGAATTAAACACGGTACATAATACGTCGAAATCCCTTATGTTTCCCTCTCTCTCTCTCTCTCTCTCTCTCTCTCTCTCTCTCTCTCTCTCTCTCTCTCTCTCTCTCTCTCTCGTGCGTAAGGGACAAAATGTTCATACATTTGTGAAGCGAGGGAGAAAAGAAAGGTGGGGTTTATTAAACACTTGAAACTGAACTAATACCAATTAATCTTGGTCATCGTACGGTAAAGCAGTTTTTAAATATTGATGTGGCAGAAGGTTGTTCTCTACTTTCTTTTTCACTGAAGTGTTAGATGGTCTGAGAGCAGACTATTCGATCAAACGAGAAACACACGGATGGGTAATAATACAGTAACCTTATGTTATTTCTTCCGATCCCCATCCACGAGGGGGCCCCGAGTGGTATAAAGCGCTCTTCGTTACGGACCATTAATACTGGCCGCCATGCATAGCATATTGTGTACTGAAAAATGGCGTTAAACCCTACAACAACAACAACAACAACAACAACCAATCGCCCCTCAATCTCTCTCTCTCTCTCTCTCTCTCTCTCTCTCTCTCTCTCTCTCTCTCTCTCTCTCTCTCTCTCTCTCTCTCTCTCTCGTAGCAATATATGGGCTAAAATCCACGGATAATCTGCTGGCGTATTGAATTATCTCCTGTCATGCGACGATGTCTCTCGGCCGATTAATGATTTTAAATTTTACAGACAAATCGATCAATTGAAAATAGGAAGAGAGTGATCAAGTACTAAAACGATCTTATGGTTGGTAGTAAATTTAATTAAAGTAGTATACTGACATGAATCAGCTGTGAATACATTTAAATGTTTTAATTACCTCTTGTTGGATCGTCATGTCGCTTATTTGATATTTCCCTCGCTCGGTTAAATTAACTCGCCAGAATGTGCATGGCGGCGCATTCAGTGTTCAAGAAGCTAAACAAGCTGTGTTTGTAGTGCTCAACTTTCTTGGTTTAAGCAGAACGTACATTGTCAAACAAAGTAAGGTTATCAATTGTGGTTATTCAAGAAAATGTTAGCCCAAGAAAAGATCTCGCCTTTCTTTTCTCTTCAAAACGATAATCATGGATCTAGAATAGTTACGGTTTCATGTGTGTGTGTGTGTGTGTGTGTGAGAGAGAGAGAGAGAGAGAGAGAGAGAGAGAGAGAGAGAGTGTAATTTGTCCAATAAAGTTAGCAGCAGAGGAGGTGAACAGACCAAGTTTTCAAGCAAAAATAAGGCTTCTACGGAAACCGAAAATATCTAACAAAATGCAGAGAGGGTGAACAGACCAAGTTTTCAAGCAAAAATAAGGCTTCTACGGAAACCGAAAATATCTAACAAAATGCAGAGAATGTGAACAGACCAACTTTTACAGGTGTCGATTTAGCAAACTGAGGCTTTCTCGAAAATGCTTAATATAAGCCTCCATTCATCAAAATAAAATTAAAAAAAAAAGACGCCATTTAGTTGACGTTCACCTCCTCGGCTGCTAATGCGCTAACTAAATATTTGATCAAGTCCGATACGATATCTTGTCCGAGAGTCTGCTAAATTTATCGTTATAAATCCGTATGGGGCGGTTCTAGCCATACTAAAGAAATTTTTAAATTTATTAAAATCCATATCACCGTCACACCAGTAATTAAAAATATTTTGTAATGTGTATTTTCCAGTACCGTTAAATACGCATACTAAATTGCAATTTTCTCTTATTATACTTGGAATCTGTGCGTATTTTTGAGTAACATATATCACATCTATGTTTTTATGTCTGCCTCGGGAAAATATTCTAGCAGGATTTGTTTGTCTTTCCAACATAACATCATCATATACGACTAAATTGTTAATACTTCCATCAATATCATCAATGTTCGGTGCCTCTTCGATATCGGTTATAAACTCAATGATATCATCACCGTTAATTTCTCGCGCGGCATCATTAAAATCCTTTAGCACTTCATAACATCGTTGATCGTCTACACTCGGAGCAATCATGTACAATTTATCCCACTTCATCCATCTCGTTATCAAATTAAGTAGTAATTGTGTTTTGCCACTTCCAGATGGTCCGATGATAATCGCGCGAATAGAATCTGGTAACATTGCATGATGTTTAATAGGTTTTTGTTGTCGAGTAGCTGAATAATCAATTACATTCATAACTGTTATATATAAATTATGGATCTATATTGTGTGAAGTGTAGGACACGTACTGGCACAAATGACTTGACGACGATTACAACGAAAAATAATCGATCAGCGCTTTCTGGTAAATGCGTACAGTGTAGTACAAAGAAATTTAGATTTACTTCCACGAAACCTTTAAAAAAAAACGAGGAGGTGATATTGCAGCCAAATTGACAAAACTCCCAGGAACACCGTGGGCAAAGTATCCAGGAGAAAAGCACCTTCCAGGATATAGCTACTGTGGACCGGGGACACGATTAGATATCAGACTTGATGATCAAAATCAGCCCCGACCCGGCGAGTATCCAATAAACGCTATTGATAAGGCGTGTCATGTTCATGATGTCGCTTATAAAAGCAGTAATCTTCAACATAGACATCTCGCAGATGTAAAATTAATTCATGCGTTAAATGCTATTCCTGATAAATCCTTCAAAGAAAAATTGGCTTCTTGGTTGGTAAAATCTGCTATGAAGGGTAAATTGATGTTAGGTGCTGGTAATTGAAAATGCTAGCATTTTAATATGGAATCTATTTATTATTCTCCGAGAGGATACTGGAGAGGTTACGCAGCAATTAATAAACTCGCTAGTGCATCAAAGGTGAAAAAAACTACAGCGGCAAACTGGTTATCTAAACAGGCAATATGGCAAATTTATCTACCAGCGCCTAAACAAATTAACTATTCGCATTTTGATGTTACAACACCTAATGAAGTTCATCAAGCTGATATACTATTTCTGCCGCATGACAACGGTTACAAATACGCGTTAACGTTAGTTGATATTGCAAGTCGATACAAAGAAGCAGAACCGTTAAAAACAAAATCATCTACTGAAGTAGCTTCTGCATTTGAAAAAATTTATCGACGAGGTCCTCTGCGCTGGCCAAATCTGTTACAAGTTGATCCTGGCAAGGAATTTCAAGGTGTTGTTACATCTACGATGAAACATCATAATGTCGCCATCAGACGAGGACACACTGCGCTACATCGCGATCAGGCAATTGTTGAACGGTTTAATAAAACCCTTGCTGAGCGGTTATTCGGATATCAATACGCAAAAGAATTCATCCAGGATAAACGATCCCGTGAATGGGTCAAGAGATTACCAGCTGTGATTACCGCAATCAATAATGAGATTACTAGAATAATTAATATGAAACCTGTCAACGCTATTAAGAAGGCGTCTATCAAAATGGAAATCCAAGGAATTTCACAAAAAGAACCAATTCTTGGTAGTAATGTCATTGTAAGGTACTTATACGAACCAGGAGAGCTTGAGGGTGGTAAAAAAAGAGCTACTGATCCTATTTGGAGTGTCACTACGCATAAAATATCCGGTATAACACGATCAACTGGTAGACCTCCAATCTATAAACTGGATTCAACTGCTCCTCAGCGAGGATTTACACGCGAACAATTACAAGTGATTCCTGAGGATACTCAATTACCACCGCGTGGTCTTAACTAGCACCTAAGGTGCTGTCACCCCGGCGTCTGTTGCACTCAAGACAAGTCAACCTCACATTGTTTCTGACATGACCGAGATTGTTATCTTTTCTATCTACGGTGAATTGGCGAGGATCTTTATCCGACCAATTCCAACTCATTATACAATTACAACTCGCGCAGTGATTGTTCTGTTGTTGCTTTAGTGTCTTAATTAATTCAGTATCAATGTCAAATTCTCTTTTATTTTTTTTATCCTGTTGTTTATAACCAGAGAGTTTTTTTCTGATTATATTATCATCGGTGTGTATATTACTTATTGTATTGTCATTATCGTCAACAACAATTCTTCGAAGTTGGTTTATTCGCCGTACTCTGGATACTGCGAGATAAACTAAATTTGACCACTCAATATGATTATCTACTATCCAAAGAGTTGTATCGGATATAGTCAATCCCTGTGAAGAGTGTATTGTTGCTGCATAACCTAACGTCCATGGGGATTTATCAGCACCTAATGCATCTTTAACGACGCTGATATCAACCAGCACAATATCATTTAATACTAAATTCTGTTTTTGTTGTTGTCCAGGAATGTCAACGTCGATATTCTGCTTTCGTGTATCCTTAGGTCTATAACAGAGTGGTACTGGAAGCGTTGCAAATTTTTCTTTATGTAGCGCAAACAACTTCATCTGAAGTGCGTCTCTGACTATTTTTCTACTCGCGATTATTAAATCATTTGGCTTCCACATTTCCCAAAAATCATTCATGGGAGTTTCTGAAATTATTTCACGCGCTATTTCACATTGGATTTTATCCGGTTGTAATCTAATTAGCGCTTTGAATTCTCGTAATTGTTCATCAAGTGATCTATGGTCGGTATTAATCTCTTCATAATAATCTACAAATCCTTTTAGCCATTCATGTGGAGATCCACCAACAAATGGCTGCGGTTGGCCGTGATCCCCGCACATGACGACTTTTTTATTTTTCAATAACAACCATTCAAGAAATATCTGTAATACTGTCAATGATACCGTGCATATTTCATCCCAGATTATTACATCAGGAATGAATTTATCTCCCATTCGATCAGGAGTCCAATTATCGCCTTTCCATCGAAAGAAGCTGTGATAAGTACAAGCTTTTACCCCCCGCGCTATCATCTCTCTGGCGAGTCTATGAGTTGGTGTTAACACAATCATGTTAGAAACGCTAGCGTTTCTACGGAATAATTCGATTGCACGAGTTGTCTTTCCTGATCCACCACAGCCGTTTAAATAAACTGTCTTGTATCTACAAATCGGATCGGATACGGGCGGTGCAGTAGAAAATTCTTCAGAAATATTATCTATATTTCTACAAATATATTTATCATCCATAGCAACATCTGCGGATTTACAATACTCATGTAGTGTTTCTTTTTTAAACCTCCAATTCCCCCACGCTTCCTTAGGATCTGTGAATTTAGCTACATCTGATTTGTATTTCTCATGGATATACATCGAATCAGTAGCTACTCTAACCGCGGTATTAGGAAATCTATTTATCATCGAGAATAGATTAATACAAGAATAGGCTAGCATAGAACTTCTCAATTGTGTGTATTGACAACTTTTTCCATCACAGTAGGTAACAACCGTACCTAATTTCTTACCATTTCGAAGGACATCATCTACCCAAACATTATTAGTTCCGCTCGCAGATTTGTAAGCTTCCTCATCTAATTCCCCTGATAGAAAAGCGTTCTTACGGGTTACAAATTTCCCTTTTTTTATTAAATCAGATATTATGAAATTGTATTCTTCATCGTCTATGATTAATCTCGAAGAGTATTTTGCATTATCAAATCTTCCACCTTGAGTAAATTTACCGATTATTTTTCGTCCGAGATCTTTAGCCTCTCTATTACTACCTTCGAATAATTTCTTAGACCAATCTATGATTTGTTCCTCGCTGAAATTCTTCGAATTTCCATCTAGAAATTGTTTTCGTTGTTCGTTAATTATTTTTTCTAGATCAGGTTTTGGTAACCAAACATCTTTCTGAGCGTTATAACAAATAATCGCTTCACTGACAATTAACGATATTAGCATACCACAATCGATCATATACCGCAATAGCACAATTGGCATCCACGCTTTTTCATACATATGTCTACCAAGCCAAAGATAACTACACGGATGTAACCCTGTAGCTAATTCGAATGATATCACACGAGCGAACCCGGTTAAATCAAAATCAGGCAATGGACCATTAATCGCAACACGAGTCATTTCATGTGTGGGATGTCCAAATCGTTTGAAGTACTCAGAGCATTCTCCATATCCGAGAAAACTTCCAGGATAACACGCGGATATATCAATTGAAATCATACCATCACGTGAGTATTTCGTATTCCACAATCCTCCATGACCAAATTCGACGCAACTCAACTTCACATCCTCCAGAAAATCACTTCGTGTTGGACGCCATGAATTCTTTTCTCGTGCGAAGTGAGCTACCACTGATGGAATAGTAAAACTATCCGTAAGTAGTTTTTCTGTAGAAATGCTAGTGTTTCCCTCTGAAAATTCTTTAGAATTTTCTAAATACTCATTAGCGATTTTTCTCATTCTAGTATCTAATTCTTCAGTTCGATATAATTCACCATTTGGTTTTACAAACTGATCAAATCCTATTTCCGGATCCTCATTACTCCTGAGTAACCATACTGACACAGGGTCGTCTTTGGTTAACGCGTGAATAGCATCAAATAATTTCTCTTCATAGAAATCATCCCTAGAAAATTCTTTAGGGATATATCGAACAGTTCTTTCTCGTGGAAATATATTTACCGCGGGTGTCCACGCGTGTTTGTTATGATCAATAATTTCAATTGGAGCTCCTCGCGATTGATATTTCGGTTCGTATAATACTTCTCCGGTTATTGTCGCTACCGATATTGGAAATTTTAATAATGCTTCTAATTTAGCTATATCAGAAATCGTTGCCCCGCGCTGTTTCACTGTTAGTTCCCATTCGGTTATTTTTTTTCTTCGTAGATCAGTTAATTTATTTCCCCGGGATGCATTTTTGAAGTGTTCTATTAACCGTGTTGCTACACAATTAAGTGGCAAAGCCACTGATGATGAAAACATTGGAGCTAGTTTTGCAATACTTGGATTATTATTTATTGGATATAACCCATACACAACTGCTGTTACAGGGTAAGATTTCTCATAGTATGGTTTGTCAATTCCAGTTAGAATTCCTGGTTTGGAATCTCTACTCACAATAACAGTTTTTTTATCCTTAAGGATTGGGTCAAATTTATCTCTGATAATCCATTCACCTTCCTCTTCGATAATGAATTTTATTCTAAAAAAATACTTCAGTAGAGATTTCCCGCCAAGGTGTGAAAGTATCTCAGCTGCTCTTATATCATTCATAGTAGCATCAATTACAGGTACATTGACATCTTCATCAATAATTCGAAATGTCGACCACGTATGAGATGCTCCATCACGCTTAAACTCATTAAAACAGTCGCTGATTTTACTCAATAGTGGTTTATCATCTACTAGACTTTTAGGTATATCAGAGATTCTATCGAGATTAAATCTAACATTTTTCCAAGGCTTAATTTTCGATAATCTCTTGAATCCTTTCATATTAATAATTAAAACAAGTATTTAAATAGAAAATTTTTATATAATGAATCATTGCAAATGGCTTATGATTGGATCAAAGACTCCGTGTAACAAATCATGTAGAAATGAATTCTGTGGGTATCATATGCAGAGTGTGAGAAACGGTTCGGAGGGACCTCTACCATGCTTGCATTGTGGGGTAGGTGTAAGAGGCAAGTCGCAGTTATGCATTAATTGCGGGGGTAAGCGTTATAGAGAGTTAAAACGTTATTATGACAAGCGAAGAATCAAAAATCCTGACGACGTCAATAGCAAAATCATAAAAACTACGGATGACTATATAAAAAGATTTGTTAATGTTATAATTCAGCCAATTAATGAATTAGACAAATAGATATATTATATATAATGAGCCAAGAATTTCAAAGACATCCTGTTATTGAAAACTACGAAGCTTCTAGTGATGGTGTTGTTAGACACAGTAAAAATAAGAAATCTGTTGGGCGGGATAATGGTATGGGTTATTTGATGTTTAATGCTGGAGGGAAAATGTATCTCAATCACCGTTTCGTTTATGAAGTGCATAATGGATTAATCAAGGATGGTTTTGTTATTGATCATATTGATTCTAATCCCAAGAATAACAAATTGAACAACCTTCAAGCTATTTCTCAATGTGAAAACACAAAACGAGGAAGAACTGGGAAATACCCGAAAATTGCTAGACCTGTAAGATCGTTTAATACTGACACGGAGATGGTATTTCAATCAATGACAGAAGCTGGTAGGTATTTCGATATTTTCCCCCCCTCGGTACAAAAAGTAGCAGAAGGAATTTATAAGACCGCTTTTTCAAAGCGTTTTAAAAACAAAATTCAGTTTGTTTATGTATAATTTGCATTGGAAATTGCTTCGTGAAATTGTGAAAGAATTTCCATTGAAAATCTTCAATTTTGCAATTTCACATGGGAGATAACTCCGTTAGGTATAACGCGTGTGAAATCCATAGGATTTCCACCAATGACAGAGTTACGGATCTTAAACACGGAAACGCTAGTGTTGGAAAATCTTCGATTTTTCATTGGCTGTTATAATTAAATAAATCCGAACAAAACACAATCAATTTTGTCTTTTTTCAAGTATTAACAAAACTGTTTTATAAACACGTCGTATTTAAACATTTTTTTTAATGTCTGTTTTAAGTATTATATGTGTTTTCAACGTTGTCAGTGATCGCTAATAAACAAACAAATAATTACAATCACTACACCTATTTTATATCACCTCGTCGTAATGAGTGTATATATACAAATTCGTCTTTATTATAATTGGGCATTAGCCGAAATTCAAGTGTAAACAAAACCACACCGTCACACGTGGTATGAACGTTATTATTGACATTCAAAACCAAAGTTTCGATTTTGCGGTTTTGTTTACACTTGAATGTAGAATAGCCCGCGTCATCCATTGTCATTGAAATCAATTCATTCATTGTTCACCTATAATCTATTGTTGTACCGTCGTCATTGTCATTGAAATCAATTCATTCATTGTTCACCTATAATCTATTGTTGTACCGTCGCATTGTCATTGAAATCAATTCATTCATTGTTCACCTATAATCTATTGTTATGTGTTTGTCGGTTAACCGTTGAGCGCGCTGCTTGATGTATAAAACACCAAGGGGGTTTAAAACGGTAAATGTGCCGTCGTCATTCATTATATATAATCATAATCACCTATAATCGCATTAAGCTTCTGGGTATACTAAGATGATCAACACCTTAGTGTATCCAGAATTCATTTTGAAATACTTTTCATTTTTAATTCTAAAGAATTTTCATACTTTGTATTTGAAATACTTTGCATTTAAACAAATATATTTTTATATATATATGAATATTGAAAATCTCAAATTGATTATTATTGAAATCAACAAGTTGAAGGATGAAAATGTAAAATTATGTTCAGGTTTGGATTGTGATCAAATTATGACCAATTTCGAGGATATACAATTTGCAGAACAGACAGGAAAATATGTTCTATCTAAGAAATATTTTTTAATCAAAAATATACAAAAGCTTATACGTGAGAGCTTAGTAAATACTGAAGATGTTAATGTCTTCGTACCATTATGTAGCATCGTTGAACGTGTACGTAAGCAATTAGGATTAGAATATGAACAAAAGAGACTTATTAATTGTAAAGTGAGACAATTAAAAATGTTAATGGAAAACTCTGAAGGTGATGAGCCCACGCGTAGAGAGCCTCCTTTATTTGTATAACCGATACGGTATGAGGAAGTAAAATTATGTGTGTAAGGGGGAAGTATTAAAATACTTTACATTTTTTAGTTAGTGATTTCTTTCGAAATGATTTGCAATGAAATGCTTTGCATTAAAAAATCCTTTGGATTTTTATTTGACAATTAGTGATACTCTTTTAATAATGATAGGAGAATCATTAACAACGAGATTAGCTAGAGAAAGACTTGAAGCTCTTAAGAAAATATTACCCCTTCGTGATAGAATCCGCGAAAAACTTCAACAGCGGCAATCAATGGCCACCGACTTCACAGAGGATACAGAACAACTCTTCAAACCGGTTGTCAAGGCAACTACAGATGTGAAAACAGCAACTGAACGGGCGATATACGGAGATGTCCCTAAAGAAGGTCCTAGAACAGAGAAGCCTCTTCTCCCTGTGTTGGAGAAAATAGCAAAACGAACTAAACAAACGAAACAAGCTGTACAAATACTTCCAGGTGAAATCGCAGGGGAGATGGAACTACAACGACAGCAAGAACGAGAAGAACGAGAAGAACTACAACGACAGCAAGAACAAGAAGAACAAGAAGAACAAGAAGAAGAACAAGAACAACAACAAGAAGACGCAGTTTCCACGAAGAGTCGTGTTGCCTTTATAGATAAAATCAAACCTAATATTGTATTACATATACAAGAATCTCAATTTGAAAAACCCAGCGATTACATCACCCTTGGTGAATTTGCTGTCAAGAGTTATAATATAAAAGGGGGAATTCTCAAAGAGGAGTATAAGGATAGTAAAATAAAAGAAGATATCTGGTATGATTGGATATATAAAACGAAGAAGAATATTAAGAATCTTACTGAGAAGAGGAAGGAAGAAGAGTCGTATGTAGACTTTCAGAATGGAATTAAGGAAGCAGTAAAAAAAGCTAAATCAGACCCTGAATTTCTTAGATTACCAAAACCCAGTTCAGAAATAAAAACACAAGGTGCAACTGGTATCACTGAAAAAAAAGGCAGTGGTTTAGTTGGAAACTCTAACGTAACATGTCCCGGCAATATTCTCGGTGATATATCACGATTAGAAGTACTTGTAGGTGGAAAACGAGCCGGGAATAACTCAGCAGAAATAATCAATGAAGCAGCTGATATCTGTAGGAGATTATTTCAAGGTGGTATCATGGATATTGCAACATATAGAGATTTCATTGAAGAGTTAGCCGAAAATTCTTCGAATTTCTACGGTTATCATAGCGATTAATGTCACTGGAAATCCTACGGATTTTGCGATTAGATAATTGGAAACACTAGCATTTGGAAAAACACTAGTGTTTTTGTATATAGAAGAATGATCATACACTACAACCATGATAAACCAACTAACGTCTACGTGGTAAACTCACGATTACCAAAATACCGAGTATACTATGGAGATGGTCTCGGTAATACTATAATGGGATTATTTTCAAGAATGGCTCCAAAAGTGGCTCCGTTTGCAAAACAGGCAGCAATGAAAGCAATTGATGTTATCCGAGATAAGGGTATTAACACTGTTGGTGATCTTGCTAGTAAGGCATTTTCAGCCGCTCGGGATAAACTAACAGCGCTAGTGAAATCACGAAGTGATTTTCGACGTAGAAATTCTTCAAAACCTGGAAACACTAGTGTTTCTGGAATGACTTCACTGCCATCTACTGCAGTAATGCCTACACAGGTTAGTAAAATAATAAATAACGCCGTGGATAAAAAATTACAGTCGTTAATGACTAACGCCCAGGATAACATAACAGCAAATATGATAGCCGGAAGTGGTTTTAAGAAGATTCGCCGGAAACGTTAGAAATACAAGTATTTCCAGAAATATTTATTTGAACAGGATTTCCAATTATGATAGTTATTGTAGAAACACTAGTGTTTCTAATATTTGTGTCAGAATCACTTGTGATTCTATTTATTTGAATAGGATGCTCAGTTGTTATGGTTATTGTAGAAATACTAGCATTAGAAATATTTGTGTCAGAATCACTTGTATCAGAAACATTAATGTCAGAATCACTTGTGATTCTACTAACGCTATCTTCATTATCAGATATTTTCATCATCATTATTAAAATACACCCAACTAAATATTTATTTTTATATTATAAAATATTTATTTTTTGCTAATTTTGTTAGATTTTTTACTTTTTTTACTCATTTTTCTAGTGTTTTTACTCATTTTTCTAGTGTTTTTATGCAATTCATCGACAAAATTTCATGAAAATCGAGGATGAAAACCCAAGGAATTCATTTAGAGAAAATCGATTTTGATCAGATTTTTTATCATGTGAGGCTAAAATATGTTGTTTCATCGAATTTTCGATGTTTTTTTTATTGATTTTGTATTGTTTTTTGGCTAATCCGTCGACATAATTTCATGAAAATCGATTTTCTCTAAATGAATTCCTTGGGTTTTCAATTCAAAATTCCTTCAGAATTTTTTTAATTACTTTCAGAATTTTTTAAATTACTTTGTAATTTTTGATTTAGACCATCGGATATATAATAAAAATGTTCAAACAAAACCCTGATGTTGCATTTGACATGGAAGCCCCAGTACTTAAAGATGAATCTGTACGTGATTATCAATTTTTTGCTTATCACGCAGTGCAACCTGATCTTCGGTCACGAATTGAACTTCAAGTTCATGATACAAGTAAATACTTTTTACCCGCTGAAGCCTTTATTGAAGTTGAAGGTGAACTCGTAACAGCTGCTGATACTCCTGCGGTACCAGCGCCATATCCAGCCGGTACTCAAGTCGGTTTTGTCAATAATGGTATCATGGCGTTATTTGAAAGTGCAAGATATCTCATTGATGGAAAGGAAATTGAGTCGATAGAACGTGATGTTGATGTAGCAACAACAATAATAGGGCTAGCGAGATATTCCGACGATTATACAAGATCAGCCGGTCCCTCTATGATGTTTGCAAAGGATATTAAAAATACCACTGGAAAAAATCCATTTGTTGTAAGACGACCAAAGAATAATGCTGGTGCCGCTAATATTGATGCCGAGGATATGATTATAAACAATGATCCTAATTTCAATCTAGGAGCTGCAACACGTATGTCAATGTTGGAAGGGGGACGAAGATCATTTTCATGCGCGATTCCACTACATCATATATTTGGATTCTGTAGAAATATCCGAAAAGTTATCTATGGAGCGAAACATACTATAGCGGTTGTGCGAAAAGGTACTGACAATGATGCAATTTGGAGGATTCCAGCAGATGCTGCAAACCCAAATGCTGATGCCGGTAAAGTCGTTTTAACAAAACTATCACTTTGGATGCCAGTGCTGACTCCATCGTTGTCAACAGAACCACGTTTACTATCATTTATGGATCAAGGGGGGAAGAGATTATTAAGTTGGCTAACAATGAGTACAGATGTTGTACAATCAACTGTTAACGGCGTATTTACGTGGAACCTGGCATCAAAACAGGGTATTTCAGCTCCACGTCATATATTTATTGCGTTACAGGATACGACGAGAATTGGAAATCAACTCTCCTCCCATATGATATTTGATCGATTAGGTGTTAATGAAGTCTCGCTGAGAATAAACGGACAACAAGAACCATCCGAGGATATACAACTTAATTACGGTCAAAACCATATTGCACGAGTTTATCATCGATTGCTGTCGTATATGGGACGTGATCAAAATGTCGATACTGGTCTACAAATATCACAGTTGGATTTTAGTACTCTTTATCCAATTTATTACTTTTCGTTGGAACATCTTGACTTAATGAGACAGTCCGTCGTTGATATACATTTCCGAGCTCGTGTACTTCGTGGTGCTATCCCTGAATATAGAGCTATTGCTGTTATTCTCAGTGATAAATCAATGCTACTCGAAGGTGTTGGTGGACGAATGAGACTTATTGATGCACCAGTGGAAAATCTTTAATTGAATTTAGAAATGCTTGCATTTCCGATTTAGAATCAATCTGTTTTGTATAATGTCGTATAGTAATATCAATGTTACGTTGACACCTGGTCAGCTAAAAAAATTACAATCCAAATCAGCTAAGCAATGTGGAACCACAATAACGCTGAAACCTAATCAAATGAATGGCGGAGGAAATAAACTATCGCTGACGAAAACTCAAACTAATCATTTTAATAAAGCGCTGAAAGAAAAAAAAGGAGTTCAGGTTACTCTTTCTACGAGCGCGATTAAAAACATGGAAAAGACTGGTGGTATATTCCCGTTGTTAGGGTTGATTCCAGGGTTGATTGCCGCAGCAGCCCCAGCGGTAGCGAAGGCAGCAGCATTAGGAGCTATTGGTACCGCAGCAGGAATGGCGTTGAAAAAGGCAACTGGAAAGGGGTATAAAAAAAAAGGAAAGGGTCTAAGACTACCAGGAACCCCGAGTTCATGGTACAGCGGAAAGGGTCTTCGAATTCCAGGAACGATATAGTTCGGGAATCTGCGATTCCTATGTCCAATTTTGATTTAATTGATACCGCTAAAAAATTAAAAATAAAAAATTTCAGAGGGGTTTTTATGAGAGATCAGTTACCGACACAACCAAATGATGTTGAAACCGGTATTATTAATTTAGATAACAGCGATGGACCTGGAACACATTGGGTTGCTTACGCGATTGATCCACGTGGGATTATTTATTTTGACTCATATGGATTAGCGCCGCCGAAAGAATTTATGCGTTATATTAAAACCCTTCCAATGAAGACTTGGTATTCTACGTTACCAACACAAACAATGCTTGATCCACCAATATGTGGTAATGAAGTATTAAACGTACTTGATGCTATATCCAAAAGATTTTCGAAACCACCTCATATAGTAGTAAATGAGTATACTAGCGGTAGAAACGCTAGCGTTTCTCGGATTAGAAATCCATAAGATTTGAATAATAAAAAGATTTCTATAATAATGATTGATATTTGGGGACGACCTTTATCATCGCTGAAGAAACCTGATAGTGGAGTTGAAACCGTTGATAACAAGGATGTTAAAAAATTAATCGAAGATGAAATATCCGAAATATTAAACCTAGCAAATGTTGATCCTAGTGAAATAGTTGTTTTTCAAGATCGTCAGGGTAAGTTGAAAAGTAGTAATATCTCTCTTAATGATATTTTGGTTAAACAACGAGACGCAGCAGAGGATACTATCGCGTTATTTTCTGATGAGGGTAAACTCAAACCAGGTGTACTTGTTTCAACAATTACGGATAAATTAACAACATACGATAACACGGTGAATTCATTAAAATCGCTTAATGATAAGTATGACGATCATATAGTTGCATTTGATCAGTTTACTGCATTACAAAGAAATATAGTTGACAAAATTGACAAACCCCTGCTAGAATTTTTTGGAAATCCACCAGTAACCACACCAAAACTCACCGTAATAAAAGATTCTATGTTAGAACTAGCAACTCTTCAATCCGAATATGAAAAACACACGAAACTATTTATGACGTTTCGTAAAAACCTCATGGATAAGTTTATTGGGAGCCCATTTGATAAAATTGAAATAACACTTCCCGATATAAAAAAATCCATCGATGAACTTAAAACATTCAACAACGCAATAAGGGATGATGCAATGAGAATGATAAACGTTGTTGAAAAAGTAAAAATTCCTCATAATAAATCTACTGTCATCAACGTAGTATACATGATTCAACACGGATCATATACGTGGACACCTACAGATAACATTTTAAACATAACCGCAACCGTAAAGGGTATTTATCGATTAACAATAATATCACCGATTAAATTTAATATATCATCGTCGAGTTCATCTGAAGTTAACAATAATACGGTATCAACGATAATCGACAAGGATACAATTGAACAATTCAAGATAACAAATGATGATAAAAATCTAGCCAAGGTTTCAGTAACGTGGTACGTAGAATTCGTAGCGGATTTAAGTAAACAGTTAAATTGAAAATACTAGCGCTTTTAAAATAAAATGACTCCATCATCGAATCAGTATCGCTATGATCAAGTCAAAGAGTTTCAAACTAAACTCAGTTCTCTCTGTGAGGAGTATCAAATAAAAATCAAAAAATACAAACGAAGAATAACCACAGTTGATATCACCGTGTACTCGGTGTCAGGAGTAATCACTGCTGCTGGAATAATACTATCTTCGGTTACAATGATTGCTCCGGTCGTAGTTCCAATCGCTATTTCCGCAGTGGCTACAATTGCTGGTATATTAACTGGGATCACAAAAAAACTATCATCGTGTAGCCAGAGTAAACTACATGATTATTTAATTAAATATCATATTGCATCTACCGGTTACTCGCAATTATCCTCGTTGATATCATCGTCGTTGGATGACACAACAATATCAGATAGCGAATTTTCAACTATGGCTCAATTGTATAAATCAACAATGCTGAAATTAGAGCAGAATAATAATAATAATGTTGTCGCAAGAACTACTTCAACAAATAGTAACAAATACAACACCAGTGAAAACAAGCACGATATCAGTAACCTCAACACGTCCCGAATTTAGTGTTAATTTTCCAATTCCTGTTCCCGTGAGCGAGATCGCACTAGCAAAACTACGAGTGTATCATAGCTGGCCTAATATTAGATCGGTAGCATTTGGTGGTCAACAACCGAATAATTCCTTGGTATTTGCAAACAAGAATCGTGAAGACGGAACACCAGATTGGCAGGTTGTTTCTATACCAACTGGGTCATATCAAATCGAACAGATCAACGCTGAATTTCAACGAAGAATAAAATCTCTCACTAAAAAAGAATCAAAAATCGCTATAACAGTTCATGAACCAACACTATCATCTGCTATCGAGATAAATACAGAAGGATACGTTGTAGATATTTATCAGAGTTCTATAAGATCAGTGTTAGGATGGCCTGAATTACCACCGGATAACTCGCGAGAAAATTCGAAGGATTTTCCACCCGAACCTAAGAAATCCGATTATATCACCGATAAAATAAAACCCGTCAATGAAGTCAAGAGTTATCAAGATTATGCTCCTAATAAATTCTTGAATAAAGAAATTTATGTTCCTCTCATTAACGGAAATTTCACAGCAATGAATAACGATTTTTCACTACTGCTAATATCTATTAAATCCGGCTCTCTCACCAAGGATGAATTTATCAACGTCGTAGAAACGGGTAATAAAATCATCGACGATATGAAAATATTTCACTCGAAAATTATTCAAGAAGTATTAAATGAAGAGATCTTACATGATAAGTTTGCGGATCTATACAATATTAATAAAACGGAGATTAAAGATTTTAAAATCCCTGGATATAATCCGGATAAACTAAAGAAACAACTTGACGATGCTATTAATATTGGGTTCAAAAGAATCCACGATAATTGGAAAAAATCGAAGAATCCTACAGAAAATATTCTGAAATTTAATAATGATCCAGAAGGCGGCGGTAGACATATTGCTCCGAACAATGTGAATATTTCAACGGTGATTGCGCTCAATTTAGTATGTGATGTTATCGAAGGAAATTATCAAATAAATCTCGAACAATCAAATCAAGCTCAGCAAGGATATATTTTATATTCATTTGCACCAACGGCTCCTCCAGGATTTCTAATTATTGAAGACCCAACTAATCTAGTCTATATGCGATGTCATAATAATTTGTTAACGAGAATTAATTTCAAACTCACTGACCAATCTAATAATCTGATTGATTTACGAGGTGAGGTTTTACAAATTAGTTTATTTGTGAAATCTTAAGGACTTGATCAAATATTTAGTTAGCGCATTAGCAGCCGAGGAGGTGAACGTCAACTAAATGGCGTCTTTTTTTTTTAATTTTATTTTGATGAATGGAGGCTTATATTAAGCATTTTCGAGAAAGCCTCAGTTTGCTAAATCGACACCTGTAAAAGTTGGTCTGTTCACATTCTCTGCATTTTGTTAGATATTTTCGGTTTCCGTAGAAGCCTTATTTTTGCTTGAAAACTTGGTCTGTTCACCCTCTCTGCATTTTGTTAGATATTTTCGGTTTCCGTAGAAGCCTTATTTTTGCTTGAAAACTTGGTCTGTTCACCTCCTCTGCTGCTAAGTTTGATCGCTATTAAGGAATATACAGACCAATGTATGAAGTTTTCAACTTGATGAGAACGAAGTATTTCTGTAACAACCGAAATTATGGGATTTTAATTAATCTAAAAAAATAGAGCGGAATGGTGATCGTTGTCAAATCTTTATTTATCAAATTTTAATGGAAATAGAGATGGTGGGGGGGGGGGGTGTCGATGGTTAATACATTTTTCCCCCAGACGGTTAATATCTGGTTAATTAACAGATAAAACACATTCATTAACTTCGCATGCAGAGGATTTAATGGTCAAATTATTCGGAACGTTAGTTTTCCTGGAAAAATCGGTCATTTTGTTATGCTGAGAACTACCACGTCCAGAAGATGAACACACTATTTCACTGACACTTAATTGCGAATTCAAGCGCCCAATAATCCTTATTTTTTTCACCAACTGGCAATACCTAGATATAATATTCCAGTCGTAACCGGGCATGTTCTTCCAATATACAACTGGCAACCAAATGAAACGTATTTTTCTAAAAGAAAGAAGTATGTCGGCCTTCGCACAATTAGCCTTGCGAGACCGAAATGAAACCTTGATGGTCGCTCTATCGTTGCTTTTTCTTTGTAATGATTAAAACATTTTATCTGATGCGCCTTTGTTCCAGTTGCGATATAATAGTCTGGATTAAAAATAATCAAACCAAATAAAACACAGCTGTCATAGAACTATTTAAACATATCCCAAATGTAGACACCATCCATATTTCTTGTATTACTACAAATGGGTCTCTTTACCGAGAGAGTTCAACCAAAGCCGTGAATCCTGCTAGACGTCACTTATTTTCCCATGATTTCCAAGGATTCCTAGACTACAATCGTTGTCTACTAAAAATGTCATCATGTCCCGACCTTCAATAATTTTTCTCTGATCAATGTATGACCACAAATATCACAACTACACATTTGCACCACAACTTCACAATTGCATGCCAACCTCACAAATGAACGGTCTCCCTAATCACATTTACATAACGTATTTCTCGCTGTGAAAATATACAACTCAATCATGCAATTCAGGGAACTTTGATTTCTAATCTACACTAGGTCAGTAAAATCATGATTTTAAGCCTCATTTCGCCTGTACCATCATAACAACAATTAAAGCGGTCTCCAAATAATGAACAATGCCTTCTCAATCATTCCATTGTACAATTTACCAGTCCCTATGCATACATACTGCACATGAAGTCACAAAACCAATAAACATAACAAGATTTTCAAAAGGACTACTTGGCTACATGCACACTTATGCGGTTTTGATTGAAATCACTACGAAATTAAACAATGCCATCATGTGATTTCATCAACAGTGCACTATGTGACTTTTACCCCTATCAACTGTCTAATTATTCAGGCTAACGACTATTTCCCAACACCGACTTCCTATAATTAATCAAGTAATTTAAGATATCTTTAAAATATACAGCTATGTACCAAGGGCACTTACTCCATACGTTTTACTCATATTAATAAAAAGACACAGCATACTCGCTCTATGTATATATATATATATATATATATATATATATATATATATATATATATATATATATATATATATATATATATATATATATATATACATATATATATAAGCACATCATCGCTAGTATTTGCTTCACTTTCTAATTTTGGAGCTTGAAATCTCAACAAGCCATAAGACAGGAACAATCTCTAAAGTGATTATTGGGTGAATTTGGCGAGTCCCTTCAACTGGAAACATATTGTTTAATACATACATACATACATACATACATACATACATACATACATACATACATACATACATACATACATACATACATACATACATACATACATACATACATACATATATATATATATATATATATATATATATATATATATATATATATATATATATATATATATAGCATTCACGTGAAACAGCAGATTCTTTGCAATCAAGTTCATTAAACTCATTGCGAAGGATTCAAAGTCTCTTAAATATAAAGCAAAAAGCAAAATAGGCAGGTCTTTATGTTGACCGTTGCGACAAAAATGAGCAACGCATTGTACCTCAGATGGTGTACCAGGTAATAAAGGAAATTTTAAGTTTTGACCTATTGACCAGCGTAACAAATGAATCACGTAGATGTGTCTCTTGAGTTCGTCATTCATTGGTCCCTGCTGATCTATGTAATAGATGAATGCAACGTTTTGTAATATTTTCATAAGTCAAAAGAAAATTCAACAAAAAGACAGATACGTGCAGAGATAGAAAATGATCTAGTCGGTACGTCGTCAAAAAAAACCTCCAAATATTTCTTTGGAATTTCTATTTGGGGTAGGTAGACTATTGTGTTAAAATATTTGCATATTTGATATTTTAAACTTTGAATACATTCATTGTGCTAACAAGTTTGCGAGATATGATTTGTTATAAGACTCAGTTTTACCAGTGTCGGGCTATATTGTGTAATTTCTAAAGTAGAGCACATACGAAAACGTCTGAAATATAAACATAAAAGATGCATACATTTTTGCCAGGGCTTTAGATTTTCCAAACAAAGAAAGAAAAACACAATTCAGTCGTAACACTATCAGCTGTAATTCCATCTCCGCTTATTACCAACCCGGGAGTTTTATCTTTTATCTTCCGGAGCTAATACATTATCGGTCCCTAATGTCCTTACCTTCCAATGTGTTCCATCCAAATTAAGAGATACGCGTTAGATTGTATAGGATAGTTAGGACATTAGAATGAGAGTAATTATTTACGGGTCTCTACTATGGAGATGAGTAACATTAAAGACGGCAAAACGAATTCAAAATCTCGAACCTAAATTGGTATGTATGTATGTATGTATGTATGTATGTATGTATGTATGTATGTATGTATGTATGTATGTATGTATGTATGTATGTAATGGCAATCTTAGAAAGAGACGTATATTCGTTTTGTCAGATGGCGTTTCTCATACTCTCATTCTCCATGACAATACCTTTTACTCTGCATTCTGTTATAGAGACAGAAACAAGTTCAGCTTCAACCATTTAGCTGTATGTAACCATTGTCTATTTTCCATGGCTTTTGTGTCAGCGTTTGTCATTTAGGCAGTATGAAGTCATTGTCGATCGTCCATGACTCTTCATTTCAGCTACAGCCATTTTAACTGTATGTATCCATTGTTGATCTTTGATGACTCCTAGTGTCAGCAGTAGCCATTTTAACTGTTTGTAACCATACTCCATTTTTTCACGACTCTTTGTTTGAGCTCAAGCCATTTAAACTGAAAGTAACCATTGTGGATTTTCCATGACACTTTGTTTGATCTTTATTCGTTTGAACTATTGTGTATCTATTTTCCGTAGCAAATTTGTGCCGGTTTATCCAATTTAAACGTTTCCTAACTATTGTAAATTAACCATGACTCTTTGATGCAACCTTAACCATCCAATCTCTATGTCACCATTGTCGATTTTGCAGGACTGTCTGTGTCAAATTTAGCCATTTCGTGAGTAGGCAACATTTGTCAACATTTAATGACTCTTTGTATTAGCTTTATCCATTTAAACTGCATGTAACCATTGTCGATTAACTATGAATCGCTGTGTTAGCTTTAGGCATTAAAATGTATGTAACCATTGTCGATTTTGTATTACTCCTTGTGTCAGCTAATTCTATTCAAATTTATTTTTTAATCATCGTGGACCTACCATGAGGATTTGTATGCTTTAGACATTTAAACTGTACGTAGCAGTTGTCGATATTTGATTGACTATTTGTGTCAGTTCTTGGCATTCAAACTTTATGTAAACTATTTCTATTTTCCATGGTTCTTATTGTCAGCTTTAGCCATGTAAAATTTAGATAACCATTGAAGGTTTTCAATGACTCTTTGCGTCTGTTTATGACATTTAAATGAAATGCAACCATTGTGAATTTTTATGACTCTTTGTGTCCGCTTTTGTCATTGGAACTATGCATTGGAGTTGTCGATTTTGCATAACATTTTCAGTCAATTTAGGTTATTCAAACTGTATGTAAATATTGTCTATTTTACGTCACTCTTTGTGTAACATTTAGTCATTTCTATAATTGGTAGCCTTGGTCATTTTCCATGACTATGTTCAACGTTATCCGTTTCATCTAAATGAAACCATCGTCGATTTTCCATGACTCTTTGTGTCAAGTTTACCCATTTAAGTGTGTGAAACCATTGCCAATTTTCTATGACTCTGTGTCAACGTTATCCTGTTACGAGTCTATGCTTTTAAAATAAGTAGCTGTCACTAGTGAAGACGACAAACGTTATAAAATTAACAAATAATTTTTTTTCATAGAATTCAATTTGAAACACGAGAAAATGATCATATGGTATTGCGAGTTAAACTCAAAACTAGTCCAAGAATTAAAGACGCACCTAGTACACAGAAGTCCTCAATAAAACTCAGTTCATGTTCCGATGAGCTCCAAAGTTGAAGGAGAGTAAACATTTCCTTACAAAAGAAATTTTATGTTCCAAGAAACATTCGTCAGCAGTATGAGAAGCATTTTCCAAGATTTAGAGCTTATGCTCATTAATATGTCTTAATGTCACAACTAGTAATGCTAGTTCCCTTAGATATTCTTAATCTTGATCAGCTTTCTTGGCTTAGCACCACCTATCAATTAACTGCTCTTTTGGTCTTGTAAATGCCACATGAGTTTGTCCAGTTTCTTTGTTATAGTTCTTGACTTGTTAGGAATAACTCATGACTCATTCATTAACTAGATCATAGTCATCATTTTGCTGTAAACATTAGGAAGCATAGATGTCTGCGGCTTTGCCATCAAGTGCAGTGTGTAAAAATAAGTCAACGCTGCTTTAGCCATTTCGAATTTTCAGCAATTATTTAAAAAATGAGGAAATATGTATCGACTTCTATTCCTTTACAATAACATGTAATGAAATTTTAAAAAATAAAAATTAACAGAGTAGCAACTTAATTAAATATACATAAGAACCCGTTTGAACTGAACGAAACCATTGTTGATTTTGCATGACTCAATGTCAGCATAAGCCATTTAAATCAAATGCAGCCACTATCGATTTACCAAGACAATATATGTTAGCTTTCAGTATTGAACCCGTATATCAAATTTCCATTATCATTTGTGTCAATTTATAACATTTGAACTGAATGTAGCCATTATGGGTTTACCGTAGTTGGATGCGTCAGCTTCAATTATTATATTTTACTTAACCATCGCACTCTCTGGGAAAGCAATGATGACAATTTGAAATTACGAACAGAGCATTAGATGTTATTATTACAAATAATACTTATTGGCAAGTGAAGTCTATATTTATTGTCAGTACAACAAAATTATAATTATGTTGTGGTTTACGAACGTGTCTTGACGGACTTTATGTTGGTATATAATGTATATGGACAAAGGTTTTGATACCTTACTAAAAAAAAACAGGACAGATACATTTAGAACGTGTAAGAAATAAGAACACGATATCCACGGAAACTCATATTAGTTGCAAAGTTTAAGAATTGCTATAATAGTTACGTTAATAACTGCTTTGATGAGCAAAGATTGAAACGGTAGAAAATGAAGATCGTACATCTAACGATTTTTTTATTGCTTGACCTGATGGACGTTTGTAATTTTTAAACACTAAAAATAGCTAAATTATGCGTTATATTTATGAGCTTGATATCAGACTTATTATTAATATAAGAAGTAAATATATTTATTTGCGTCAATGTTTACAAGTTACGGTTTGGACTTGAAAACATCAGGATCATAGTAATAGGTTATTTTCCAATATGTAATGGTTTGCTTTAGAAAATATTATTTGTGACCTGAGGTCAAGTAGAGAACTATATAATCTTGTAATTGGTTATTCATCCTTTAACATCTAGCACTTTAAGTTGTATTATATAATGTAGCTGTGAGTTTTGTTTGAGATGGAATATGTTTGTTCAAATTGTTGAATTCAAGTGATCTTTTTCTCTAGACATCCATTTTCATAAGTTACTTTTAACAGGTTATAGTTTGGACTTGAAAACATCAGGATCATTCTAATAGGTTATTTTCCAATAGGTAATGGTTTGCTTTAGAATATATTAATTGTGACCTGAGGTCATGTAGAGATTTATATAATCTTGTAATTGGTTATTCGTTCTTTAACATCTAGCACTTTAAGTTGTATTTTATAATGTAGCTGTGAGTTTTGTTTGAGATGGAATATGTTTGTTCAAATTGTTGAATTCAAGTGATTTTTTTCTCTGGACATAAAAAAGTGCTATGATAACATCTTTGGATCGAGACATTTACTGTAATTTATATCATGTTCAAACCTTGAATAATATTTATGTCATTAAAAACATCGATGAATTGTTGACACATCAACACCTCAATATCTGCTACAGACACGCCGGTTTTGAGATTTTGTTCTGGAATTTTGCTTAATGTTGTTCATAACTCTAAATTACTACGATTTGTGTCCGCAATTATTGGAATATTTTACTCGTAACTAATAGAACATCCAAATGACATATATCACATCGGTATTTGTATGCCTACTTCTGGAAAATATCCTAGCGGGATTCTTTTGATTGTCTAACATAACATCATCATATACGACTAAATTGTTAATAGTTCCATCAATATCATCAATGCTTGGTGCTTCCTCGATATCGGTTATAAAGTCAGTAATATCTTCATTGATTTCTGATTTTGTTTGTTTGTTTGTTTGTTTCTTTGATTAGGATTTTTAACGTAGCTTTCACAATTTTTCAGTCCTATCGCTACGTTGTCTGCTGTGAGGCAGTTTATAGTGATGTCTGGCAATGAGGCATCATGCCGCAGACATCTAGCATGATGTCCCACCCAGTCACATTATCCTGACACCAGGCCGACCAGTCCTAACACTAACCTCTTAATGCTGAGCGTCAAGCGAGGCAGCTGTTAGTAAAATTTTTGTAAGTCTTTGGTATGACTCGTCCGGGGATCGAACCCACGACCTCCCGCTTGCGCGGCGAACGCTCTAACCACTAGGCCACCGGAGCGGTTTATTTCTGATTTTGATTTCTCATTAAAATCCTTTAACATCTGCGCTAGGAGCAACTGCGCTAGGAGCAATCAAATATAGTTTATCCCATTTCATCCATCTCATTATCAAATTAAGTAGCAGTTGTGTCTTGCCACTTCCAGATGGTCCGATTATAATCATACGAATACAATTTGGTGGCGTTGCATGATGTTTAACAGGATCTCGTTTATAGTCGCCGAAAAATCAATTACATTCTTGTTATTATAAATAAATTATGGATCTATATTGTGTGAAATGTAAGAAGCGTACTAGCACAAACGACTTGACGACGATTACAACTAAAAATAACAGATCAGAACTTGCAGGTAAGTGTGTACAATGTGGTTCAAAAAAATTTAGATTTTGTTTCTATGAAATCTGCAGATGGTTTTAAAAAAAGCGAGGAGGTGATATTGCAGCCAAGTTAGTAAAACTCCCAGGAACAACATGGGCAAAGTATCCAGGAAGAAAACACCTTCCAGGATATAGTTATTGTGGACCCGGGACCAGACTCTATATCAGACTCGATGATCAAAACCATCCCCAACCCGGGAAAACCAAATAAACTCCACTGATAAGGCGTATCATGCTCATGATGTTGCTTATAAAAGCAGTGATCTGCAAAATAAATATATCGCAGATGTAAAATTGATTCATGCATTGAATTCTATCACTGATACATCCTTCAAAGAAAAATTGGATCCATGGTTGATAAAATCGGCGATGAAAAGTAAATTGATGTTGTGTGCTGGTAATTAATAACATCTTGGAATCTATTTATTATTCTCCAAGAGGATACTGGAGGGGTAAATCAGCAATCAGTAAACTTGCTAGCGCCGCAAAGGTGAAAAATACGATATGGCAAATTTATCTACCACCGCCTAAACAAATTAACTATTTGCATTTTGATGTTATCGCACCTAGTGAGGTTCATCAGGATGATATTTTATTTCTGCCGCATGGTTTTTACAAGTATGCGCTAACCGTAGTTGATGTTGCGAGTAGATACAAACAAGGAGAACCTCTAAAGACTAAAGACAAAATCATCAACTGAAGTGGATTCTGTGTTTGAATGAATTTATCGAAGGGGTCCTCTGCACTGGCCAAATCTATTACAAGTTGATCCTTGCAAGGAATTTCAGGGTACAGTGTTATCAACAGTGAAGCATCATAATGTCACCATCAGACGAGGACATACTGCACTACACCGCGATCAATTGTTGAACGATTTAATCGGACACTTGCTGAGCAGTTATTTGGATATCAAAACGCGAAGGAATTTATTCAGGATAAACGATCCCATGAATGGGTGAAGATATTACCAGGCGTAATTACCGCGTTAAATAATGAGATTACTCGAACAATTCAAGTGAAACCTAACAACGCGATTAAATAAAAGTATATACCCGTAAAACCGCAAAGTGATTTGTCAAAACAACCAATACTCGGCAATGTCACTGTTAGGTATTTACATGAACCAGGAGAGCTTGAAGGCAGCAAAAAAAGAGCTACTGATCCTATTTGGAGTGTTACTGCACATAAAATATCTAGTAGAACGAGATCTACGGATAGACCGCCAGTCTATAGGTTGGATTCAACTGCTCCTCAGCGTGTGTTTACTCGTTAACAACTACAAGTGATACCCAAGGATACTCAATTACTCAATTACCGCCGCGTGGTCTTAACTAGCACCTCTGCGCCTATTGCACTCAAGACAAGTCAGCATCACATAATCACATTATCTCTGGTATGACCATGGCTGCTATTCTTTCTGTCTACGGTAAATTGGCGAGGATCTTTATCCGACCAACAGCAACACATTATACAATTACAACTCGCGCAGTGTTTCAGTGTGATTATAAATTCGGCATCAATGTCAAATGTTCTGTTATTTTTTTTGTCCTGTTGTTTATAACCAGAGAGTTTTTTCTGATTATATCATCGCTGACAATATCACTTATTGTAGTGTCGTTATAGTCTAAAACAACTCTTCGAAGTTGATTTATTCTTCGTACTCTGGACACCGCAAGATAAACTAAATTTGACCGCTAGATGTGATTATCTATGATCCAAACAATTGTATCGGATATAGTCAATCCCTGCGAAGAATGTATCGTCGTTGCGTATCCTAACTTCCATGGGGATTTATCAGCGAGCAATGCATCTTCGACAACACTGATATCAACCAACAATATCATTTAACACTCTAATCTGCTTCTCTGTCAGGCTTGGAATATCAACTTCGATATTTTGTCCTCTGTATCCTTGGGTCTATAAACAGCGGCACTGGAATTGTTGCGAATTTTTCTTTATGCGTGGTAAATAACTTCATCTGAAGTGTGTCTCTGACTATAATATTTCTACTGTCCACTATCAAATCATTTGGTCTCCACGCTTCCCAGAAATCATTTAATGGGGTTTCTGAAATTATTTCACGCGCTATTTCACATTGGATTCTATCAGGTTGTAATCTGATTAGTTTCTTGAACTCTCGTAATTGATCATCAAGTGCTCTATGATCGGTATTAATTTCTTCATAATAGTCTACAAAATTCTTTAGCCAATTATGTGGAGACAAACCGACAAATGGTAGTGGTTGACCATGATCGCCATATATTATCACAATAACCACTCGAGAAACCTTTGTAATACATCTAACGACACCGTGCATATCTCATCCCAAATGATGATTTCAGGAATATATTCGATCAGGAGTCCATTCGTCACTTTACCATCAAAAGAAACTGTGATAAGTGCACGCATTAATTCCTCGTTGTTTCATCTCTCTTGAAAGTCTGTGTGTTGGTGTTAGAACAATCATGTTTGATTTCCCTCGAAATAATTCAATTGTACGAGTCGTATTTCCTGATCCACCACAGCCGTTTAAGTAACTGGTTTTATATCTACATCTTGGATCGAAATACGACGTTGCATTAGATAGTTCTTTTATCTGATTTTTTTTCAAGTAATTGTTTTCAATTGTAACATCTGCTGATTTGGAGTAATCACGTAGTATTTCCTTTTTAATTCTCCATGATCCCCAACTCTCTTCTGAATTAGTGAGTTCAGCTACTTCTTCGCTATATTTTACGTCTAAATAAAATGAATCAGTGGCTACTCTAACTGCGGATTTAGGAAATCTATTTATCATCGAAAGTAAATTAATAGAAGCATAATCTAGCATAGACGACCTTAAGTACGTATATTGATGATTTTCTCCATCTGTGTAAGTAACAACTGTACCCAATTTGGTTCCATCGGACAAGAAAGCGTCTTTACGATCGACGTATATACCACTAGATGTTACATTTGCGATTATAAAATCGTATTCAACATCATCTATAATCAACCGCAAAGAATATCGTGTATGGTCATATTTTCCACCTTGTGTGAATTTACCAATTATTCTTCTACCGAAATCTTTTGCGTGTTTATTTCTAACTTCAAAGATTTATTTGGACCATTTCACGATATATTCTTCGTCGAGGTCGGGAAATTGTTTTTTGTTTTCGCTGATTATACTATCTAGACAATCGGGTTGTGGTAACCAGACTTCAGTCTGCGCTCGATATGATATAATTGCTTCACTGACAATCAGCGTGATATAAGCATTTTAAAATCATTCATATACCGTAATAACACTATTGTCATCCAGTGTTTTTCATAGATGTGTCTACCAAACCAAACATAACAGCACGGATGAAGTCCTTTATCCAACTCAAATGATACCACACGAGCGAATCCGGTGAGATTAAAACCGCGCAGTGGTCGATTAATTACAACACGGGTCATCTCATGTGTGGACTGTCCAAATCTTTTGAAGTACTCAGAGCACTTTCCGTACCCAAGAAAACTCCCTGGATAACACGCAATCATATCAACCGAAATAATACTTTTGGGGTCGTATTTTGTATTCCATAATCCACCATGGTTATATTCCACGAAGCTTGATTCGATATCTGAGAAAAATTCTGCGCGTGTTGGTTTCCATAGATTTCTCATTCTCGTGAAACGAGCTGCAACTGACGGTATTGTAAAACAGTTTGTTAATAATTGTTCGTCGTAATCCGTTGAAAAAGCACTATCTATTTTTTTCATTTCGTTGTGGAGGGCTTCAGTACGGTAGTATTCGTTATTGGGTCTTACAAATTGATCGCATTTACCCTCTTCGTCTTCAAATCTGTGAAGTAACCACACTGACACAGGATAGTTTTGACTTAATTCGTAAATAAAATTAAATAAATTTCCCCCAGAGTGTTCCCCGAATAACTCCACGGGTAGATATTTTATGGTTCTATTCCGCGGAAATATTGTTACCGCAGATGTCCATGCATGTTCATTGTGGTCAATAATTTTGATTGGAGCTTCATTTGATTTATATTTTAATTCGTGTAATACCTCTCCTGTTATCGTTATTACGGTTATTGGGAATCTTAATGATCTTCCTAATTTGGCTATATCTTGAATTGCTGCTCCCCTCTCCTTCACTGTTAATTCATTTATTTTTTTTGTGTATTAGATCCGTCAATTTTTTATATAATGAATCATTGCAAAGCTTACGTCGTGGAAGTTTAGGGCCCTTACATTGCAGACGATGTGGGGTAGGTGTGCGTGGTAAGTCTCAGTTATGTCTGAATTGCGGTAGTAAGCGATACAGAGAGCTATAACGCTATTATGATAAACGAATCAAAGATTCCACCAATGACTGTTACTCTGTACTTGACAGCGTAATGGACAGAGTCAATGATACAATCATAAGAACACCTCAAGACTACATTGAAAAATTCTCAAGTAATAATTAAACCAAATAATGAATTAGACAAATAATATTATAGTATATAAATGAACCAAGAATTTCATCCTCATCCCGTGATTACCAATTATGAAGCATCTCATGACGGTATTGTCAGAGACTGCAGACTGAAGAAACCAGTTGGTATCGTTAATAATCTTGGATATCTGATATTTAATTCTGGAGGGAAAAGTCATCTTAATCACAGACTCGCATGTGTGTGTTTCCATGGATTGATAAAAGATGGGTTTGTAATCGATCATATTGATTATAATCCCAGGAACGATTCTTTAGATAATCTTCAAGCTATTTCTCAGAGTGAAAACACCAAACGAGGAGGGACTGGAAAATAATTGAGAAATGCGAGGCCAATAAAATCATTTAATACAGATAATAACGAAGAAAGAGTATTTCAATCAATGACTGAAACCGGTAGACATTTCGATAATTGTGAACCCTCAGTACGATTTGTTGCAGGAGAGGTATATCGATCGGGTTTTTCTAAAAAAGATTCAAAACAGAATTCAATTTACATATCCGTGTGCGCTTTTGTGTGTAGATTGAAACAACGATAACTCTTTTGTTGTAGTCATGTATCTCAATGGGATAATGGCTTTTTTGTGTGGTTTAATGTTTCACCAGGTAGAAAAGTTCCGCAGGTAATCTCTTGTTGTCATCATTATATCAATTTGACCGCAACCAGTTGGCATCTTTGACCCCAAACTGATAAGATGTAACAAAACGGCACTCTGATTCTAACTAAGAAAATGAAACAATACACTGCGGGAATGAAACAACACAACCTTGATCTGCCCTACATGTACCCAAATTCCTCCCTAACATGGAAAGAAAGAAGAATTACGAAAAACTACAACAACAACAATAACGGATTTGTCGAAAATAACAAAGTGGATGCAAAAATCGAAAATATGCCACGGCATACAGAATAACTGTGATAAAACCCTTCACATGATACACATATATCGTGTTCAAAATTATGGATTTATAGATTACGGACACTATCATGGATAGTACTGTTAATGGTTTACTTACTTGGCAACTGGCATCAAAAAAAGGTGTTTCTGAGCCGCGGCATATATTTGTTGCGTTACAGGATAAGGCGCGATTGGGTTCACAAACACACAGCCATATGATATTTAATAAATTTGGTGTTAATGAAGTTTCGTTGAGTGTAAACGACCAACAAGATCCAACCGAGGATATTTTACTTAATTACAATCAAAACCAAATAGCACACGTGTAATCATCGTTTGCTATCATTTATGGGACGTGATAATAATGTAGATACCAGTCTGCAAATATCACAGTTGGATTTTAAAAAACTATATCCCATCTACAACTTTTCATTGAAACATCTTGACTTAACCAGACAATCCGTCGTTGATATATACTTTCGAGCTCGTGTAACCGCTCCTCCTCCTCATCCTGGTTACAGAGCAGTTGCTGTAATTCTCAGTGACAAATGAATGCTACTCGAAGGTGTTGTGGACGAATGAAGGTAGTTGATGCACCAGTAGAACATATGTAATATTTTCAAAAACATGTAACGGAGCAATTAGATCAATCTGTTATTAAATAAAATGTCATATAGTCATGCTAGTGTTACGTTAACTCCTAGTCAAATTAAAAAATTGCAATCGGAATCAGCTAAAAAATGTGGAACCAAAATATCGCTGAAGCACAATTAGATGTCTGCTGGCCAGAATAAGCTATCATTGACAACTCGTCAGATAAAACACTTCAATGATGCCATCAAAGATAATAAAGGTGTTTAGATCACTCTCTCTGCTGCCGCAATTAAAATCTTGATAAATTTAGGTGGTATATTCCCACTTTTTGCTGCGTTACCAGCATTAATTGCAGTAGCAACCCCAGCGGTAGCAAAAGCCGCCGCGCTTCGAGCCGTTGGTACAGCGGCAGGGATGGCACTAAAAAAACCTACCGGACAGGGATACAAAAAAAGTAACGATCAGGAAAGGGTCTGAAACTACCAGGAACTCCGTATTCATGGTACAGCGGAAACGGCCTGAGACTGGGAACAGTTTACGAACAATAGTTCCCATGTCAAATTTTGATTTTACTCGTTGCGGCTAAACTACTAGCGATAAGAAAACTTTAGAGGTGTCTTTATGAAAGTTCAACTACCACAACAACCAAGCAGCGTTGAAACCGGTATCATTAATCTCGATAACAGCAGCGGACTTGGAACTCACTGGGTTGATTACGCGATTGATCCGCGTGCAATTGTTTATTTCGATTCATATAGGTTAGCGTAGCCTAAAGAATTTATGAGCTATATAAACCACTTGAAAACTCCGATCTGGTATTCAGCGCTCCCAACACAGAAAATGAATGACCCACCAATATGCGGCATAGAAGTTTTGAATGTCCTCAACGCTATTTCATCATCGGAAAAACCACCACATAAAACTGTACACGAATATACGAGTAATCGCATTTTAGAGAGAAATTATATAAAATAAGATGATTGATATATCTTTATCAAGCTTGAAAAAACCACCTCGGAAATATCTGCAACCGGTGATGTAAAAAAATAATCGAAGATGAAATATCCGAGATGTTAAACCTCGCAAGTGTTGATCCCAATGAAATAGTCGTATTTCAAGATCATCAGGGAAATTTGAAAACGAGTAATGTTTCTCTTCATGATATTTTAGTTAAACAACGCAATGCAGTAGAAGATACTATCGCGTTGTTTTCTGATCAGGGTAAACTCAAACCGGGTGTACTTGTTTCGACGCTCACAGATAAATTAACAGCGCTCGGTGATAATTATTCATCAACGATAGAATTATTAAAAAACTACGCGATGAATACAACTCTCACGTAAATGCGTTTATGGGGTTACAAAAAGCTATTAACACATTTCAGGCCACAATAAACGATTTCTTTTGAGATACACCGGTTTCCACACCGAAACTCACGGAGATAAAAAGAGCTATGTTAGAATTAGCAACACTACAATCTAGGTATGAAGATCATGTTGAACAATTGTCAGCTTTTCGGAAAAATATTATATAGAAATTCTTTGGAACCTCATTAGATAAACTCGAGATAAAACTCATATATGTAAAAAATCCATCGAAGAGATCAAAAAGATCAACGATATAATCAAAGATGATTTACCTCGGATGATAGAAACACCTGAAAAAACAAAGATTCCTCATGAGAAAACGAACAACGTAGTATACACGATTCAACACGGATCATTTACGTGGACACCACAAAATAACATTAAATATCACCGCGACCATCAAAGGTATTTATCGATTAACACTAGTGTCACCGACTCAATTAAATATTTCATCAACGAGTTCATCTGGGGTCAACAATATGATACCAACGATCATCGACAAGGAAACAATTGAACAATTCACAATAATATCCACTGATAATAATTTGGCTAGGGTTTCAGTAACATGGTATGTAGAATATGTAGCGGATTTATGTAAACAACTAAATTGAATTCACTAGCGAATTTAACCCCAGCAATTTGAAATCTATTACAATACATAAAATTTCATCATTGGCAACGTCACAACAGAATCGCTATGATCAGGTCAGAGAATTTCAAACTAAACCCAAAACACTCACTGAGGATTATCAAGTAAAAATAAAAAAAATAGCGACAAAGAATCACCGAAGCTGATGCTACCGTGTACTCGATATCAGATGTAATCACCGGAGCTGGTATTATACTCCCCTCTGTGACAATGGTTGCCCCGATAGCTGTTCCAATTTGAATATCAGCGGCGACAACAATCGCGGAAATTATTTAAATAATAACCAAAAAAATATCATCATGCAGCCAGCGCAAACTACAAGATTACGTAGTTAAATTCCATGTTGTGTCAACAGCGTACTCGCAATTATCCTGGATGATATCGTCATCACTCGATGACACATTAATATCCGATAGTGAGTTTTCAGCGATGCCAAAATTAGAAAAACAACACGGATATAATAACAATGGCGACATCGCAAGAACTACTTCAACGAATAGCAGAAAATACCACACCGGTGAAAACCAGCATGATCTCAATAACCTCAACCAATCCTGAATTCAGTGTGAATTTCCCCACTGTGATTCCTGTGAAGGAGATAGCACTAGCCAAATTACGAGTATTCCATAGTTGGCCAAATAATAGATCAGCACCTTTCGGTGGTCAGCAACCGAATAATTCCTTGGTGTTTGCGAGTACGAATAAACCCGATGGTACTCCAGATTGGAACGTTGTTTCGTTACCATCTGGGTCATACGAAATCGAACAAATTAATAATGAATTACAATGCAGAATAAAATCCATTACTGGAAAAAGAATCGAAAATCGCAATTACGGTTCGAGAGCCGACGTTATCATCTGCCACTGAGATAAACTCGCCCGTTTATGTCGTAGACATCTATCAGAGTTCGATAAGAACAATACTAGGATGGTCTGAAAACCCACCTCAGGCATCGTATCAAATACCCAAACCTAAACAGTCTGATTATGTCACGGATAAACAATTATATCATGAAATCAACCAATCATATCGAGATGAGTTATCTGATATAAAAAATGCAACATTAACCGATAGATTTGCATTTCTTGATAATAATATCATGCAGTGGGATTTTGTTTTTGAGAAAAAAATTGATTCATTTATTACTATTGCATTTACTCTAGCTAATATCGTTGATTATTTTAAAGAAATTAATCAATTACATAAAACACAACTATAAGAGTTTCCAGGAGCATCTCTCTGATATAACAAAGCCACGTGATGAGATCATAAAATATGTTAGGATATTAAATCAGCTTGCATCTCACATGGAATATATCAACAAACGAATATTTCAAGTAATAATTAATGATAAGAACGGAGAAAAACAAACATTCCTATCTGGTTAGAATATCAAAGAAACTGATTTGCCCGATTTCATATTTCCTGGGTATAACGCAAATGAACTAAAAAATCTGTTAATGATCTTATCTCATAAACATTTCTCTGCTACACACGGCATGGAAGAAAATAACACAATCACAAACAACCATATTCAAACATAATAATGACCAAGATGGTGGTGGACGACATATCGCTCCTCAAAATGTTAATATATCCTCGGTGATTGCAGTGAATTTAGTATGTGATGTCATCGAAGGAAGTTACCAAATATATCTTGAAAGATCAAATCAAGCCCAAAATGATATATTTTATACTGGTTTGCACCAACATCTCCTCTAGGGATTCTAATCATTGAGGATCCAACTAATCCAGTTTATTTGCGATGTCATAATGATTCGTTAACGAGAATTAATTTCAAACTCACTGACGAGTCCAATAATCTATTTGATTTACGGGGTGAGGTTTTACAAATTAGTCTGTTTGTGAAATCGTAAAACGATTTTTAAACCATAGCAGCAGAGGGGCCGCAACAACGACTTTGCTTCTCCAAAGGAAACTTTTTTTTACGATTTTGGAGGAAGCCTTGGTTTGCCAAATGGACGCTCCTAAAATGTTGTCGGATCTGCCCCTTCTGCTGCTTATTTAAATATTTCCGATGTTTCAATATTTCTTAGATTTTTCTATTTTGGAAAGTTGTGTTGAGAAGTTTGAATCTTTTATTTTGAAATTTTATTAGGATTTTGTCGTTTGATTTCATATCTGGTAAATTAATGGCGACACTAAACATATTTCATCATGAGAACCAAAGCGGGAAAATGATTCAGTTAATTTAGTAGATCCTATCATGCACACACACACACACACACACACACACAAATCTGAACGAAGATGAGATATCCGACAAAGATGACTTTGAAATGATTGATCTTTGCTGTTTTTAAGTTTTGGACAATCTTCACCAGAACCTTTCGCATCTGCTGCCGCAAGAGATAAATGAACAGAGATAAAATATCATGAACATTTATTCCCAGATATTCCAACACAAACAAGATTTTCATTGACGATGAAATAGTGATTTTATCGCCTGTAAAGCAAACTCCTGCCAAGATGAATTCTCTCAAACAAGACTCTTTGAAAAAAGAAGTTCGATACTTCCTACTAAAGACTTTATTTAACCATGTAAAAGTGACTGGCGTTCACCTTGTATTATAGTGCCGAAATACGACCTTTCGCATACGACCTTCCGTATCAGTGCTTGAAAACAACAAACTGAACAATATCATCACGGTTTTAGCATTCGTGACTCCAGATGGACTTTATCAATACAAAAATCAGGGTATTTAGGTTGAAGGGTCTCCCTAGTTCTTTCCAACGTTTGATAAACATGATAACATCTGAAATAGAAAATTATAACGCTTACATAGATGACGTCATCTTTTATGATATCAGGTAGGACTACATAAAAACCATCTAGAAGTTTTAGATAGGCTCAGCCAAGCAAATCAGACAATCAACTCGAGTAAAGGTTAAGTTTTGCAAGGATGGATTACGTGTTAGGAAAAGGTGAAATCAAACAAATACAGGTTAAGTTAAAACCTTCTGAGTTCCCTCAATTTTGCTAGCCACATTTCCGATAACCCTATCTACACCTTGTAATATCATGTAGATATCGTTCTGCATCAAGTCTGTTAATTTCATTGGATGTAGCGGCAAGCCACCACATACAATCAAATTTAAGTTGTTCAAATTTGAACACTGTTCCTTGTAATCCAGACAAGTGTAGTACACAACTTGAATGTACTGATAAATAAGCAATATGCCAGTGTCGGTCCTTGTTTGCAAAAATACCATTCACTTAAATACACCTGTAATATCTACTCTCTGGTACATAGTCATACTTTCGATGTTAAACTTACAAAGTATCATTTTTAGGTCAATTTTAACCACTGTTTTTGCGGATGTACAATGCACTGAGCTATTGGTTATTTGACATTACATACGAGGGGAGGCAACGTATGAAATACAATAGATGTCGCCAGGAAAAAGCACCAATATTCGATCCGCCAAGGTGTATATACGGTTATCGGAACCTTGGCGAGTGAAATTGGGGTTCGTTGTGCCTATCAGTAAGAAGAAGCAACGTATGGGATATTTGGGCATGATTGGTATTTATCGGACATTTTGTTCTAAATTTTCAATGAGTTTGCTACATAAGAAGACCGGGTTTCAACTGGTAAGACCGTGTCACCAGGATTTTGATAAATTGAAGGTCATACACAAAGGTCCTCCAGTTATGTCGTCTCCAGATGTCATTAATTCGTGCCAAATGTCAATATTTGCGAGTAATATGGAGTACGATTACAGGATGACAGCATTGGTGTGAATTATCCAGCATGCTGTGTTTCGAGAAAATTACATAGAAATTTATTCCACTCATAGAGGAGATTCAGGAGTGTTTGACTTTGATGCTTGCCTTGTAACACATTGAGGTATATACTAGTGCATCTTCTTCTCCAATCGTTGTCTTTAGCAATACAACCCCTAACTTTCATTAATAAAATGAAGAATGAAAATCAAAGATTGCTACGATGGGGTCTGATACGACAATCATATAACACCATATCATGCACATCAAGGGATTGTAATTTCACTTGCTTAGATGTACAATATTGCATTGTTTGTGAACATGATTGAAATATTCATTATTTTGATGCACTATTAGTTACGAGTAAAATATTCCAATAATTACAGACACAAATCCTAGTAAGTTAACGTTATGAACAAAATTTAGCTAACGTCCAGAACAAAATCTCAAAACCGAAGGCAATGACCTGTCTGTGGCAACTATTGAGGTGTTGATGTGTCAACAGTTCATTGATTTTTTAATCACTGAAATATTATTCCAGGTTTGAACATAGTATAAATTACAGTGAATGTCTCTATCCAAAAATGTTATCAACGCACGTTTGTATTTCCAGAGAAAATAATCACTTGAATTCAACAATTTGAACAAACATATTCCAGCCCAAAAAAAGCATAGTTACATTATATAATACAACTTAAAGTGCTAGATGTTAAAAAACGAATGACTAATTACATTATTATATAGTTCTCTACTTGACCTCAGGTCATATTGAGTATTTTATAAAACAAACTATTATCTATTGGAATAAACTTTTAGAATGATCCTGATGTATTCAATTCAAAACCAGAACCATGAAAAATTCACTTATGAAAGTCCAAAACCCTGACGCTAATAAATATATGTACTTCTTATGTATGTATGTATATTAAATAAAAATGTCCATCAGGTCAAGCAGAAATTAACTCAAATTTTGCACAAGATTAAATCAAGCATACATTACAAAATTTAAAGCTAACAAAGAACAATTAGATACACATAATACATGGTAAATCTAAAGTGAAATCAGCAAGAGGTCAAGTATGACACGGGGGTATAAATGTTTGTCGCGTAAACAATCGTTTTAATTCAAAGTGCAATGGACTTAACACGCCTATCATATCATTTGATTGGGTCATTTTGATTTGAAGGTCAGAACAGAGAAACGTTCTCGGATATAGCGATATTCGTCGTTCAAAGAAATATTTGGAGGGTTTAACTGTTGTTGACGACGAACCAACTAGATCATTTTAAATATCTGTACTTCTCTGTAACGTTGTAACATTTTCTTTTGGTTGATGAAAAAATTACAAAACATTGCATTAATCTATTACATAGACTAGCAGGTACCAATGAATGACGAATGCAAGAGTAACAACAACGCGATTCATTTGTTACACTGATCAATAAGTCAGAACTTTGCACTTCACTTATTACCTGATACACCATCTGAGGTACAATGTGCTGCTCATTTTTGTCGAAACGCTCAACATAAAGACCTGGATATTTTGCTTAGTTTTTAAGAGACTTTGAATCGTTCGCAAGGAGTTTCATGAACTTGATTGCAAAGACTCTGTTGTTTCACGTGAATGTAATATGTATCAAACAATATGTTTCCAATATCAAGGACTATTAGAGAGTGTGTTCGGGGGTTTATTGTGTATCAGAGAGAGAGAGAGAGAGAGAGAGAGAGAGAGAGAGAGAGAGAGAGAGAGAGAGAGAGAGAGAGAGAGAGAGAGAGAGAGAGAGAGAAAGAGAGAGAGAGAGAGAGAGAGAGAGCGAGAGAGAGGGAGGGAGGGAGGGAGGGAGGGAGGGAGGGAGGGAGAGAGAGAGAGAGAGAGAGAGAGAGAGAGAGAGAGAGAGAGAGAGAGAGAGAGAGAGAGAGAGAGAGAGAGAGAGATAGAGAGAGAGGGTTGGGGGTTGGAGGGAGACACTGACCGACATATATAGAGATAGAGAATATATATAAATACAGTACGGTGAATCATTATTCCTGTGTGCTTCATTTGTATGGAACTCTCCATTTTAAGGAATTATTCGGTTTTCGTTCATTGATTGTATATAGGAAGTCGGTGTTTGAAAATAGTCCTCAGCCCAAATAATTAGACATTTGATAGAGGAAAACGTCACAGACTGCAGTGTTGATGAGATCTCAAGATGGCATGGTTTAACTTCGTAGTGAGTTCAATCCAGAGCCTCGCTAGTGTTCCTGTAAAAATGTATTTTTTAAATAAATGTAATTATATTGCTTTTGTGTGAATGCATGTGCAGTTCTGTTTCTTCATAGGGACTGGCAAATTGTATAATTGAATTATTGAGAAAGGACTGTTCATTATCATTAGATCGTTTTTTTGTTGAAATGATGGTAAAATTGGTTTAGAGTTTCAGGCAAAATAAGGCTTAAAATCACGAATTGACTAAACTGGTGTAGAGTAGGAAACATGGTTCCCTGAATTTGGTGTTTGAGTTGTATAATTCCTCGGCGAGAAATCCGTTATGGAAATGTAATAAGGAGAAATCATGCAGTTGTGGGATTCGTAAAGCAATTGTGAAGTTTTGCTGCAAATGTGTTGTTGTAATATTTGTTTTCATGCATTGATCAACGAAAATTATTTATGGTCTGTAATAATAATATGTAATATTTAGCAGACAATAATTGTACTCGAGAAGTCCTTGACGATCACTGGAGAACAGTTTACTTCTAGCAGGATTCGCGGCTTTGATTGGATTCTCTCGATAAAGAGACACTTTAGGAGTATGTCACAGAATTAGGCGAAAATTGAATTAATTTCTTCTTGAATTACAAACTAATTTCACCATTTTTTTTTGTTTCGTCGTACATGCTTTACCTGGGGTGAATAAGTGTTTTTTTTTTCAAGGTAAGCGACGTGTAACGATTTGCATGTGCCTGACTAGGAATCACTTGAAGTCAGGAACATTAGAATCACGGGGTGCACGGGAATTTGGCCGTGAATTCTGCTCACCTATTTGAGGATATATAAGGCAGAATAATTCTGATAATATAACGAGTCCAAAAGTATCTTATCACAGGAGAGATAATAGCTCGTCATTCTATCTCCAACCAAAGGGGTGAGTGTTAAATTTATATTTCGTTTTATTGTGAATTTTATTCAGTTTATCATTTCATGTAATGATGCCTTTTTTACAATGCAGATTTAAAACGTGGAATATTTGGAATTACTAGTCACTATTAGACTTTAGATCCAATAGCGTAATCGTAGTTTTAGATTGTTTTAGATACAACTATTATTAGTCTGGTTTCTTTATTGTAGCTGATTTGAAACGGAACGTCTCTGAATTGTAGCTGAACGTCTCTGAACGTCTCTGAATGTCTCTGAATTGTAGCTGAATGTGATTGATTGTGCCGTGATTATGCTGTTTAATTGTGCAATCAAATTGAGGTATCTGACTGTGTCTGTCGGACTGTCTGTCCGTCTACATCTGTCGTGATGTGTAAATATCCGGAAATCAAGAAGTCTTAATGTCCGAGTGTCGGAGTTGTCTAGAGGTGTAAACGTCCGGGGTAGCAACAGTTGGTGAATCGTACGGTTATACAGGAGACACATGTGTGTGGTGCAATTGTGGTTACAATTGAATACATTGTTATATTTACACATAGTTATTTTGAATCACAGTAGTATTTCAAGGGTTTACATGAATCTCAATAAAAGTTAGCAACTTGATTAAATACATGTATATGTTTGTGCTAGTTGTCGCAATCCATACGTGCGATAGTATAGTTTGATGTTTGTATTTGTAATCGCAATTTATACTTGCGTTAATACAACTTTTGTAAAGGGTTCCTTGGATCTGTGTATAGTCCCAAGAGATTCCTTGGATCTGTGTTTATTTTGTATTAATATTTAATTTATTTTTGAATTGTGAATGGTTGTGGAATGTGATTGTGGGTTGAATGCATGAATTATTGTGTTGATACATCATTATTTTTCATTGAATAATCTATTTCATAAATTTAAATTATCTTTCACATATTGTGTTTTATGTTGTTCATTTAATCCACCGTCCACTCGGTAACAATTCTGTTACAGAGTAAGTCAAAAAAAAGTGCTGGTGGCTGCATTTGGAATATATATATATATATATATATATATATATATATATATAATATATATATATATATATATATATATATATATATATATTAGTGTGTGATAACCGTGTGTAATTTGATTAGATTATTTGAGTACTAACTAGTCTATCACAATAGGAAAGAAACATGCATCATATTAAGGTTTTTAAAAATTGTCAAGAAAAAAATAATGATAGAGCGGCATTCAAAGTTTAATTTTGGTCTTAACGATGTTTATTTTGCGATGGCAGATATATGTCTTTCTTTTAGAAAATAAAATGTTTCATTTGGTTGCATCTTGCATATTGGATGGACATGGCTGGTTATGACTGAAATATTATATCCAGGAAATAGACTAATGCTTAAAAAAAATATATGGTTTAGAGGAAGCGTTAATCGCCGTTATGTGTAGCAGTAAACAAGCGTATTCGTCTTCTACGCGTTGTAGTTTGCAGCAGAGCAAAAACGACCGATTTGTTTCCTTAACCAACTAATGTTATATGAACTAAATTGATCAGAATAATTCGACCATGATATGCTCTGCTTGTGAGGTTAATGAATTTGATCTCTAATCCTTAATAAATCAGATAAAAATCGTCCTGAAAAAATGCATTAACCATGGACCCACCCAAATCCTGAACTAGATTGCCATTAAAATTGTATAAATACAGACTTAACCCCAGACCAGCTTTCATTTTTATTAAACTCTCATAATTACAATTGGTCTGCATATTCATGAATAGCGATCACTATCAATCAAACTTCATTGGACAAATAAAATGGCTAAAGATTACTAATAGAGTCATGGTAAATCGACAATATTTACATTAATTTTATATGGGTAAATCTTACACAAAAAGTCATAGAAAAATCTATCGAGTTATTGTAAATCGACAATGGTTACATTCAGTTTACATGGTTAAATCTTGGACAAAGACTCATAGAAAATCCATTGAGTTATGGAAAATCGACAATGGTTACCAAACCGTTTAAATGGTTAAATCTTACACAGTCATAGAAAATCCATCGAGTTATTTTAAATCGACACTATTTACATCAAGTTTACATGTTTAAATCTTACACAAAGAGTCACAGAAAATCTACTGAGTTATGTTAAATTAATAATGGTTACTGTACAGCTTAAATGGCTAAAGTTGACACATTTACGTCAGACTACTTGGCTAATTGTATATTTATCTTAATTGGCTAAATCTGAAACAAAGAGTGTTGAAGATAGAATATAGTTACATACAGTTTAAAACACTCTTAGCCATACTGGGTCTGCAAGACCTAATTCTAGGAAATGTCCTGAGGTCAGGATTGATACAGCTATAAAATGTATGTGTCTTTTTATTGCACATTTTCTCCTTTCAAATCACAGTTGCGAAACAAGTGTTATGTGCTTAGGCTCGAATTAACAGTAACACAGAGTCAAAATAACAAGCTTGTAAAAACTTAATAAACAATTTATTAGGTACAAATATTTTCCAGAAAAGAAATATAAACTTACGGTTTTAAGAATCAATTCCAAAATTTATCCAGAAATGATTCAAACTATAATCCACTTGTGAAATTGAAAAAGTCCTGGTAATAAAATGTCCTAATAATTCCCAGTTCGAATCTTAGTGAAGCATCCAAGATGGAAGACGATGTCAGGTGATGAAGTTAGTTCTGGTCATATGAAATTCAATGAGCACAAATGTTTTCCAGATAAATAACAAAATATATCCTCGTGATCCAAACGAATTAAAATAATTTCTAGTGGAAGGTAATGTAAAAATAATTCAAAACAATACAACTTAATATTCTTACAGCCCAACATCTACTAAATAGTTCGCTCCCAAAACATAATTTATATACCTGTTTTTACGTAAACAAGGAAGACGTCACACGATCTTCTAGAATCTCTAGAAAAAATTTACTTTCAAAAAATCTCGTGCACACTGTATGACCCAGATGAGAGTCAGTCATTTTTATTCTCAAGAACTAAAAATAGAAAGATGTTTATAACAAAGCTCCGTAATGTCCTTGGAATCGACAAATCAATTTAAAAGGTTGTTCACAACTCCAGGTCAGAAATGAGGTTAACATCTGGTGTTTATTTGTAGTGTACAGGTCATCTCAAAATAAATGAATTTTAAACTTAAAATGTCAAATTTGAATCTGACAAACAAATAACTAAAACAAAAATAAATGAGTTAAATCAAATATACGTTACACAAGTAAAGCTTTAAAAATCATAAATTAACAGTGAATAGAAATAAGATAAACGGCTAAATAAAGCTATGTAATGTCAGCTGAAAAAAATGAGATTTCAAATGAAGAAAATGTTGAAGGATAAATATTATGGGAGTAAAATTATATTTTGGGTAACATTGTGTTTTTTTTCTTCTTACTTTTCAGAAACGTATCCTTGGTTAAAATGAGTGCAATAGTGAATTAAAACCAAAATACATTTTCATTCTATTGCTGATTTTCAAATCACACCATGACTGAAGAAATTAAAGATCTATTCAAGACGAAACATTTAATTCAGACTTCTTGTCATTCCAAATAGTAACAAAGCATTTTTCTAGAACAAATATTTTTTCATTCAATATCATTTGTGAAATAGAGACTATTTACACACACACACACACACACACACACACACACACACACACACACACACACACACACACACGTCATCATGCGATGATGCTCTGGGTCAATGAATAATAGCAAAATATAGTCACATGTATCAACGGAAGAAGAATTAGAAAATGGAGGAAAGAAACAAGTGTAGTTTTGATAGTATTGTTAATTTAATGACATAATGACTTAGGTCAACATGTAATTCGCTTAAATATTGATGGTTCACCATTTGGCTTAGTTTATATTTCCCTGTCGTTTTAGCAAACTTCGTGTTAATTGTTGTAGAACATAGTTATGCTGTTTTTAGTACTATACTTGCATTCATTTATACCATCTTCTGTTTACGTCATACCGGTCTTCTATTTATTTAATCAGTATAAATGAAAATAGAAGTTCAGAAAATATCACAAGCATCTTATCATTTTTAAAAAGAGATTGCGATAACTCGCATAAGTTAAACAACTAGATTTTGTAGCGGACACATTAGAAAGGGTAGTTCATTCATACATTAATTCCGTCAATTCACAGTTGTTTCCAGCCAGTCTTATATGCGTTCGAAAGGGTAAGACGTGTATTTGGTATGTGATATAAATACAATATTTGTATCGCATGTACACTGAATCTTTCATACATATACGATTATTTGTATAATTGTTTCATTACAAGGACATTCGGCAAGCTTCGTTTCCTTTGATTTTATACGGCTCGTGATATATCAATGCCACCGGACACACACACACACACACATATATATATATATATATATATATAGTATATATATCTATATATATATATATATATATATCTATATATATATATATAGATATATATACATATAGAAGAGAGAGGAGAGAAGAGAGAGAGAGAGAGAGAGAGAGAGAGAGAAAGAGAGGATCAGGTTGGAGACTTTTACTGCTCATTTTTGTCAAAACGGACAACATAAAGACCTGCCTATTTTGATTAGTTTTTAAGAGACTTGAATCGTTTGCAATGAATTTGATGAACTTAATTGCAAAGAATCTGCTGTTTAACTTGAATGTTATATGTATTAAACAAAATGTTTCCAATTTCAAAAAACCTATTTGAGAAAGTGTTCGGGGAGATTGTCGATATTGGGAAAACCCAAACTATATCGTCAAGAAAAGTAGATTTGTTTTATTTTGCTTTCCAATTTTGTTTAAGAACACTCCAAATGACATCCAAGAATCACGTTAGAGATTTTACTGTCCTAAGTGTTGCTTAGATTTCAAGCTTCAAAATTACAACGTGAAACAAATCTATTGAGACTAGGATAGCTATGATGTGCGTTTGTCTATGCATATATATATAATATATATAATATATATATATATATATATATATATATATATATTATATAATATATATATATATATATATATATATATATATATATATATATATATATATATATAGACAGAGAGAGAGAGAGAGAGAGAGAGAGAGAGAGAGAGAGAAAGAGAGAGAGAGATAGAGAGACAGAGAGAGACAGAGAGATATAAAGAGATCGCGTATATGCGATACAAATATTTTATCATATCAAATACAAATAAACATGTTTACGTTTCGAACGGATTTAAGTCTGAAGAGCGAATACGCTGTATCTTTGCAATAAAATGATTACAAAATTTGGAATAAATGCCATTTGTATATAACTCTATATTTTAAGTATTGTTTTACTTACTTGATTGATTATAGGAAGTAGGTGTTGGGAAATAGTCCTTAGAGTGAATAATTAGACAGTTATAGAGGTAAATGTCACATATTGCAGTGTTGATGCAATCTCATGATGGCATAGTTTAATTGCGTAGTGATTTCAATCAAAATCGCATAAGTGTGCATGTAGCCAAGTAGTCCTTTTTACAATCTTGTTATGTTGATTGGTTGTGAGACTTCATGTGCAGTATTTAGGCATAAGGACTGGTAAATTGTACAATGGAATGATTGAGAAGGGACTGTTCATTATTTGGAGATCGCTTTAATTATTGTTGTGATTGTAAATATGGTGTAGAGTTAAAGGCGAAATGTGGTTTAAAATCATTATTTGACTGACCTGGTGTAGACTAGGAAACATAGTTCCCTGTATTTTATGTTTGAGTTGCATATTTGCACAGCGAGATATACGTTATGTTAATGTGATTAGGGAGACCGTGCAGTTGTGAGGTTCGCATGTAATTGTGAGTTATGGTGCAAATATGTAGTTGTTATATTTGTGGTCATGCATTGATTGGAGAAAGGTTCTTTAAGGTCGGGACATGATGAAATATTTAGTAGGCAACGATTGTTGTCGAGTAATCCTTGGAAATCATGGGAAAATAGGGAACTTTTTGCAGCAGGCACGGCTTTGGTTAAATTCTCTCGGTAAATATTTGGAAGAATACAAGAAATATTGATGGTGGCTACATTTGGGATATGTTTAAATTGTTCTATGATATCTATATTTAATTTGGTTTGATTAAATTTTATACGGGCTATTATTTTTCAACTGTAAGAAAAATGTATCAGATAAAAGTTTTAAAAAATTATAAAGATAAAACAATGATAGAGCACCTTTCAAGGTTTCAATTCGGTTTCTCACGGCCAATTGTGAGACGGCTGACATATTTCTTTATTTAAGAAAAATACATTTCATTTGGTTGCGATTTGTATATTTGATAGACATGCCCGGTTACGACTGGAATATTATTTCTAGGTATTGCCAGTTGTTCAAAAAATAAGGATTATTGGGCGCTTGAATTCGCAATTAAGTGTGTCACTGATATAGTGTGTTAGTCTTCTGTATGTGGTAGTTCTCATTATAGGAAAAATACCGATTTTCCCATGAAAACTAACGTTATTTAAACTAAATTGATCGGAATAATTTGACCATGGAATCCTCTGTATGTAAAGTTAATGAATTTGTGCTTTATCCGTTACTTAACCCGATAAGAACCGTCGGAAAAAAATGTATCAGCGATCGACCCCCCCCCCCCCCTTCCTCTGGCTATTTCCATTAAAATTCGATAAATACAGATTTGATAATGTTCACCATTCCGCTCTATTTTTATTAAAATCCCATAATTACGGGTTTTACAGAAATACTTCGTTGTCAGCAATCTGAAAACAAAATAAATTGGTCTGTTTATTCCTTTAAAGCGATTAAACCTTTTAGGACAAATTAAACGATCTCTCTCTCTCTCTCTCTCTCTCTCTCTCTCTCTCTCTCTCTCTCTCTCTCTCTCTCTCTCTCTCTCTCTCTCTCTTAAAATCGCACCGTTGCCACCAGCAATTGTTTCCTCTAATAAGCACAAGGGGTGTCTTTATCAATCTAATTTGACTCTGACATGAAATCCGCCAGAAGTCATTTGTTTGCTTCTGATTCCGAAGGAGTTCTTGACGAAGACTGTTGTCGAGAAGTTCTTGTAAATCAGGATAAATAGGTGACATCTTGCAGGATTCAGGTCAGGTTCGAGTTGGCAAAGTAACATGACCCTGTGTTTCTGCCTCGAAATAGTTCTGTACTTTTTGTCGCCATTCACAATCCTGTATGCAAATTGATAAACTGAACCGTTTTGTAACCTACTGGCTAGCTTTCTCACATACCCACATTGGCCGAATCTTAGACTCGAGCCCATGCAGACAGAGGTGAGATGGCAGTGATCCGTAACGGAGAACGTCTTAGACCACTCGGCCACTCGGGGACCCCTCGTGGGTAATGATTGGAGGACTTAATATAAGGTTACTGTATTTATTACCCATCCGAGTGTTTCTCGTTTGATCGATTAGTCTGCTGCTTCACCAACTAACACGTCAGAGAAAAAGAAAGAAGGAACAACCTGTTATTACTTCAATATTTAAAACCTGATTGCTGAAACTTGCTAACGTTTTTTAAGTGACAAAATGAAACAAAAGAAAAAGCATTAAATAGTTTACAGCATGTGTGTGCCTCCTGACCAAGAAATGTAACTCATAGTCTCGACAGGGTATTTCACCTTTGTATCATTGGTATTGTAAACATTGTAGAAATATCCGAATGAAGGTGTGCATATACAGTACGATGACAAAGGTTAATTGATGTAAAGTTCTGTTTCAAGGGTTTCATCAAGCCCGTCTTCTGTTTCTCTCTCACTTCACAAATATACAAGAATTTTGTCCCTTACGCAAGAGAGAGAGAGAGAGAGAGAGAGAGAGAGAGAGAGAGAGAGAGAGAGAGAGAGAGAGAGAGAGAGAGAGAAAGAGCAGAAGGGATTTCAACGCAATGATGTACCATGTTTATATCATTTAGAGGAATTTTTAATATTTTTGTTTCTCGTTTTCTTTTATCGTTACTGATTAACCAATGGAAATTCATCACTGATCTAGAGTAAAGGAGCCATAGCATACCGTTGAAACAATGTTGTGTATTAATGCACTATATGTGGATCACAATTTGATATCCCATCACTACTGACAAATCATAATTGCTTTATACCAACACCTTAAAAGCCATGCTAGCTTGAATGGAGGATTTTCACAATATCACTGAAAAACTTAATGCCATGCTAGCTTGAATGGAGGATTTTCACAATATCACTGAAAAACTTCATCTCATCAGCATCAAAATAGAACTGCTTGAGAAACACTCGTCCTTTCCAATTAATAGTTAATTTAAAAAAGCTGGAATTAACGTTTCCCATTTGAGACGCACATTTATTCGAACAACATATGGTAGTAGTTAACAATGCAAACATATCAATGCAAACATATCGATATTATTTTTTTGTGAGAACTTTGAATCTATTGCAGAAAAATGAGAATAATTTGTCACTGAAAATACAAATGGAAAGTAATATGATTTTTGTAGAATGCATGCATGGGAGATTTTGACTGAAGTAATCAGGTTAATTCCTTATGCAAATAGTGTCTTTTATACTGAACCAACACAGCCACCAACCCCTCTTTTTAACTTTCATATTTGACAGTAAAGAACTGTTTTGAACATTTTTCTGTGACAAGGCAGCTAAAAGAATCCTTGTGCCTTATGCATGAACAACATTTGCAAACGTTTCAGCACCCCTCATTCGATTTGTTATGTTTGGTTTGGTAGACATTTTTCAGAAATATAGTGGGCTCCAATAGTACTGTTACGATATATGCTTGATTGTTTAATGTTGACGTCGTTGATTGTCAGTGAAGCGATTATATCATATTGAATGTAGACCAAAGATTGGTTACTACAACAAAAGAAATATTCTGATGAAGACAATTCTGATAAAAAAGACTTTGAAAATAAAATTGCAAGGGATCTTGGCAGTAAAATAATAGGCAAATTTACCAAGGAGGATCGTATGATCATAAACGACATTGTACAAGATTGATCATGGACGATGCTGAATTAAATTTTATAATCGCTGATACAACGAAAAGAAATACATTTAGAGCTTGGGATATAGCTTTCGTATCAAATGGAACTAAGTTAGGTACAATTATGAGTTATATTGACGGTGAATCACCGCAGTCTATCCATTTAAGATCTTCGATGCTCGCTTACGTTTCGATTAATCTGTTTCGATGATAAATAAAATTCCAGTGTTTGCTGTCAGAGTAGCTACCGATTCGTTTTATATCAGTAAAAAATTTTCAAGACTGCTAAACCAACTAAATATCAATCATTCACCATGGGGTGAATGGAGAATAAAAAAGGAAAATATACTCAATTATTCGGAATCAGCAGATGTTCCAATCAAAGATATTTACCGTAGAAATAATCAGATATTAAAACAATCGTCTGCACCATCAATATATGATCCCGTAGCTATACACAAAACAATTTATCTCAATGGACCTGGAGGATCAATAAAGACGACACGTGCGATTGAACTATTTCAGAATTCAGATATGATCGTTTTGACACCTACACACAGACTTGCGCGAGAAATCACCCAACGAGGAACACAGTCATGTACTCATCACAGCTTTTTCCGATGGAGTGGAGACGCATGGAATCCTGATCGAATGGGAGATAAATATATTTCGAAAATCATAGTTTGGGATGAAATATGTACTTTATTGCTGGAAAATCTAAAAATATTTGTTGATTAACCAGTTGTTGACGAAAAACACTGCTGTGATAATGTGTTGTGATCATTGTCAACCACCACCCTTTGTTGGTTCGTCTCCACACGAATGGCTAAAGAGATCCGTTGAATATTACGAAGAAATAACTGATTATCATAGAGCACTTGATTCAACATTGAGGGAGTTTATAAAATTAATCAGATTACAACTGAAAAAAATTCAATGTGAAGTAATGCGTAATATAATTTCAGAAACCTCTTTGAACGGCTTTTGGGATACGCGGAGACCAAATGATCTGATAAATGCAAGTAGAGAACTAGTTCGTTACACACTTCAGCAAAGATTATTTCTGCTACATAAAGAAAAATTCGCAGAGTTGTCGGTATCATTATATCGCCCTGCAGATACGCGACAACAGAATATTCTTGTTGACATACCAGGACAGACGGAGAAAAGAATCTCGTTTAATATTGTTTTAGTTGATGTCAATGTTGTTGACAGTGCTTTATCGGATTGGACGCTAGGATACGCAATGACAATAAATTCATCTCAAGGATTAACTATTTCTGATACAGTTGTCTGGATTGTGGACGATCATATCGAGCTGTCAAATTTAGTTTATCTTGCGGTGTCTCGCGTCAGAAAAATATCTCAGCTACGTAGGATTGTCGTGGATGCGTCAGAAATCACTGGCAATATTGACAATGATATAGTAAAAAAAATTAGATAGCTATAAGCAATGAGATAAAAAATGCGACTTCGATCTTCACGTGCAATTTATCATAACTTTGAAACAACAACAGGATAATCACTGTGCAAGCTGTAATTGTATAATGCTGTGGCAATACTCGACTAAAAATCCTAGAAAATTTACCGTAGATAGAAAAGATAACAGTCTTGGTCATACACGTGATAATGTGAAGTTAACTTGTCTTGAATGAAATCGGCGAAGATGTGCTAGCTAAGTGAATATAGTGGTAATTGTGTATCTTCCGGAATAACCTGTAATTGTTCACGTGTAAATCCACGCTGAGGAGCAGTTGAATCTACTCTGTAGATTGCAGGTCTACCTGTGGATCGTATCACGTTGGATATTTTCTGTGTAGTAATACTCCAAATAGGATCTGTCGTTCTCTTTTTCCTCCTTCAAGTTCACCTCGTTCGTATAAATACCTGACGATGACATTACCTAATATTGGCTGCGGTCAAACATTATGCGGTATTGGTATATATTTCCTTGTAATCGCATTACTAGGTTTCATGGCAGTTGTTCGAATAACCTCATTGTTTAATGCAGCTATCACACTTGGTAATCTTGCAACCCATTCACGAGCTCTTTTATCCTGAATGAATTCCTTAGCGAATTGATATCCAAATAATCGTTCAGCAAGTGTTCTTTTAAATCATTCTACGACCGCTTGATCACGATGAATTTCTGTATGTGCTCGTCGTATTTTAACATTATGTTGCTTCATTAATGATGATACTGTATCTAGAAATTCTTTTCCAGGATCAACTTGTAATAGTTGTGGCCATCGCAAGGGTCCTCCTCGATTAATTCGTTCGAAGATAGATGCAACTTCAGTAGCTGTTTTAGTTGATAATGGTTCTGCTTCTTTATATCTCCTTGCAACATCAACAACGGTTAATGCGTATTTAAATGTTACTCTACGTATACGATCATGAGGTTAAAACAGAATATCAGCCTGATGAGCTTCATTAAGAACATTAACATCAAAATGTGCGTACTCGATTCGTTTAGGCGATGGTAGATAAATTTGCCATATGACTTGTCGTGCTAACCAAGTTGCGGCGGTAGAACGTGTGACATTTGCTGCATTAGCGAGTTTATTGATTGCTGCTCTACCTTTCCAGTATCCTCTTGGGCTATAATAAATTTATTCCATTATAATTAGGTACCAATCACCTATTGCTATTATCCTGCAAGATGCTTTTCTCCAGGATATTTAGCCCACGGAGTTCCTGGAAATTTTGACATTAATGTTGCAATGTCACCACCGGTTCATATTTGGTTAAAAGGAAAATTTCTTTCTGCCACATACGGAACACTTTCCACTATATGCTATTCTTTTATGTTTTGTTGTAACCGTGGATAAATCAGTAGTTCGAGTTTTAACTTTACAGCGTAAACAATGTAAATCCATGATATAGTATTATACAATGGATGCAATTGATTTTTCAGCAACACGAAATCATCCAGCGTTACCAAATTCGATCAGAATGATACTAATAGGCCCGTCTGAATCTGATAAAATACAATTATTACTTAATTTGATAATGAGATGGCTGAAATGGAACAAAAATTGTATTTAGTTGCACCATCTGTAGATGATCAGAGATGCTACGAAGTACTTAAGGAATTTAATGAAAATGCGTGATTGCTAAGCCGTGATGATATTATTGAATTTACAACTGATATTGATGACGCACCATCTGTAGATGATCTTGATGGATTCGTTGATAATTTAGTTGTGTATGATGACGTAATACTAGGTAAACAATCAAATCCGGCAAGAATATTTTCTCGAGGAAGGCATAAAAATACCAATTTTATTTATGTAACTCAGCGGTATACACAAATTCCGAAAGTAATCAGAGATAATTGTAATATTTTAGCTGTATTTAATGAAATTGATACACACACGCTAAGCAGTATTCATCAGACCTGGTGTAGCAGAGATATGGATATAAATAAATTCAGAAATTTCTTTTCACGTGCGCAAGCAACACCGTATGGCTTTATAACAATAAATCTGCATGATCCCAGTACAAGATATCATGTAGGCATCGATCAAATATTTGGTTAATATGTAGCAGCAGATTGACAAAATAAAGATATCATCTAACTAAATTAAATAGATACTATTTGATATATGACAAATTGTACATGGCTGCGGCAATGAAGCACAGATAAATGTAAAAATAAAATCTCGTGGAAAATACTGCAAGAAACGTAAATATATCTTATTAAAAAAATCCACATGCTGGTCCTCGACATTGTTTTGGATGCAATGTTGGCATTCGAGGACAATATCGGATTTGTAATGAATGTGGTGGAGATAAATACAGAACATTGATGGCGTATTACCGTCGTAGGATCGAAGAAGGGGTTTTGATACCTAGAAAAGAAGCCCCTCCAACCGAGGAAGAATATTACTCAAAGTTCAAAAAAATCTCAGATTGATCGTTTGTCTAAATTATTCATTTTCTTTGATTTATATACAAGATTTTTTTATCCTCAGATTGACAATTGAACACATGCAAAGAGCAGCAGAGGGGGTCGACTACAACATTTGTTTGGGTCAATCTAGATGTAGTCATCGAACTGACTTATATGTTAGTCACCATTAATCGATTTGGTAATGAAAAAGGGTGACGTTTCAATTTACCCTTTTCACCCTCTCTGCTGCTGGCTGCCAATGTACCAATAGTGACCCTGTAAATATCTGTAAGAAATAAGGACATTGGGCTACAGAATGTCTAGAACGTGAACAAAACAAAAAAGGTACCAATAGAGACAAAAGTCAAGATACCTGTTATCATTGTAAAGAGAAAGGAAATTGGTCTCCAAACTGCCCTAAGAAACAACAGGAGCAGAAGGAGGAGGGGGATAGAAATTCTGAACAGGAAGAGGAGGAGGAGGAGGTACCCTCCCCCTAGGAAGAACCCCGCCACGTTCGCAAAGACATGAAAAGAAGACGAAACGAAAGTGAAGAGGAAGAAGCAAAAGAAAAACCTGTGACAGTAAAGAAATTAAAGAAACAGAAAGAGTGAAACAGAATAAACCTATGAACTTTTTAAATTGGTATTGTGTTATGTTTTGTTGCTATAGTGAATTGTAACATTTGTACCAGAATACACCAGAGAGAAAAAACGTAAGTGACTCTTGGTTTTGATTTTATAGAATAAGAACCTAAACTCACACATTCATTCACTGACGCGTACATCATGGGTTTTAAAAAAAGGACTTTTGAGTTTTCATTGAATTAGGCAATTGAAATAGTATTTCTTTTCGACAAAATTCGAGTGGCCCTGAAAAGGACCGTTGGTGTTTTGTTTGTTTAAAACAAAACAAACTCAGAAACGGGACGTAACCATCTTTAGCTGTCTTAAGCCTTTGCCAAGGCCAAGGCCAAGGCCTACTTCGGGACTGGTGGTTCTTGTCAATGATTTAGTAGAAATCACTAACGGTGGTATGGCAGACGTAGTCACATATAAATTGGATTGTTTAGCTCCAGAAGGTCTTTTTCTCTTCGGTCGTGATAAAGAAGTCTGATACATTTGTTTCAGACTCCTTAACTCTGCTAAAATATCTAAAAGTACCGTCGTGACCGTTTGATTTTCACTATTCTCTTTCTGTCCTTGGTCAAACTGTGTTCGATGAAATCATTTAAGAATTGCCTGATCACGATCTATTGCAGTATGTCCTCGTCTGACGGTGACATTATGTTGCTTCACCAGCAATGAAACTGCACCATGAACTTCTTTGCCAGGATCAACCTGTAACATCTGTGGCCATCGTAAAGGTCCTCGTTGATAAATTCGTTCAAATCTAGAGGTTACTTCTGCTGCTCTCTTTGTCGATAATGGCTCTGATTATTTCTATCTGCAATATCAACTACAGTTAACGCGTATTTGTGTGTTACTCGACGTCTAGTATCATGTGGTAAAAAAAAAATATCAGCCTGATGAACTTCATTTGGAATGCTGACATCAAATTGCGGTTATGCGGTTATTCGATTCTCTTAGGCGGTGGAAGATAAATTTGCCATATTGCCTGTCTTGATAACGAATCTGCTGCAGTAACCCGTTTTACTTCTTCTGCTTCGGCGAGTTTATTAGTTACTGATTTACCTCTCCAGTATCTTCTTGGACCTATAATATATATATATATATATATATATATATATATATATATATATATATATATATATATATTTATATATATATATTTATACCACATACATTAAAAATAACATGGCATTTAAAGTGTTGGTATAAAGCAAATCTATATACCAATACTATTGGTATATCAAATAGTGATCCGCCCACAGCGCAATAATACGAATATATAAACATTCTTTTTACCGTAGGCCTATAGCTCTATGAAGAATTTCTACTCATTCATTAATCATAAATGATATGAAATTAACGACACAAATATTAATAGTCTCTGTTTTCTAAATATTAAAATGGTACACAATTTCATCGGAATCCTGTCTTTTTCCTCTCCCCCTCTCATGCAAAATAAGCACAAATCTGGAGTGAGAGAGAAATATATTGCGCTGGACGAAAACATTAAAGCTGAACTTGTACCAAGTAACCCACAGTACTCTGTTTCCTCGTAAACCTATGCTTACGCTTTCCTTGGGATTTATCTATAGTATTCATAGTATCAATGATACATAGATGCAATCGTCTGACGACACACAAGGCCTACATGTTAAATTTGTCGGTTACGATGCGCACATACTGTATTGTGTTTTAAGCCTTTGTTGTTGTTTCTGAAACCCGTTTTAATCGAGTATTAATAATGCAATATAAAACTGTCCAAATGGTCGCCAGCCCCCCCCCCCCATGAGCAAAAATACACGAAAATACAAGCGTTGTGGATTTTTGCTTGTGTCATACGACGATGCCTCTGGACCTATGAATGATGGCAAGGTTAGTCAAAACGTACAGAGAGAGAGAGAGAGAGAGAGAGAGAGAGAGAGAGAGAGATGTTTAGTCTGTAGAATCGCTAATTAAATCAAAATGATGACTTAGTTGAACTGTCAATATATTAAAATATTTTAATTACCTCTTGTTGGTTCGTGATTCCAATTCGTTTATATTCCACGCGAATTTCCATACGACAGTAGGTCAATGCCTAACAGTACATGCATAGTCTATAAGATCACCGTGTTTGCAGTGCACTACTTTCTTTAAAAAAAACAACACAACAACATATTTTATGTTTAAATAATGCGTGTGTCTTATATTGATTTAATAAATGTGAATAAAAAAAGAAAATGAAAAAGAAAACAATCAACTTATCAATTTGAATATGTGATTGTGAATAACAAGAAAAATCGTAGAACTAGATTTTGTAGCAGACAGCCACTTGATTGTGAGGAGGTCATTTACTCGGGCAATATATCAAGAGCACATCGTAACTCCAACTTGCAAATATTTGTATTTGTATGTGATATAAATAAAATATCTGTATAGTATGTACGCTGTATCATTGATATACCACTCGTTGTATAAATTTTTCATTAAAAGGAAACTCGGGCAAGCCTCGTTTCCTTTTAATGAAAAATTTATACATCTCGTGGTATATCATTGATACAGCGTACATACTATACATATATTCTATATATATATATATATATATATATATATATTCCATACTAATATACTAATATTAATTACTAGCCCCTAATCCCTAATAAAAGCTTACTTTTTCATCGCGGTTTTTATTAACCAGCTATCTAATGATTCCTTGAAAGATTTATCGGTAATATAATTTAATTTATGAATTAAGTTTTCATCTGCGAGATGCCTTTGCTGCAGATTATTATTTTTATGACATACATCATGAGCTATACAAGCTCGATCAATAGCGTTTATCGGATATTCGACGGGTTTTGGTCGATCATGATTATCAAATCTGATATCAAGTCTGGTTCTAGAATAACAGGGATTATATCCCGGAAGATGTTTTTCTCCTGGATATTTTGCTCACGGAGTTCCTGGTAATTTTATTAATTTTGCTGCAATATCACCTCCTCGTTTTTTTCAAATATATTCGATTTGTCACTTGGGATAAATTTGAATTTCATTGTATCGCATTGTTCAAACTTACCTGTAAGTGCTGATCTATTACTTTTTTGTAATAATCGTTGTTAGCTAGTGTATCTGTCGGGGTACGCGCTCTACATTTAAAACAATATAGAATCGTAATATTATTTATACTAACATATATGTAATTTATATTTCTGCGACTAGAATGCGAGAATCTGCTAAACACCATCCAGTGTTACCAAATTATGTTCGTATAATTATAATAGTCCATCTAGAACTGGAAAAACACATATGTTACTTAATCTGATAATGAGATAGCTCAAGTGGGATAAGCTGAATTTGGTAGCACTGTATGTTGTATTTTAATTAAAATGCAAAATTGTTGGATGGACGCGGTCACGATATTATTAAATTTATCACTTATATTGACGAAGTACCGAGAGTTGATGATATTGATGGAAGTATCAATAATTTAGTAGTATATGATGATGTAATGATAGATAAAGAATCAAATCCAGTTAGAATATTTTCTCGAGGTCGATATAAATACACTGATGTGATTTATGTAAGCCAGCGATATAGACAAATTCCAAAAGTGATCAGAGATAACTGCAATAATTTTGATGTGTTTAATGGAGTTGATACATAGACACACGCACACACACACACACACACACACACACACACACACACACACACACACACACACACACACACTTAGAAATATTCATCAAACCTAGTGTAGTGGAGATATGGATTATAATCTGTTTATAAATTTCTTTTGTCATGCTCAGTCAACCCCACACGGTTTTATACAATACATTTACATGATCCTAGATCAAGATATCGAATCGATCTTGATAAAATATTAAGGTCATAGCAGCAGAGAGGGCACGACCTCGAATGGCGCGAAATATTATCAATTTGAGGCTTTCAACAATCTCGAAAAAAAAAGCATCAATAACAGCAACCCCGTAATAGAGACACTTGGAGGAGAAACTCTCGGTTAGATTGAAGCTCTGGTTTATGTTATTGACGCTACATATTCGGTTTTGTAGGAAGTATTAGTTTGACAAATAGACGCCTCTATATTTTGGTCTATTTGCCTCCTCTGCTGCTAAAGGGATGAATCTTGGAAAAATTCCAAGGCCTACAAAACGCAGGGTATAATAAATATACAGTGACTTAAATGGGGAAGGGAGATCATGGAAAATTAATAACCAGATATTAGAGGGTTTAGGCTTTGTTTGGGAAATTAAGGAATAAATAAAGAGAATTTGGACATAATGAAAAAATTGGATAAATTAAAAGGTATTTTCAAAACCAAACCAATATATTACTCAAAGTTAAGGATAGAGAAATTAAACTAGAGAAAGAGGCGTTAGAAAAGTTAACACAAATAAGTAGCATACAGGAAACCAAAAACATACTAAACGAAAAGTTAAATTGAAAAAAATGGGAATAACAAACAGGGAGGAAAATTAAAACGAGGAAATTTACGGGATTATACAAAAAGGCAGAATAGTTTTATAGAAGGAAAGATTTATGGAAATGGGGGAGAAAACCTTAGACACCCTACAAATTGAAGTGTAGGTAATTACAACGGACAAAATTAAAATTCCTAAACTATATACAAGATAATTACGCTGGACTCTATAAATCACAAAACATAAAAGACGAAAACAATCGACGAATATTTTCAAGACACAAAATGCGAGACGATATCTCCAGAACATAAAGACTTATGTGAGAATTTCGTCTCGCAAAATGAAATTATAGATACTATAAATAATTTCACTAAAGGAAAATCACCAGGTAGAGATGGACTCTATGACGATTTATATATATATATATATATATATATATATATATATATATATATATATATATATATATATATATATAATTAAAAAATAAAGTAAAATTTAAAAAATTTAAAATATTTTTGCCCTCAAAATGCCCATATATAATATTTTTTTAATGATATTAAATGATATCAGCATGTATATATTCCTACACCATATACAAGCTCCATTGATGGATATGTGTAAAATTTGCTCATAGAAAATATCTTTGTGAGTCAAAACGAGACCTTAATTTAAACTAAACGATGACAAAATATTATTTTCTATTGGTCATTCAAACTATTTATACGGGGTCCAAGGAGTTAAATTATGTGTTTATGATGGGGTGACTTCCCGTGTAAAATATATATGCTTGTATAGCCGTCAATAATTGGTTACAGACATAGTTATAGGATATTTAGTGAGAGGACAGGGATGAAAAAGTTATACCAGAACCTACTCAAGTTCTTCACTAAATCAGTTTAAACTGCCTGAGAATGAAATATAGATCAAAGAGATAAAATATACGTTCCCCACTTATATTTACCCTTGGATGTAAAAAATGCATTCCATTGTATCGCTCAATTTTGGTTAAGATATTGATTGATGTAGTGTGGCATTATAGCCTATATGATGTCATGGAATTCTAATGATCCATCCTGCTTTATGCATTATTAATTACTAATAATATTTGTTAGCTGACACTATAAAGATTGCATTAGAAATATTTAAACAAATTATATGAATTTAACATTGTACAACTGATCTTAACATGGTTATATATCCCACATAAACAAATATCCATAGTGTTTAGAATGTTTGGGATCAAAATTTCACATCCAGTGCGTCATATAGGCTGCCAATGTACCAATAGTTACTCTGTAAGGCATATTTTTGGCTGTGTGTGTGCACTGAATGTATCTCAAAATTTTATTTTAATCATGAATATACCTATGTAAGGTAACATATTTCAATTTAGCGGTTTGACAGTGTACAGTATTATAGTATCAGCTGATATCTGATTCCATTGAATCAATTAGCTTAATAATTGGTAACTAACACTCTTAACAATACATATTTAGTTATACAACCAACTGCCTAAGTACCAGCCTGACACAAAAAACGTGAAACATAGCACCTGTCATTGTTTCTTTAATGTGCACCAGCCTGACACAAAAAATGTGAAACATAGCACCTGTCATTGTTTCTTTAATGTGCATCTGGACAGACATTTTTTCGGTTTTCTGCCAAAATCTCTATGAGCTATGCTGCTTCAATACCCATGGGGAAAATGTTATGTTTTAAATACCCAAATTATCATTTGTTTTAAATACCATTCATTAGGCAACTTTTCTGTCTACAAGTTTTTGAAACTTATATTAAAATGATATTTTTTATAAAAAAATAATAGTTTTAAAAATTTAACTGTTAATTTAAATTTCCATTAAAATTTTAATTGATCAGTGTTTAAAATTTCAAAACTATTTTCAGACAAGACTTATGGTGTTTTACAATTAGGTTTTCACTGCATTAAAAAAATTCTATAATTAAGAAAAATAGATTTTGTTTTGGTTTCTTAAGAGCGCTTGTACAAAACCTTGCATCCTGTCGAACACTACCGTTAAACATTTGCTGACAATTGTCACATGTCTTGTTTGCAAGGAAATTCAAAACGACTTTATATATTAAGTTGAAATAGGCGTGGATTTAAATATGAAAGTTTGACTAAAATTGGCCATACAAATTGGGTTTGTCAAAATCTCAGAAAATCGAGTTGGCTGAGGGGTGGTGAAACGTTTGCTAATGTTATTCTTGCATAAGGCACATGCCGATTCTTTTAGCTGCCTTGTCACAGAACAATATTCAAAACAGTTCTTTGCTGTCAAATATAAAACTTAAAAAGAGGGGTTGGTGGCTGTGTTGGTTCAGTATAAAATACACTATTTGTATAAGGAATTAACTTGATTACTTCAGTCAAAATGCATGCTTTCTACAAAAATCATGAATTACTTTCCATTTGTATTTTCAGTGACAAATTATTCTTATTTTTCTGCAATAGGTCATTGTCGGATGTAAATTCACCAGATAAATTGTCCAATGAGAACTGAGTCCATAATCAAACTTGAATTAAATACAATGCCTTACACGCACTCCGTTTGTGCTGATAAATCAACAGAAAATACGTTATACTTAACAATTGAAGGTTAAATATCCCCAAATTTCCTACTTCACACAATGGCGTGTAATTTATAATAAGGCATATATCAAATTAAAAATTACTGAATATACCTAAAACGACGGCAATTATGATAGTATGCCTTTCTTCACCCTATTTTGTTGCATGCTTAAACACGTCACGTTTATTAAGCTTATATTGGGTCGTGTATATTTGTTTCCAGCGTCATGTATTTGTGTAAAATGGCGAAAAAAAACCAATAAAGATCCGTTTCTATATTTGATAAGAATTTTATTTGAAGTTAAAGAAAAAGAATCAAACGGGGTTAGTTGAGTAATCTTCGCAGACATAAAGGAAGAAAGATGTAGCTGTCATTGTATCATTATCAGGAGCATTTTTTTGAACATTTTCTCTAACAAATATGAACTCTGGATGAGATTCTACATTGCTCAATGAAATTACCGTTCTTAGAATTCTCTTTGAAAAAAATGCAAAACATATATGTGAAAATATCTTCTTGTTAAGTTTCACGCTGGGGATTCTATTTCCTTTCTCTTTGTTTTCAAAATATGTTTTCAAATAACGTTTATAAATTACTTTTTAAGAATCGTAATTGATCTATGTGCTGTCGCAGAATTGTTCTTACACTGTGTGATAATATTCTTATAAAAATTTGAATTCGTCTTTCTGAACAACATTTTTAAATAACAATTATAATACAAAGGCACCTCAGTATTATTATTAATTTTTTATGAGATTTTATCAATAATATTAATTTTCAAAAACTTTCTTTGTGAAAACAGATATATAACTGAGAAGATTGGTCCAGTAAAGCCAAGCGGAGTTTCTTCTTTTGGTCGAACGGACAATGCATCAGCGTCAGCATCTACATTATCCATCCCACAAGAAATGTTTTCCAAGTTTCTTATGCCTGTTTTCGCCTGGATTGTCTGAAAGCAATTATATATATATATATATATATATATATATATATATATATAGAGAGAGAGAGAGAGAGAGAGAGAGAGAGAGAGAGAGAGAGAGAGAGAGAGAGAGAGAGAG